>OX439129.1:21987879-22570379 GCA_949318235.1 Ecdyonurus torrentis
CAGTGACGGGAACCAAAGAGAGCGTTAAGAGAGAAATAAATGCTGGAGTTGCATGCAAATTTTTAGCTTTAAGAAAAGAGCTTTAAAAGAAATTAAAATAAAATTTGTGTTTTTATTTTATCCATATTTCATAACTTATTCAATAACATAATTTTTTTTTAATAAATAAAATTAATTTTTATGATTGATTAAGATTGCATATAACGCACATTTTTTAATCATTGAAATCTGAAGTGGCAGTTATTGTTGTTTTTTTCCAACTATAATATAAATTAAAAGTGGAACACAATAAAATCTTTGATATAACTAATTTAGCAACATTTAATGATTGATACATCACATTCTTATCACACGCTTGGTAACTGCTGAATAACATAGAAAGAAATTTACTCGTAGTAATTATTCATGCTTATATTATCTATAATTTACTTGTGCAGAGACGGAACTTCGAGATATGGTGAATGAAGTTGATCAAGATGGAAATGGAACCATCGAGTTCAACGAGTTTCTGCAAATGATGTCCAAGAAAATGAAAGGAGCAGATAACGAGGAGGAATTACGTGAAGCCTTTAGGTTAGCAAACTTTAATTCAAAAGATAAACAGATTTGGTTGGCTTGTTGGCTTATTAGTATGTATAATTTTTTTTTGACTTTTCTTAAGATTATGCATTACAGAAATGATGGTAAATTATTACAAGATTTTTTTTTTTTTTTTTTTTTTTTACGTCTATAATTGTCCCAAATAAAAAATTCTCTAGGCCCCCGAAAAGTTTCGGCTCAAATGCCTTAATTTGAAATTTTCGCAATCGAGAGTCAGTCATAAAATTACGTCCCTTTGCATTTACTTTTCAACACTATTATACACTTTAACTTCAAATTTGACTGACACTTATTTTATCATCATTTCAAAATAATAATACTAGCATACTATACAGACCAAGTTACAAGGAAAAAAAATATTGTTTTTATGATTTTTCTTTCATTGAAAATTAAATTATAGCATGCATTTTTCAATATTTTGTGTATTTTTATTTATTTGTTACTATTATTTTTTTTTAATAATATATATATATATATATATATATATATATATATATATATATATATATATATATATATATATATATATATATATATATATATATATATATATAATATGTATAATATAAACTCAGCCTGTAAATAATACTAGCACATTTTTAATTATTGAAGTGATTACTATTGAAGTAACTCTAAATGGTAAATCCCTTGTAGGTAGATATTGGTTTCAGATATTCAATTCTCGTCAACTGATGGTGTAATTGGAAATAATATAACTTAATCAAAAGCGTTAAAAATATATTTTTACATCTTTTAATTTTCTATAAATCTCTAAATAATATAAATACCATCAACTGATGAAGAATTTAAACAAAATCAAATTAACTTTAAATGTAAATTATAAGTGTCTCCCGTCCCTATAATTTTGGTATACTCGGATTTTATAAAGCCCAATATTTTGCTTTTTCTTTCGTTTTCCTCCCACACGTAACCCTTATTATTGAAACTTGGAAGTTTATCGTACCGATTGGAGTATTAGAGATGAAGCGATGAGCAAGTTAATTAAAAGTTTGTTGTTATTGCCTCAGGGTGTTTGATAAGAACAACGACGGTCTCATCTCGTCGACAGAGCTGCGTCACGTGATGACTAATCTCGGTGAGAAACTGAGTGAGGAAGAAGTCGATGACATGATCAAAGAGGCTGATCTGGATGGTGACGGCATGGTCAACTACGAAGGTAATACTACAATAATAAAAACAACAATAATACTTATAATAGCTTGCAAGTAAACCATTAGGATTAGAGTGAATGGTGTCTTCTATTACACCAGATATCTTGTAAACAGACTTTAATAAAAATCCTCCATTTTTAAAAACAAAAATTTTGCCAATCTAGAATTGTTGTGTTTAAATGAGAGAAGAACATTCTTTCAAATGTTTCACACTGATCGTTATTTATTTAAACTGATAAAATGTATATTATCAAAATTTCTATCCCTATTGTTTTCTATACTAACTGAATTGTGCTGGTATTAATGCTATAGTGCATCATTGGTATAACATTTTAGCATTAAACAATGGAGAGCTAGAGATAACTTTATATTATTGTGATGCTAGTGTAGATCAATATTATACATTATGAATCAAATTTGTATACACAATTGTACTAATATAATACATGCTACCATGCATGTATTAAAGGAATAGACCAGAGAAAAACATAAGCATTTATATCACAAAACACTTGATGGGACTTACATAAATAACCTTAGTTTATCTCAAAACTCAACTGTAGCTCCGTAGCAGTGATCAGAAATATCAATTTATGCAACCCGCACAACATTTTTATACTAATTTTTGCATGTTTCTGACGTCATAAACATGAATACTCACGCAAATTGCATACTTTACAGTATTTTCACGCTCTCTCGTGGGGCTATACATTAACATACTGGTAAAAATTGTCAACAGTTTTAAAGATCCCATTTCGTGTTTATTCATTAAAAAAACATGTTTTTTTATGTGGTCTATGGCTTTAACGTTAAATTAATGTTTTTTTTTTTTTTTTTTTTTAGTATTTTTCCGTATATCAAGGTTTTGCTTCATTAATACAAGAATATGAGAATAAACAAAAGCCATATAACAAACATTACAGTATTCTAAACACAAACTTTATGATATATAGCATACGAGATTCAAAAGTCTGCAATATTATACTATAAAGAACAAAACTAGACATTATAATTATAATTAATATTGTGAAATAATATTCTTTTGTTTCAGAGTTCGTGATGATACTTACAGCTAAAAATTAAAATATGAAAAGAAAAGAAAGATAAAAATGAAACAGCGCAAAACTATACTACACTACATAATATACACATCATTATTTAAGTAGATCGGGTGTGCTGTTTGACAGAAAATACAGCAAAGGTATTAAAGAGAGATAGATAAATATGCGGAGAAAAATAAGTTACTGCGGGACTCATTACATAATAAATGAGTCAACACCAGTTACCACGGAAGCTTGAACTCAAAACCATCCCAAAGGCTATATAAATTAAAAGCCATATTATATACATATATATATATATATATACCATGGAGACTTAATTAATTGAAAAAAAATATATATATATTATACATAAACTCTTCCTTTTTTTAATGAGACTTGGCATCCAAAGTCTCAAAAACATTATGAAAAAAAATATATATATTCCCCAACTTTACAAAACAATAAAACAAAATTAAATATTAAAAAATGTATAATTATAACATTTAAAAATAATTATAAATAAATAATAAAAAAAGATTTGTATAATTTCAATTTGAAATCATGCAGATTTTTATACTTGATAAACATTTAAAAAAAATAATGTATCATATAATATAAAAAATATTAAAAATATATATACATATATATTAAATAATAATTCAACTATAACAACAAAAAAAAGATATATGATATATCTATTTTTTCTTGAAAGTTATAATTTTTAAGTGATAATGATGATAAATAAAATTATATATACACAATGCAAAATATAAAGACAAAAAAAAAAAGAAAAAAAAAAAAGAAATAATATACAAACATTATTATTTGTAAAAATATTATTATAATCTGTGTGTAAGCTATAAGTGGTCATAGAAAATAATTATTATTACTTTGTTGTAGCTGACAATAATGATAATCAAATTAAATGTTTATTTATTATGTAACTATAGCGCACATTAATTTAAAAGACTTTATTTAAAATGTTGTTGTTTGTCAATGTAAACGTATTTTTTAATAATGTTAAAATGAAAAAAAAAATAAAAAATAAAAATAAAAAAAAGCAGCAGCTAGCATTATAATCAATTGAGATTTAAAAAAAAAAAATCTTCAGCTGTATATCGCACAAGTAATAAAATAGATTATTAATGTTATGAAATTTTGAAGTAAAATAATGTTGAATACAATTTATTTCCAAATTTATAATTTTTATTGAGATATTAAAATAGTAATAATAATTAATGATAGAAATAAATAGTACTAACATTCATTGCTGGTTTTTATATACCGGATGGAAATTTTATAGATTTTAAATTAATTTTAAGTGAAAAAAAAATCATTCATTAAATTTATAAATTTTATTTCTTTATAAAAAATTATACTTATTTATTTTCATACGATATAGCAATTATAAAGGTTTGACAGCTGATAGAGATATACTAGTGGTTTATTTTTTTTCTTTCTTGGTAATGGATGAGAGATCCTCTAAACATATCGTCCAATTATCTCTATTTAGATAAAAATTTCTAATTTTGATTATATGATATTCAATCCTGAACACCTTTAACTAAAAGCATATATTTGCTTTAAATATGTAAGCTTTTTAGTACAAAAAAAAAATCTGCTTTGTATTACCTTATTATTAATTTTTTTATACAAATGTTTCTTTATATTATACAAATTAATGGTTCTTATATAATAATTGATTAATGTGCGTTATAGTAAAAATATATTATACTGTTTATATAAAATATAAAAGGAAAAAATTGCCTTTTTTTCCTTTCCTGATCATGAAATCCTTAGACATTGCCCTCCAAGCTATATTAAAAAAAAAAAAAAAAAAAAATATTAAATGTAAAAATAAAACAATACAAAATATATGGATGGTCTCTAGACCAATGTTTCTCGTTAGCTGAAGTTATATTAAATGTTATATACCTAAGTGTGCGCTCGCAAGCATGCGTTGTCGTATAGAATATTAAATGACGTGATAATTGAATAATAACGTCATTGTGTGATTTCAAAATTTAAAAAGAAAAAACAAAAAAATTTGTTTTGAGAGAAAAAAAATATTGTTTTTATATTATAAAGAAATTTAAAAATTATTTCAAAAAGGTAATAAATCCGTCTCAATTTTAATAACTATAACAAAAAAAAAAATAGAGGTGTGAAATAAAATTAAATATTAGTTATGCCTTTTGGAAATAATTTGCTAAACTTTTAATGATATAAACAGATATTTTATCTCAAATATTTTAATGTTTAAAATTGCAAACAAAACACACACAACACAGACACACAATCAAAGCTGCTTTGTAGATATTATAAAAAACAAATGACAATGTAGTAAATTTTTTAAAATAGCTTTTATTGTATATAAATATTAAGCTTTTCATATATTAAAATATTTATAAGAAAAGTAGCGAATGCTTGAAATATATAAATGTTTTAAATTTAAATTTATTTGCTATTATAATATAATGGCAATAGATTATAATTTTTATTTTTTTAAAAAGAGAAAGAAAAAAATAAATTTATTTTTTGGGTTTCGTCATTTTTGTTGTTATTTTCTTCTTTTTTATGTACTAAAGTATTTTATCCTTTGGTGCATTTTTTTTTTTTTTTTTTTTTGCTCTAGAGGCCAAATCATTGCGTGAGTTACCTTGTGTAGTGGAGAAAGGTGGAGGACCATGTGTACGATTAATTATGATATAGAAATGATATCAACGTTTAATTCTTAAAATTAGGTGTCAAGTATTTATAAAAAAAGAAAAGAAAAGAAAAAAAATTAGGCTTTTAATGTCCCTCCCACACTGCATCAAACAGGGTAAAACCCCTTCCCAATTATTTATACAATTTCCTAATGAAACAAAATACAAGTGTGACTTTCAATTATAAATTAGTTTTTTAATTTAATTTCTTTGTTATTATTTATAATTTTTTTTTTGGTAAACTTATAACGAAATGCTAAATTAAAAGATTTAAATCACTTTTAAATTTTACATAAATAATAATAAAAATAATAATAATAACCATCATAAAAAGTACATAAAAATATTATTAATTATATTAATAATTATAAAAAAAGCTGTTTTATACATTTTGCGCTAATATATAATAATAAAAAAAAAATGCTGGTAATAATTATTATTAAATGATAATGCTTGTAAAACTTTATTAAAATAATACAAATAATTTTGAGACGTCACTCAAAATTTCAATCCGATTTTAATGCATCATAACAAATATATTTTACCTAAAATATTGATCTCATAAATATAAAAATAATGTAATCATAAATAAAATAAATAAATGAAAAAAAAATAGTGGTTTAAAAAAAAAATAATGGCATTTTTGTACCTTTTGAAAATATATTCAAATATAATTTTAAAAATAAAAATTTCTTACTAATATTTAAGAAAAACTAGAACAATCAAATTTCTATATTATACTCGATGATATTATATTATTTTAAGGTTGAAAATTAAATTAATAATTTAAGGACTGGTAATGCTTGGGTGTGTCTCTACTTATTATTAAAAAAATATATATAATTATGTAAAAACCTATTGGTACACAGAAGATATAATAAAATAAATTGTATAGTACATTACTACTCATTGTTGTGATTTGATTTTTGTTGCTAATGATGTTGTGTTAAAAATAACATAAATGTACGTTATATTTATAAATTTATTATATTATTTAATACAGTTATAATAGCTTAAATAAATAAAAATAAAAATAAATAAATGATTAAATGTGTAAAACAAAATCTCTCTGTTAGTTTGATACTATACAGAGAATCAAATGCGTGATGTAATCAATGTTTTTTTGTTATGTTTCCATATGTATAAATCTTTGTGCACCAGATAAATAAATAAAAATTAATATATATACAACGTATTAAAAAATATTAATTTAATTTTTTTTTAAACTTATTATACTTAATAATAAAATTTTATGTAATTGCGCTTAATACCTTATTTTTGTATAATATTTACAAAAATAGATTAAAATAATAATAACAATAAAAACCGTTGGTATATCAAAACTTATTTTTGCATGTAGAAAAATAGTGAATTTCAATTTATTTCAATATGTAATCAAATGATTTTCTTTCCTACGATTGATGTGGTGGAATAACGATTATATAAATGCAGAAATAATAAAACTATAAGCTATTTATTATAGTGATAGGGATTTCTATTATTTCTTTATGAAGTAAGCAGCAAAATGAGGTAGTTTATGAAAATAGGGCACAATTCTCTAAAAGATAGAAAATATATATTCTTATGCCAATTTTGTACCATAATTATGACCGTTTTATACTCCTGTTGTATCCATGTTCTTAATATTTTAAAGTGCAAACTTTCGCATTTTTCGCAATGTATTTTACACTCCCTAGCTGGCCAAGTTGTCCAATAACGGTAAGTTTTGATCTTCTGTTTAAAATTGCAGTGATTAAAATAAATTTTACTATCACAAACTTCAATATAAACAGTACATTTTAAAATATCATTCAGGAGCAGAATGAATAATCATTTTTAGTAAAGTTTATAATATAAAATTACATTATGTGATTTTCATGTTCATGTTCAAAACGACTACGATAAGAATTTTTATCATTCAAAAACTCACGCTAAATTTGTACTGTGATTCATTAAATATTAAAATTTGTGAGACACTGCTGATATTAAAAGCATAAATACGTTTTGCAATATGCTATATTTAAATAGTGTACTGTACAAAAAAGTAAGAATATCAAAAACAATTCTTATATAATATACAAGGTCCATATTAATAAAAAGGTTGAGCGCAGCACACAACTCGCGCAGTTGATTTTATTTTGTGATGGATGTACTTGATTCTAAGCCAATGCGATGCCGTTCACCAGCGTTCACCAGTTACGTCACTGATAAGGTGAATAAAAATACACCCGGTGATATGACGTCCTTGGTGCATTCCTTTAAGCTGCGCTATACCTTGGCCAAAACTTTTCCCGGAGCATCTAACCTCTTATATATATGGACCTTGTATAATATACTTATACTTTACAATATAAAATATAAACTCATACATTATTAATATTTATACTATACGCCATGCATGCATCGTATGGCTTTGGCTGCTGCTCAGACATGGTAAACATGAAAAAATAAATAAATAAATTCATCAATGCGGATAATAATAGCAGTATTAGCAGTGGTTACACGATATTGTGCATTAGCGCTGCCATGTTTATACATTTAACCCGTCATTAGGGCACACTGCCCTCCCTTTTTTTGTAGAAAAATTAGCTTTTACAGCTTAGGAAATTTAGTTTTTACAATTTTGACATTTTTCTCTAGTTTAAATCACCCACTTTACGGTTTTAACTTATTAAAACCACCAATAGGTTATGAATAAATTATTTTTTAAGTATAGCCAAAAAATACTTTTCTTTTTCTTTCAGTTCTGGACATACGTATTTTTTTGATCACATATGGCGGTGAAGCGCAACCTATACGCCATTAAAATTTACATTTACACATTTACGCTCTGACAAAAGATATTTGAATTATATTACAGGCAATATATGTATTATAAAATGCATCTATATATGGAGAGCGTGTCACAAAATCAATACGCGGGAGATCCAAGCTGCAAAACTACAGGCTGTTCATACAGGTATAATTATTTTTCGAGGAAGTTATGGTGCATGAGTGTCGACCAACAAACCCGTTCTTCAAACAAAATAGACAATATTGCCGAGTTGAAGACAAAAGGGCCTGTCCTATATAACGATCATATGAAGACCATATTATATAGTATAGTCTATGAAGAAAAATTATTGACCTCCCACTATTTATGCTTGAATGTTATGACTTATATGACACGACTGAAACAATAAGCAAAATAATAATAACAATTATTAATATAATTTTAATAAAAAAATAAAAAAAAGAAGGAAACATCCATATATGCCTCAACACTCAGAAGTCACACTTTCAGAGCTATATGCATCTTTTTACGACTCTGCTGCTCGTAAAAAAGCCATAAGCATTAATAATTTCAGTATTTTAACGAGCAATTATGAAGGCGGAACGCGCATTCGGGCAGACTCTGTATTTAGAATCTTGACACGAGTGCGCGACCACCACAAACGCACGAGCTGCACGAGCTGATTATTTGTAACTTTTGGCGCTATTTACAATTAATAACAATAAACAAGTGAGCGTTAATATCCGCTATCAAAAAGCAAGTTAACTACGGGCAAGGGCACCTTGCATATTGTACAGAGTATATAAAATATCAACAACTTTACAGAATTTCAAATTTCAATCTCCTGTTGACAAACAACGACAAACAAAAAACTAATATAATATATAAATGCACTTTACCTTTGATGATGTTTATCCGTGCCTTTGATGTCTTCTTCAGAGCACCCTATAGGTTGGCACCGTTAGGTTTCAGCGGGACTCACTGAATTTCAGCTGCAAAATCATATTATAATATAATACGTACGGTCGATCCATGTTGACGATGAGGGTCGTCCTCGGTCAGCAATATATGTCAGCATAGAAGTAGAAGTTGTCTGCATATGCATATATTCACAAAAAATTGACACTGTTCAGACTGTTCTGGTAAAGCATGTAAAAATATGCCATTCATAAGCTCTTTTTGCATATGTGAAAAAAAAAAAATAATAATAAATAATCGATCCTTATAAACAGAGGGATAAAAATATTGCATATGCATGAAAATCAGGAATTTAATTTTTGTATATATATAATATTGCACAAAAATATGCGTATAGTTTTATTCAATAACTTTGTGCGCGAGTAAAAAAAATAATAAATAATAAATAAATAAAGCTATATAACTTTTTCACAAAAAATATAATTTCAAAACTATAAGCATTATACCATAATATAAATTGGTCATATCTTTTTATAAAACAAAACAATTTTAAATTTTATTTTTATAGTTATTAAGGATCTATATATCGATAAACTATAGGCGCGTAAGATTAAAGTATATAAATATTCGACTGCACAAACTGCCGCACTCTGCATAATATATAATACAGATATGAGTATTATAGTACTATATATAAAATTATAAAAATTAAAAATACTTTTTGACATACACGTCTCTCTTACTCGTCTCTTGGACTTGGATATAGCCCGTATAAAATAATTGCGCCAGATTTTTCGCCTTATTCCTGTTCAGTTGAGGTTGATATAGTATGGTACATGGGTATCAGTGTTGTAGTCGATCGATCAAATTTCGATCCGATCACGATCCGATCACGATCATTTGATCGGATCGTGATCGGATCGACCCATTTAATAAAAAAATGATCGTGATCGGATTTCGATCACATTTAGGGCTGTGATCGAACGTTTTTTCGATCCGATCATCATGTTTCATACTTTAGTTTTTACAACCATATAGGTATTTTTTTCTTTCTTTTTGTCTTCTTCTTTTTTCTTTTTTTTCCCCCTTTTTTTTTATTCATTATAATAAAGCAAAAAGTCAAAGTCCAAAATAGAAAAGAATTTAAAAGTACAGTACAGGCAGTACTCTGCTAGCAGCTGCTAGGTAGATATTGAGATGTTATCTACTTTAGCTAAAAGGTATCGCAAAACAAAACAAAGAAAGCAAAAATGAAAGAAATAAAAGAAAAATAGCAAATACCTGACTCTGAGCTATATAAGCTTCTAGGCTTTCTAGGAAAGAAATTATTATATCAATAGTGTGTCTGTGTCACCTAAGTTTTTTTTTTTTTTTTTTTTTTTTTTTTTTTTTTTTTTTTTTTTTTTTGACGCATGACATTAAAGGCGGTAAATAAGTTTTGTTTAAAATGAATTCTTGACGTATTATATTGTTCATATATTCAAGTAACAGAATTTTTTTCTGCATTGAAAGATTGTCAATTTTTTTTTTAACACAATACATTTCTTGTATGAGTTTTAGAGGTGACTTTATAACCAATCGAACAATTTTAAGTGCTTTTTACACTAATGATTTTTTCCACGAAATTTTGATGTATTAAAAAACCGCGGTGAGGGGAAATTTTTTCTGAAATAAACACAAGGGGGTTGCTTTGATTAGTGGGGATGAAGACACACAGTACGGTACATAGGATAATTTTTTGGACCTCCATCCAGAAACCAGTCATTTGGTCTGTACGTTCTCGCAGGTGTCACGAGATAAGAAAGCAGGCAAAAGTGTATTTTTAATTTTTTTACATTCATAAACGTTAATATATTATAATTTATAATATATAAATTAAAGGATAATTTGGGTGACAATTTTTTTCCGTGAAATAATAGCTTAAAAGAATTGTATCACGTAACTGGAGCTCCTAAAAAAGATAAAAGTGGGAAAGAGCTTAGTATTCAGTGTTTGTATTTATCGTGCAAAAATAAACCGAATAACGTCGTATAGCCTTGAAATCTGTTGCAATTAATCTAATAAAACATCTAAAGGTAAGAACTAACAATTATGTAACACATTTTTTTATTAAGAAAATTTTTACACGGAAATATGAATATAAAAATATTTTTAAGTATAACGTATTATTACAGTATAATTTCCTCTTTTTTTTTTTATCATAATTATTATAATTTACAAGTTCTTACATACCTCTACATTTATTATTGAAAACGATCGAAATTTTTCGATCAAATGATAGTCGATCAGATCGGATTGTGATCGGATTGTCTCGAGTTTTGATGATCGTGATCGAGATCGGATCGAGCTACATCTCAATTGATCGGATCGCGATCGGATCGAAAAAAGGGCGATCGACTACAACACTGATGGGTATGGTACATAGAAATTGGGATCGACATCCAAAAAAAATCCAAGCTGTCACGCAAGACGCACATTTTCATGTTTTAAACTTATTCTGTGTATTATATAAGGATAAGGAACAAGGAAGGTAAAAAAATATAATCTTTGTTGATGTACGGCGAGACCAGCGAAATACTTTTATAAAAATTCAAAGAGAAAAGGGCTTTATATGTAATATGTATATAATATTATAGGGTGTGTACCAGGGTTACCAACTGTCCTCTTTTTAAGAGGACATCCTCTTTTTCGGGCTTTTGTCCTCTGTCCTCTCAAGTACCAAAAAGGACAAGGACTGTCCTCTTTTTGGCCTTCAAAAAGAGGACAACAAAAAGTTCATTTAGTAGAAAAAATTTAAGGAAAATTCAAAAAATTTCTTTCGCCTGCGGCGAGCAAAACTTTGCGCAACTTCTCTAAAATGCATTTAATTTATTTTATTTAAAAAAAAAAAGTTAGTTAGAAAATATAAGCACACCTAAAGACCAACAATATACTAATTAAGTGCTAGCAAATGATTTGATGTTCCTGTCACAATTTTAATGTTTACTTTTTTTATGGGGGAAATGAAACGAACAGAAATTTAACAAAAAATATACTTATTAAATGAAAAAAACAAGCTGCGATAGTAAAATTGATTGAAAAACAGGAAACCGTCTGAGAAATATTGACTTGGGGGTTATTTTGTACCATATTTTATACCATGTGTATGGCATCATTTTGATGCCATTTTCTAAAATTCCTGGATAATTTTTTTTTCAAGTTCCATCTCTAGATTTATCTGTTCAGGGTGCAGGACACACACGGGATGATTAAAAAAAATTGCAACTCTTTTCTAATAAAAATAGCACGTAATTATTTTGTGGCCCAGGTAGTTTAAACTAAAAAATTAAAGTTTCTTCATAAATAGCTTTATAGGTATTGCCAAAAACACAATGATTGAAACATAAAATAAAAAAAGAAAATTTTAGAAATAAACATTATTTTATGATAATTAGATCCTGAGAAAAAAATCTGATATATAGTATTGCTCAATTTTTAATTCTCTCTCTATATATCATTTTTTTTTTCCTTCAAATGTTTATAAATTTAAATATTTTTAAATATTTTGTACATTCTAATAACTAAAAAATTAAGTATATTGGCCACAAATTTTTATCCCCTCTCTCATCACAACTTTAAAAAGTAATTAAAAATTCCTCAACTGCTCAAAAAAAAAAAAAAATAAAAAAATAACTTGAAATATTGAATAATGGAGCTTATTGGTTTAACGCTCAAGGAAAGCTAAGGGTCCCCTAATTTAACATTATGCTAATGAGGAGAAAAAGTTATTATTATTATTATTTTTTTTTTTTTCAATTTTTGAGAACACTTAATCTCTGCCCGATTCTGGAGAAATTTAAATGAGAAATACTAGGCATAATAGGCGTGTTTTAAGCCTAGAAATTTTTTAAGATTTTTTTTTAACCGACAACCTCCAAATTACATTATATATTTTTTAATCTTTTTGGACCTAATTATTTAATAAAAATATTCATATCTTATACGTTAAATGAATGGTTTTAAAATAAGATTAAAATACTCAAACATGGGCCAGAAATAGCACCAAATTGTGAATTTTAATCCAAAATTCTCAAAATTTCTTGCGGGGGACACCCCCGCACCCCCGGCAGGGGGGTGTCCCCCCCTGCACCCCCCCTCAGTATAGGGTAACCTGTCCTCTTTTCATGTTTCAAATAGTTGGTAACCCTGGTGTACGCATGACGTCTTTCTGAGTGTTTTTCGATGCTCTTCTTGAGCAATGAATAACATTGCTCAGCATAGGACAAACGTAGTTTTTGGCTATTTTCTTTGGAAAATCAGAGATTTTTTGGTCATTATTATTTTTCTTCCATACTTGAGGTATTAATTCAACCTGCAAACAGCATCAATGCTCTCAAAAATATTGCAAAGTATTTTTAAACTGGCAAAATGTGCCATTTTCCGGACCTGGCCAATGTTATTTAGTACTCACTTATGACGTCGACTTTAACATGAATGAAACCACCCTATACATTTCCCTGGTCTCGATGTACGGCAAAGAAAATTTTTGAATCTGGTGTGATGCCAGTAAAGCGGTAAAGCGCAAAGCGCTGCACCGCGCTGCACTAGCGGCACTATCGGTCAGCCAATAGCAAGAGAGCAATATGAGCAGCGGACACGGACTCCTTGACCGTAGTCAACTCCACTCACTCCAAGTCCAAGGTCCAAGGCAAGAAAAAATATAATGGATATATTTATGAAGGCTGACGATCAATGAAGATTAGTATTTGAACGTAAAAACTTAATTTTAAAACTTGTCTAAAGTGAAAATCAGACAGTTGTGCACAAAAATGTTTATTTTAGCTATTAAAGATCACTCCAAAGAACTGTCATAAGAATTAATTGTGAATTTGTGAATTTAACTTTGATTGAAAATTATGTAAATGTCCATGGAATGAACGCTTTTGAATTGTATAGCTCAAATCATTATGTAGCTAGCACAACTTTTTTTTTTTTTGCCTTGGTGTGTGAATTTTGTTCAGAAGTTTGTTTAAAAAGATGAAGAAAAAGAATGATAGTGCATCATCAGCGGCTTCAGAATCCCCTCCCTCCAAGCCGAAAAAGAAAAAAGAGGCGACGTAAGTGAGCTCTTTATTGTTGTGGCCATGTATGTTATGTATGTATGTACCATGTACCGGTACACATTTATGCACATACTGTATATTCTAAACCTCGGTTCAGTTAACGTGTTTTCTCTTTTGTAATACATACATGTGTACAGAAATACATTGTACTGTACTTTATCATAATTATCATTACATACGTTTTAATTGTATACATACCGTACATACATACATACACAATCCAAAATGTGTAAATTGTAAAAAATGTACATACAACAGTACACAGTGTAATGTATGTAAGGTAAGCATCATTACGCCATCATATCTTTCAGTGTAGGCCAGTATTATACCTTTTTAGTATGGGCTTTTAATGTATGATCTAAAAGACTTACCAGACCTCAGGCTCAACTCGTTATCACAATATTCTGAGCTCAACTACCAGATCTGTGCGACCCGGACCGCTGTCATTGGAAAACTAAGAGTTGACAGCACTCGGGTTAGCAAGCAGTATGGTCAAACTGCCAGCGCAGCCACGCCGCTAGACTTTGTACGGTTTTACCAATTCAAGTACTGACCACGCTTGACATTGCTCAACTTTAGTGATCCATCGGGAACCGGTTTAGACAACGTGATAATGCTGATTTGCATTTACATGTACTGTACACTCCTCCCGAATAAATCTGACTGAAGCATTAATCTCTCCAAATGTTAAATATATGGGAAAACTTTAACGCAAGCGGTCAGATTTATTTGAAAGGAGTGTACAGTACCTTAATATTTAATTGTATGTACAGTACATACATACAAACACTTTGTGATACGGTCAAAAAAATGCATCCTGTACTCCAACATTACATACATACATATCATGACGCTATAGTTCCTTTCAGGGTAAGCCAACAACATAGATGGTTTTTATTCTGAGCCAGTGATAGACCTCCACAACTTTCTATCCTGACATATCAAGATTCATATCTTGTTTCATACACTTGCTTTTGCATCTACATACATTCTTATTTTTCAGACATCTTCCAACTACTTCAGACCATGATGTTTTAGGCCTGCCTCTATCTCTCCTTCCATCCATTCTACTATGGAATACAGTACCTGTTTTGCATCATCACCCATTCTCTCGACATGACCAAACCACCGTAACACACTGCTTTCATACTTCTCAGTCACCGTTTCTTTCATTCCACATTTCTCCATCACCCAAGCACCCTATCTAATCTTGTTTTACCACACATACTTCTAAGAAAACTCATACCAACCGCATTCACCCTACTCTGACATACCCATGATTCAGAACCATATAAGATAGTTGGGAGTAAGACAGAATTATACACTGCAAGTTTTGCTTTGTTTGTTAAAGCATCACTCTTAGCCAATCCTGCCATGCTGCCAACTACTTTCCTACCTGCCGCCACTCTCCTCTCAATTTCTCCTCCAACATTAAGCTCTATATGATTCAGTATGAGAATTGTGTTCTCTTTTATTTTAGTGTACCCGATTCAGATACAGACACGATGTAATTACACTGTCATCTGTCAATTACAAAACTACATATCGATATTGTTGCGAACAAAAGGCCTATCTCGTTTTTTGTCAGTGGAAGCAAAAGGCGTATCTCGTATTTTGTCAGTGGAAGCAAAAGGCCTATCTCGAGCGCTATCGCCATAACGTTCGGGAACGAGATAGGCCTTTTGCTTCAACTGACAAAATACGAGATACGCCTTTTGCTTCCACTGACAAAAAACGAGATAGGCCTTTTGTTCGCAATAAGATCGATATCGATCTTGTTGCAAACAAAATGTCTATCTCGTATTTTGCTTTGCCTGACAAAATACGAGATAGACATTTTGTTTGCAACAAGATCGATATACCACTCATATATACATATATGCAGTTCAAATCAAGGTTATTTGAACTGATCACCTACAAATTTGAGTTACTGTACCATGGATGTAACCCGTCCCAAAACTTTTATTCAAATTATGCAATTGCACATCCCATTTTATAGAATCTTGTGTATATATGCCAGATATCCTGTCAATTTAAATATCTATGCTGTAATGTATGTATGTATACATTACTACATGTATGGTGCACAGCTCTGGCCAAAAGTTTGAGAACGATTTGCATAGGCAACCCGCATCCACACTATGCGATCTTTATGAGAAAACGTAGCGGCCTTCGCTACCCCGTTCTCAAACTAGTGGCCAGAACTGTACTACTTACAGTATACCTTACACTGCAACTACTGCATTTAGATAACTGTATATGTTCATACTTCACCATACAATATTTCATTTACTTTTTAAATGTCTGTTACAGTAAGTCTCGTGAATGGGAGAGGGAGAGAAGAGAAC
Source organism: Ecdyonurus torrentis (assembly GCA_949318235.1). Taxonomy (NCBI): domain Eukaryota; kingdom Metazoa; phylum Arthropoda; class Insecta; order Ephemeroptera; family Heptageniidae; genus Ecdyonurus; species Ecdyonurus torrentis. Next base: position 22,004,544 of record OX439129.1, read on the forward strand.
GTCTGAATAACTCATTTAATGAGTTAAGCAAAATACTACCTACAAGTGATAATAAGGCAGTAACAAAGAAGATGGAAATTCTTCAGAAAGCAACTACTTATATTAAGTCTTTGCAAGAGGAAAATGCAGAGCTGCTAGAGAGTGGTGGACTTGAGAAATCATGGTGTAAGTTATTTTACAGTTATAATGATCACATGTCATATGATATACATTGGATCAATATCAAAGAAAAGGATAGTAATTAGTAATACTAGCAAAGAACTTACCACATAGTAGAATTTACATGGAGAGGTTGAAGTCTCACGTACCGATACGGACACAATAAAAGTTACAAACAAAAGAAGTACTGTAAAAGGTCTTTTTTTTTTTTTTTTTTTTTTTTTTTGCTACCCACCCTGACTCATCACACTTGCACTCTACCCTGACCTGTGTTATATTTGTGGCTATGTTGCTATATTTACTATTTTTCCCTATATTGTCGGCTAACCCCCGTAAGCTGCGACGCTAACTAACTAGTTAAACCGTAGTTAAGTTGTTAATGCAAAAATTTTTGATGTGATTCTCAGCTCTATTTAAAAATGACATAAGGTTAAAATCGTTTTTTTTTTTTTTTTTTTTTTTTTTTTGTACAGCTCTGGCCAAAAGTTCCCGAACGGGGCAGCGGCGGCTGCTGCATTTTCTCATAAAGATAACATAGTGTGCTTGCGGGTTGCCTATGCAAATCGTTCGGGAACTTTTGGCCAGAGCTGTACATACTCTAAGCCGATGATGTATCCAATGCTTTGTAACTTACTGTGTTCTTATCAGTACATGGCACAAGGTTATATAATTTTTATATAATTGAGATCTTTTGTCATAGTAATGATTTTATCAATGAAAGAAGAAAATTATTTGAGCACATCACAAAGTAGCATGAAGTCTTGTACTGTCATACTGTGCCTTTGCTGGTGTTGGAATATGTAGGAAAGGGTGGGGGGGGGGGGGGGGGAAGAGTACAGTACTTGAATGAGGTAAAGAGTGGGGAGGGGAGCAGGAATTGGGTGTTTAAATATATTTATTTATTTATTAAACACAATGTGTGTACAACATACATCTAAACATTCAATATTCATCCACTTAATTATAAACATATAATAATATCCAAATCATAACATCTAAATAATAATGAAATTGATTATTATTTATTAAACATATATCATAAATACATTGCTACACGTCTACAGTTTTGCATAATGACTTAATGACAAAGTCCGAGACGGACAATGAAGTAAGTGGTACCTAGTACAGATTACATGGTGGAAACCATGCACCGCGTAACGGGTAATGACATGCCTGTCTGTACAGTTTTGGCCTTTCCACCGATTCATATTACCGGTAAATGCAGGGGTATTATAGAAGGCCAGGCTGATATCTTCAGTTTTACTTAATCTCTCCTTAACAAATTTAATACAATTATCTGTTTTTAAATGTTTAAATTTCATTTGTAGTTCCGTTACAAATAACTCCTCCCCTGCTAGCTCATAAACCAGCCTTGACGATGTAAATTTTGATAGGCAAAGTACCCGTTTTAAATACCGAGACTTAACAGAATCTAGATTTTTAAAGTCTGTTATAGACATATATGACCATAAAATTGCAATGCCATACGAGGCAAGTGGAGAGACTTTTAGAGACTTTAACATTTATATACTGTACCAACCATAATGTTTTTCCCCTCAAATTTATAGATTTGTTAGTATAGTAATTTTTTTACGTTTATAATAAATAATAAGCATTTATTGTAAAGTTTTACAGATTTTTAAGTTTTAAGCTCCACATAGCTCAAATTTATTGTGTAAAAAAAAAATATATATTTTTGTAGGCACTGGATTAAGTAAAGTACAGATACTTTTTTTTCCTTCTCTTTTTTACAGCAAATAAGTTTGCATTACTAGATACCTAATCTCACTTTTTTGTTGGTGTCAGCTCGGGAAGTGAAGCAGCTCCAATGTCAAGTAAAAGAGCTGACAAATCGCAATCAACAGCTGGTGAGTCTACTACAAGAAGCTGGAGGCAAGCTGCCAGCATGGGTATCTTTGCCAGCTACTCAGCCTGTTCCTCCTCCTCTTGGCAAACGACAGTTCCTCTATAGCAACAAACTGTCCCAGGAAGATGCAGAGAAGACTCTGGAGAAACTCACAGAGCCAAAACCAAGTAAGTCTGAAACTGTAATTTTTATTGAACACTCTCATATTTTGGTCACTTGCAACTTGAGAGAAGAGAAAATAGATAGGCTGGGGAGTAATTACATAAAAGAACAATGGGTACGGTAGTTAAAAATAATGTAACTATCTACTTAACTCAATATTGTCATAATATATTTTACAATTGAAATGAAGTGTGCGTTTTTCTCTTAAAGGCATAGACAAGAAGAAAATATTAGCATGTAGATCACAAAATCACTTGATGGGGCTCACATAAATAACATTAGTTTGTCTCCAGCGCTGTAGCAGTGATCAGAAAATATTGATTTATGCAACCCGCAAAACATTTTGGTACTGTACTAATTTTTGCCTGATTCTGATGCCATAAACAAAAATATTCAAGCAAATTGCATATTTTACAGTCTTGTAGTCGTTACCTGAATTTTCTATAACGTTAACTTTAAGTTAATTTCAAATAAAACTATAACTTTAACGATAACATTAACTCTAATTTGTCCTCAACTATAACGTTACCTTCAACGTTAACGTTCATTTATAAATAGAAGGTTAATTTTATTTATTATTTCTATCACCTCGTCAGTTGATTTTGTTTTTTTAGTCAGTATATAAAGTAAATAATTCTTTCAAAAAGTTACTTATAGTTATCGCTATGTTAACGTCAATTTTTGTTAATCTATAACTACTGTATAACGTTACTTTTTGCAATGTTGTTAATCTATATCATAGAAATAACAAATTAACGTAATAGTTAACTTAACATTAACGATTTTACGTTAACGACTACAAGACTGATATTTTACAGTTTTTTCACACTAACTTGTGGGGCCAAATTTACATTCTGTTCAAATTTGTCATAAGTTTTGTAGATCCCATTTTGTGTTTAATCATTAAAAAAGAACATCGGTGCTGTTGCGGCTAAACCACACTTCTACTTTTAGCGGGTTAGCTTACTTTCATGCATCTATGTTTATCGCTATAGCCATAGAAACACGCATCTACATTTATCGTGGCTTAAATACTTCTACATAGAAAGAACTGGTGTAGAAGTGTTTTATATCTGTTGTCGTGATAGACGTAGATGCGTGAAAGTACTAAGCAAATCCGCTAAAAGTAGCAGTGTGGTTTAGCCCCAACAGCATCAACATGGTGTTTAATGTTGTGTATGGTTTTAAGAATATAACATTAAAAATTAACAAATTATAAAATAAATGGAAAAAAATAAGGTACTTGGCAGTAGTAAAAAAAAAAAAAAAAAAAAAGAAGAAGAAGAAGAAGAAGAATATGAAGTTCAAATAGCTTTACATTAGCGTAGAACTCTTGTACCTTTCCATGGTCTCTTTAAATTTTAAAAATTAGTACTCGAAAATAATAAAGCTTTGTGATACCAATATTTATTTGTACTTCACAATATTGTATAATTTATATATTTATAGATTTAAGGACATTTGAAACCATTTTGGTTCAAATATGTTACAAAAGGAAAGAATCAAAAATAAAATTTATAATAGAAAATAGTAGAGAGAGATTGTACAGCCTGTTGAATCAAATAATTAAATTAAATTAATTAGAGAATCTTCACATTTTATAAATTTTCAATTTAACATGCTTTAATCTCTTGCTTCTATTTACTATTAAAAATTTTATCGCCATAAATATAAAGTGCAATGTTTTTTCTCTCATTTTTACACCAAAGAAAAGAATACAAGTTTATTAAAAAAAGCACCTTCCTACTATGATGTCCATTGCTACAGATTACACAGATTTTTTACATTTAACTGATTATTAAATATTTTTGTAAACTTCGCTATCAAGATTTGCAAGTAGCTATGGACATCATCGTGGTAAGGCATTTCTTGTTTCTGTATAATTTGTGGTCTTTGTATCAAAACCTATCATATTATTAAATGGCAAATTTTGATTGTGCCTTTTACAGAAAAGCCTCGTAAAACTTCTCCTCAAAAAGAAAAAGATTCTAATATATTAGTAAAGAAAAAGAAAACAACTCCTAAAAAACAAGGAAATGTACCAACAACTTCTGTTGATACTTTAAATCAAATAACTCCTGTTGCTCAATTACTAAATGTCTCCTCAACTACAAATAATATTATAAATAAAAACAAGAATAATGATACAATACCAAGTACCTCGGGACTTGTAATACTTCCGTCTGAAAAAAATCCATCTATAGATCTTGCTCCTGGTATTTTATTATTGAAAAACAATTCACAATCACATCCTGTACCTCCTGTTAATAACAGTCTTTCATCGGGTGGATTATTGATAATGAGACCCCCAACACTCCAGTCTCAACAGTCATCAACTTTGGCACCAGGTACATGTATATTATTACCTCCTACGAGTAGTAATACTATGTTACAAACTACCCCATTGCCACCTCAATCTACTAATCAAGCACCTGCTCAAACCACGACTATTCTCACAACACCAATTATGGCTACAGGTCAATCTGCATCAATAGTACAAGCATCACAAAGCTTAACTACCACTAATTCAAATAATGTAACACCAACTTATGTTTTAACAAATGGCAATTTAGTACCTGTACTTTCTACCTCATCTTCAACCTTAACATCACAAACAAATAATAATAGTAAGCATACTCTTGCAATTATTCCTAAAGCAATAAATGATAATAAAAATGCCAATAAAGTGCCAATTCCTAAGCTTCATAAAAGGAATACTAAAGGAAATAAAATCATTATTAAAAAGAAAAATATTAGTTCTAAACAAAGTATTTCAAAAATATCTGCTTCAGATTTAAAGCCATTAAAAAGTATTGTAACTAGTACTGCAAGTACTAGCATAACAATATTAGATTCTCCTGTAGTTTCAGCAGAGACTGAAACAAATACATTAAAATCAGTAGACAACTTGGATAATAACAAAGAAATAGTTATTGAAAGCAAGATAGATGAATCATCAACTCAACAAAAAGCGCAAGAGATAGAAACTACAAATAAAAATGCTATACCTAGTTCTACCCCAGAAACAACAAGTAAAACGATATCACATAAGACTAGTTACAGCATTGATGCATTATGTAAAGGTAAAAATGGCCCAACAACTGAAGTATTATCTGATGTACCTGTTTCCATTCCTGAAATATCGCAATCTGTTACAACTAAACCTAAAGACACAATAACTGATAAAATCTCTGCTTCTAATATAAATGTAAGTGAGACAAAACAAGATGAAAAATCAACTAAAATTGCAGAAAAAGTTGATAATCCAAAACCTATTGAAAAATTATTACCAAGCACCCAACTTTTAAAGAAACCTGAAGATAAAGCAGAGAATATCGTAGATACCAGTATAGAGAAAATTTCTGCTAAAGATTTGGATTTAAGTAAAGTTAGCAAATCTCCTGAGAACTCAAGTGGAAATATTACAGATACCGCATTGCCAATTCAATCTTCACAATCTTCCACTGCTATGATATTTACTGAACCTTTGCAAAATACAACTTCACGTAGTTTTTATAATTCATTTGATACTTGTAATGAACTACGAAGCCAAGAATTTCCTCCTGCTCAAATAAGTCCATCAGGCTTTATTGGTCCACAGCCTCCCATGGCAACAGTTGTATCTGCTCCTTTAGCTAAAGATGGTATTGACCAATATACACAGTCACCTGCATTTAGAAATAACAATGATGAAAATTGTAGGGAACAAGAAAATGTTGGAATATCAGAAAACATTGTAAATCAACAACAAAATGATGTGTTATCATCTAATATACCAAGTTCATTTTCAAGTGATATATTTGCATCACTTAATGTACCTTCTGGACATCCTGAGTCTATATCACCCACAGCTGCTTTCCTATTGGCTTTCCCATTAGTATCATCTTCAACTGGACGAAATAATGAAATGATTTCTGAACAATCTGATATACAAAGATCTGAGACTTGTAATAATCAAAGTAATTCTCTCCTTCAGCTTGGTTCAATAGATGAAAACCAATCATCAGTACATCCTATTATTGAAAATGATACAATATCTACAAATAACAATAGAGTTGTGGAGGTAAATCAGAATAATTCAAATATCTTACAAAATAATCATAATCTCACACACCATAATTCTCAGTATAATAAATCACAAAGTAAGACAATAAATTCAAATATCAGTTTGTGTAGTACATCAACTACATTCTCGTCACCTGCTAAACAAAGTGAAAATAATCATCTTAAACAATACAACTCTCATAATGCTCTCCCTCCAATGTCACATGCATATTCTATTAATGAACATTTATCTGATTATGATGCTGAAATTTCTTCAATTATGTCTAATACATCTCAAGCTCATGATTCAAATCAAACTCATAACCAAAAAGTACAAAGAAATGTACCTTCTAATGTCAATAACAATAATACTTCTTGTGTCACAAAAGATAATGAAAAGTGTAGAGATGTGATAAAAATTACGGATAATACAGCTTCACAACAATATATACCTGCTCAACATGTTAATATTCATGCAGGAAATAACACAAACAATAATAATGCTAAACAATTTACTCCACTTCCTATTCAAAATAATTGTCATCAAGTATTACCTGAAGTACAGCAGCAAGTTGGTACTCATCAAATGCAACCACCAATTTATAGACCATGTAATTCTGTAAAGAATAAAGTACAGACCCAACATAATCCGTATCAAAATATTAGCACAGTACAATTTTCATCAGCACAACAAATTGAAGGAGGAATTACCAGCTGTGCTACCGTAAATTATAATCAACCAGCTCCAAGAACTACCATGGCAAATATAATTTCTCATTCTCAACATCAGAAATTGCCAGCACCCAGAGTAACTTCAATGAGAAATGAGCATTGTATACAAAAACCTCCATCAGAACAAAATGATACTTCTTATTATATTGGTAAATTAAATACGACTAACTCTGATGCAAAAGTGGCAAATTCTCATCAAAAATATAAAGTATGTTCTTCTAACACTACACCATCACAAACTTTAAGTAATTCAAAACCTTCTATTGTTAATAATAGATTTGATAGAAATTTAAATAGTAGTTCAGATAATATGGCTCGTCATAATTTAATTCCACCAACTACTAGCCAACCATATTCATATAATATATTTAATAATGACTATCAAACATCAAGCTACTTACCACTTCCAAATCTGGTATCAACAGCAGCTACTACAACAAGTTCTATCATTAGTGATACTTCCAATACAACTTTGACGTCATTTCCTAAAGGGCATAATACTTCAAATTTTGGTATTCTGTCATGGAGTACTTTATCTCCAATGTCAGCACCTAATACACAACAGTTTCCAAATTATGAAACAAACTGTCAGAAACAGAATACTACACCTTATCAAAATACTTCCAATACTAACTCTTATGCATCTTCTAATGATAATCAGAATAAAATACCATCATATCAACAACCTAGTAGAGCACAGATATCTTATCCACCACCTCCTGCACCCATACCACCTCAAATCAACAAAGAACCTGTGCCCACACCAAGACCTCCTGTCAATTGGATGACAACACCAGATATAAGAAATGAAAATACTGCTACACATAATTCATTTGATCATACTGCAATACCATGCACTAGCAATAATAATATAATACATAAAGAAACTAATACAAGTTGTAACAGTTTTATAAGTAATTCAGTTTATACTGAATGTACTGATAATTTAGGACATAGTTGGCAGGCAAGTAAATCAAATTTACAGCCTCAAAATACAGCCAATCCTTTACCAACATTAATTGGTGACTTAGCTTTAGGTCCAACACCATCAAGTACAAAATATTGTTCTTCATATAAAACTTCAGCTATTAATAGAAAACAACAAGATAAAGATGGTAATAAAAGAAATGAATATAATCCTGCTGGTAGTTCTGGTAGTTTCTTATCTGTAAGTCAGTTAGTAGATCATAATATAAAAGAAACTAATACAACAACTCCTAGAGGAGGTTCTAGTTCTAGACGTACCACACGTCCAACTTCTAAAGCTGCAAGTCGTAGAGATAGAAATAAAAATCAGAACACACAACAGACACTTCATTTTAATGAACCTCCACCAGTTGTAGCATCTACTACTTATCCTACTGTATCAAATTGGCCAGCACCAAAATCTTCTTATAAACCAGCTCCCAGTAATTACTCAGCTGAAGCTTTAATTGGTCTACCTGTACCACCACAACAGGATTTTATTACTCCAACTTTACATACTTCTGTAGATAAAGTAAATACTGTAGATCGTTACGCACAAAACTATTCATCAAGAACTCATTTCCCTACTGATAGTACTAATAATTTTTTCTCAGAAACTATAGATCCAACTTATCAACAAGCATCTTATACTAGTAATTGTAATCCTTCTAATTATCAATCAACTTCAAATAATTATATGAGTAATACTGGTCAAACGTTTCACGGACCAGATATTACAAGTTCTAGTATATCTGGATCAACATCATTTACAACAGAACTAAGTTCAAGTAATTTCTTATTCCCTGCTACTACATCAAGTATGGGAACTTCTAGAACTGGATTTTTTCCAAGTGAAATCACTACTAATACAACTCAAAGTAAAAATAGTAATAGAAGTAATAAAAGGAGAAGTAATAATGAGCACAGTGAGAGTTATCAAGATAATTCATATAGCAATAATACTTCAGTAAATCAACATAGCCATCAAGAGTATGGAAATTCTGTGAGGTCACATCCTACTGCACAGCAGTCAATGGTTCCTCAAGCATCTGCTCAAAGTTGTGCTCCGACATACCATACATCCCGAGGTGCTAGCGTGCAGACTACAGCTCCTCCAACTCATAGTAGTACTTCTGTGGTAGTGGCAGGTGGAAGCTCTCTCACTAACTTCAATCTCAGTACTATCTTCCCAGAGATGAATGAAAAGGTATGATTTTATTTTCAATGTTAGTTGCTATATTGTTGTTATATTGTTAGTTGCTATATTGCTATGCAATATATTATGTTATATACCTATGCAATATCTTATCAATTTGATACTATACTGTAGTTTCAATAAATAAAAAATTACTAAAAATTAATTCCAGAAAATTAAAGAATGAATTTAAATTCTTAATTTTCGTTTGTTATATTTGTCAATATATTGTAAAACAAATTTGAAAATTAAAAGCAAAACTGATAGAAGCCTTTTTTTTTTTCTCCCTTTTTATTTATTATTAGATTTAGTTTTAAAATTGTAAACCAGGTAAAAAATTGTTCTCGGTGTTCTTATAATTAGAATAAAATAAAAAAGTTGCTTATCAAAATGTTTCAACTTTAATTCAACTTTATTAAAAATATGTAATTATATATATATATATATATATATAGGCCTATATAATGGTTAAATTATATAAATAAGTTATGCAATTTTTTTGTTCACAAATTTAAATTAAGACATTTTGCGAGGAAGTCAATAACATCTGCTTTGTTTTTGCTCAGGTTCCAGTTCCAACCTTGCCAGCTTTTGTAAGCTCAAAGAACCTAGGTGCTGGAGCTCCTCCTCTGCTGGGTGGCACCAGCACAGACTACATGCTCCATCATCCCAACATGAGTTTCAACAATCTGCTTGGACCCCCATCTCATCAGGCAAGGAAATTTTAATCAATTTATCCTATATTTCTTTGGAAACTAAAATATCAATAAAGCAACCTTTTATTGCAGTCAAAATTAAACAATTTATTATTTAGAATATATTTGTTTAATATTTATTTTTCTGATGCAATGCTAAGACTAAATAATTAAATAACAACTTTGTATTGTTATTTTTCCAGGTTGGAATTGGAATAAATCAATCCTTCACAACTCCAAGTTTTTCCAATATGATGCCACCAAGTTTGCCATTCTCAGTTCATGAACATTAATTCAAATTAATAAGGATTAAGAAAATAATAATAATAATACTCATAAAAACAAATTTTACCTCAAATTGTGCAATTTTATTGTAAATATGTAATTTTTACTTATACATAATAATTATGGCATTTTTATATTAAGTTATATAATAACAGTTACAATTTTTATTCATCAGTACATTATATTGTTGAATCAAATTATCACTCACATTTATTTTATTATTAGTATTATTTTTGGTATGATGGTAGCATAGGCTGTTGAAAAAAGTATGACTTTTATCAGCCAATCCTGCCATCATTTCATACAAATATTTTGAAAGTGATAATTATTGTGATAATAGGTTTAATTTATTCTATATAGTACATTTTATATTTAGAGAAAATATTGTATTTATTCCTTATTCGAAGTAGTATTTAAAAAAAATTAATCTTGCCTCCAAATAATATAATATTAAATGTGAAATTCAAAGCAATAAAAATTTTGAAATATGAATAAAATACATTATTAAGCATATCTATAGTTTTATAATTTTCAAAAATTCCTATTTTCTAAAAAAAAAAAAAAAAAAAAAAAAAAAAAAAAAAAAAAAAAAAAAAAGAAAGAAAAAAGCACCCTACATTGGTTTAAAATTTTATAGTAATAAACCTAATGAACAATGTTATGAGTGAATAAAAATATGGATTAGATAATAAGGAAAATAAGTCATCACTTTTAGGTATGATAGAATTAAAATAAAAGATAGAGGAAACCAGCAATATAACTTTTTAACTCTATGAAAATCTTGCCAGCATAAACATGCATAGGATAGCTTTTGGTTTGGCTCTATAGAATGACCTGTCCATAGTTTCTCTTCAAGGCTGACCAAGCCACAGACACACAATCTGTTCTTTTTAAAGTTTAGTTCAGCAAGCTATTAACAATAACAATAATACATTATTTTTATTACGAGGCCAAAAAAGGTACATACCCACTTACTTTAATGTGTTTATTTTTTTCTGTGCTCACAATATTTTCACCAAGCTACAGTATTATATGACTTCAAAACAGTTAATGCCCTTGCAATGCTGGTTTACTCCATCCTTTTCTTTCAAATTTATCATTATAATATGGATTTTTATTCAAACTGTTTCAATGATTTCATAAAATACATCTATTAGTATTGTTGAAAGTTTGCAATTCTGGAGACTATAATCCATTGATTGAATATATAAGTCAGTTAAAAAATTAAACGATATAACTAATAATAATAAACTAATTTGACTAATATGATAGTGATATTACAATTAACATTTTTTTTCCAGTACAGAGTAACTAATGAAATAAAAATTACTTTCAGCCTTCATCCTAATCAGCTAAACATTTTAGATTTTTTTTTCTTTTCAAAAGCTATACCTATGACAATTAAAAGAAAAATGCACTACTCAAGATAGTATAATACCATAGGCTCACAATTTGCAAGTGATACTACTTGTTCAGTTTCTCTTATAGAAATTAACAATGTTAATTATTTATACCTATATAATATAATCATCATCTAGTGGGCACAGTGTAGACTCTAATAAACATGAGCAGTATTTCTACAAATGCTTTAAAAAATTGCAATTTAATGCTTTTCAGTACAGCTAATAGCAAGAATATTTTAGTGCAAACCATGCTAATTTTCTATCTACTACAAATATCTAGGCAGTTGTTTTTTCTTAACAATATACTGTTGATATGTCGAGTTACTGTGTACCTATTTAAAAAGAAATACATAAACAATTAACATTACATAAAGAAAGCAATATTAATAATTTTTTAGGAAATAGTAATAAAAAGTCATTCTTTATTATAGTTATAGAAATATTTGTTCTTATTTCATATTATTATGATTTTTTATTATTATTATTACACTGTATTTTCTACTTTGTATCATAAAAAAAAGGATATATAATAATATATTAACACTTAATTTTCTTTAATAATAGGCCTAAAAAATAATAATAAAAAGCAGTACAAATTACAAAATATAAATGTCATTTTTATGGCAACAAATAGCTTTGGAGTAAACCATATTGAGCTTGAAACAATGATTTACATACAATAAAATAATAGATAGCACTCTTTACTCTCAAAATTTTGGCATGTTTATTCGAAGTTAAAATAGTACAAAATGTAATAAAAATTACATTAAAAAAATTATACCTAATAATAGGCTAATAATAATAATAATAAAAAAAAAAAAAAAAAAAAAAACGCAGCTAACTTTTTATAAGCTACCTTAAAATATTTTTAAAAATATATATAAAATATAGAGACCATAAATTAAAAATGAAAAGGAACAACAATCAACATAATGTGTTTGCAGTACTGCAAAGTGCATCTTCTATTTCAAACATGATACAGTATACACTTCATAAAAATTCATTTACTTTTCGTTGTGTTATAATAATTATAATAATAATGGCACACTATAAAACAAATAAAAGCAATAAAGTTTTTGTTCTCTTACAAGTGATGTCATATAAAGCATAAAATATTTTGTAGCATGGAATTTAAAACTATACACATGCACTATGTTATTTAACATACAATAATTGATTTAAAAAAAAAATAACAAACATTTCTTTTCTTTTCTTTTCTTCTTTTTTTTTGCCAGTCATGGAGTTTAACATTAAACATGGGATACAATTTTAAAAATATGTACCTGAGCAACATGCATTCAAAATACCTGTTTATTAAGGTATAGGGAATAAAAAATAATATAACGGTGCTTGTGATTAGGTGTTCAATGTTACACCCCCAAGACTGTACCATTCTTGATAGAGAGAGTAATTAAAATATAAAGTACAAGAAAACTGACTAGATTTACTTGCAAAGTTTCTCTTTCTTTTTCTTTGCTAAACACCAAATGTTATAAAATTTTATATAAATAATCACATAAGTTATTTTGAGTCAAGAGATCAAAAGTAACTTTGGAAAATGTCAAATCATTTAAGATTTGCTGACTGATACACCATAATATACAATACACTGATTCACTAGGATTTTTTACTTTTAATTGTTGTAGCCTTAGGAGGAGGAAGTGTAGTTTCAAGACCTGCATCTTCATGCCCAATATGTTTTATATGACTGGTTATACCATAAGGCCTCAAGTGATAAATAAGGTACTCCAGTGTGTACATCATATTAGGTGTCACATAATGGAATGACACAGCTGAGTCTGAACAACAGTTCATGCCCTGTAAAGTAAACATTTCATTTATAACAGTAGTGATAATTACAAACCTTTAAATCTTGTCCCCAGAAAAATATGCAAATCTCAGTAAAAAAAAAAAAAAAAAAAAAAAGTGTTGTGAACATGAACTTTTTGAGGCTTAAAAATACAAACAGCATTTCTAACAATCATACTGAGAGAGGGGGGACGGAAAGAGGCTATGTGTATTAAGGGAGTAGGGTACCGACCCTATATCTCAAAAACTAGAAGTGTTATGGGTCTAAATTTGGTGTCATTGTGTAGCTAAGCACAACTAGTTGTGATAAATATTTCAAGATGTTTGACCGTCACAAAAAAAAAAGAAAAAAAATTATTGAAATTAACATTGGGCCTTATGGGCTTAAAATTTCAAAAAATAATATAAAATTAATTTGCAAGGTGACCCTCAAAATTTTTTATATATTTAAAATTGTCTCAAACTGAAGTATCATTGAGCAAAATTTCAGATATTTTTGACGAGAAAAGTTTTAGTCTAATGGCCGACGTCGGTCCCCTACTCCCTTAAATTTAAATATAAAAATATATAGGCCTAATAATAACAAAATTGTAGAGTATAATAATGGTAATTGCCCTCTTAGAGATCTACCCTAGGTCATGAGGAATGAAAGGGCTTTTGGCTTACCCTGACCTGAAAAGAATGTACATAATATATTTAGGGAAATATTCAGCAAAAATGTGTGCACAATTGATTGAAAATAATTGCAGATGTGAAAATTCTTAATAACTTGGTTTAATTTTTTAACATTTATATATCAAATGTGATGGTTAAAAAGGATTTTTATCTCAAAATTTGATTATTGGTACTTTGCTAGATATTTTTTAGAATGAGAATTTTAAAATGTCTAGTAAATTACAAGCAATTTTGAGTCTTTCCACAACCAAATTAAATCCCGTGCATTTGGGTAATACCCCCCCCCCCCCCCCCCCAATATTGTCTTTTTCTATTAAAATGTTTGGTATGGTATTATTATTTAAGGTAGAACTACTGCATAGAAATTATAACATTTCTTGAAATTTTGAATTCAAAAAATTAAATTATAAAAATGAAGCCTACCCACTTATTTACTATTTTACATTTCTTACAGTCTGTAAGAAATGTAACAGACCTGTAACATATTCACTTGTTTTGTGAAATACTCAGTTATAGGTATACAGCAGTTTCAACATAGGCATTAAGTCAATGTTTAACCTCTTGATTTTGTGAAATTATCGTTCTCTATAGGCTAGTTTTGTAATTTCACAAAAGCATCCGTGTATAATGGTTCCTATTAACTTCAGAGTAACTCCTGATAAAATACAAAGTTTTGTCTTACCTCTTCACTGGGATAGTAAATATACTTCCAATACCAGAAGTCTTTGTTTACATGGTGTGGGATTAGATGATGCTCAGGTACAAAAGGAAAGAATCTACCTCGACCTAACGAGTCACGAGTATCTCCTGCCAAGACTTTGACGCTCTCAAGGCATTTTCCTGTACAACATTTAAATACATAATTAGTCACTGGACTTAAAAATTATGTTTGAAGTGAGAATTTTTTTTATTATTAAGTATTATTATTATTTTTTATCAGATATTGTTCAATGTAATTTTAACAAAATAATAATAATAAAACAATGTCAAGTTATGGTTGTTTTCAACAGTTTTCATAAAATCAAAATTTTAAGATTTAAAAATTAAACGCGCAATTGTAAATTGCTTATTAATGTTCATTAATTAATAATTAACCAAGAGCTGTTGTAGCCTTACCCATTTCCACGTCCTCTGCCCCATCATGATCTTGTCTGCATTTCTTTTTGTGTGGCAGAGAATCTACTACAAAACGCCTGAGAGCCTCTTTGCTTAGTACATAGCCTGGAAAAATAACAACAAAAAAGTGATATTGTTGATACTATAGCATATCGATGGCTCCGCGGAATTCTGAACTATCTATAGTTTCCTCGTGCCTCAAATTTGGAACATCTGCGCTCTCCGCCTCACCTGAGATTGATGCATCTGTAATGGTGTGCAAGTGAGAGATGCTTCAATTTCAGCAGAGGCGGAGAGTGCAGAAGTTACAAATTTGAGGCGCGAGGAAAAAGTTAAAATATAATAAACAAAATTGCATATACTTACCAGCTCCTCCACTCATATAACCTTGCTTCACGTATGGTTTGAACTTGCAACCATAATAAATTGGTTCACTAGGCTGGTGCATAGACAACATGTACCGCAAGTTTTCAACAATTACAAATCTGCAATCACATTCAAGTTTAAAAAATAATAATAGAGTTGTTCGTAAACTCTGTTTTCTGGCACCAAAAAATGCGCATTCCATATGAATAACCAAAGATGCTCATCATTTTAGGAGCAGTGAACAGGGTTTACAAAACACCATCAATAATACTTAGAAATAGAGGGAGGGAAAAACTCATTGACATTTGAAAAATAAGTTACAGTACTTATCTGCACTATCAAATTATGCAACACTCTGATAACACAATTTATATCTAATTATAAGTTCCTTTTACTCAAAGAGAGACACTTGACACTTTCATGATATAAAAAGGAGAGATATAGGTGTCGTAGTAAAGCCATATTTTGTGATAAAACTAGAAATAAGTTACTTCCTTTGTATCTGCTGCTCATGTTACAGATAATGAACAATTAATTATAATCAATAACATGCATGCAAGTAATAAAAGATAACTTATCATATCATGCTACAATACATGTGCAAGTACTAGACTCAATGTGAAAAAAATAATAAATACTGTAGTAGTCACTTACGTATCATCATCAGCTTTCATGAACCAGTCTGCATCATCATAATGGTGCTCATAAATATATTTGAAAGCTTCTTTTGTTTTAGCCCATAGATAATTCCGTCCCTCATTTACTGGTAGTGCAATTGAGGGTAAACTTGAATCTGTGGAGCAGAAATTTAAGTTTAGTTACAATAATATGATTTGATAAACCATCCACTATGAATAAACTAAATAAATAATAATAATAACAAAACAATGGTATAAACCATGGAAACACACACAAGGAATTCAATTTACATACCATTTTTAGAGCTCATAAATAGCAGAATGTTGCACCTCTTTCCCCAAGTAGCTTTCACATGGCGAGCTTTTTTCTGGTGATTATTTGGAGATGTCATGATCCAACATAGCACCCTAACTTGTTTAGCCAGTTTACGAGCGACCTCGTCTTCTCCTAAGCAACACAATAATAAAATATTGAATTAAGAAATGTGTTGAGACTTTCATGGTTTATACAAATTATACAAGAGCTTGAGAGAGCTTTTTCAATTTTTGGAACACTTAATTTATACTATTGAATTCTGAGAAAAAAAATTAATGTAAATGTTTCTGGCATGGAATATTGTCTCATTTACCAAATTTTAATCTCTATAATATGGACCTTAAGTACGGATTCACAGTATTTAATTTAAAAGTGTCTGGTTAATACTACACAGATAGTTGACAATATCAATTTACAGCTTACCTTGGTGAAATTCCTCATCAGCTCCATGTACTCCAACTTCAACATCAGGCCCTTGAGCATCTTCAACGTCCTGGTGATCATGGGCATCATGTTCATGTCTCGTCAGAAATCCATCTTCTGCCTCTCTGCTAAACATTATAGCACATTGTGTGTCAATATGAATAACATTATATTATGTAGTATTGCACATTAGATAATAGTATATCAGCTATATTTATACTTCATGAGCCTTGTTTGTTAAATATCTTACTAGCAATAATATTCATACTCGTAGCTCATAGCATAACTCTTAATATAATGGTTTCCTCTACCATTCCTTTTTAAAAAGTATATTAAAATAAATAAAAAATTAACCAATAATTATAGTCTTGCAATATTGCTATGTAAAGTGCAATGTTATGAAAAAAATGAATGAAATTAATCCATCACAGAAATATAAATTTACGTAGTACATACACAATATTATTATTTAATATATTTTAATCATTTTATTTATATTTATGTATTTCTTACTATTTGTCTATATTGCAATAACACATTGCACGTACAAACTTACCTTGCTCCAAGCTTCAGAAACATTAATTCTCCTCCCACTCCTTGTGTTGCACTTAGCATCACATACGCAGAAACAAAACCAAAGAAGATGCCAACTGCTAGGGTGAAAAAGAACTTCTGTACGCCGCTGCCCCGGCGCCAACCTACAACATCGAGGAAAAGGACACACTTAGAGAACATAGTCTCTTGCAAACATACAATAAAAATGGAGGGGGTGGGGGATTAAAATAAAATTGTTGACTGAATAATTTAATGGTAAATGTTTATAAATAGATTTATTATTAGGTATTATTTAACTACAGTAATTGAGTTATTAATAAGTGGCCAATAAGTGTACTTTGGAAAAACACTGCAATTGAATTTACACATGCACACACAGACATAAACCCACCCAATTATATAATTATATAATAGCAGTCTTGGGTTCGATACCCAAAATTTCTATAACGATAACGATACTATATTTTAGCCTCACACTATAACTATAACGATATCGATACTTTTAATTTTTTGAAAACTATAACGATACTATAACTATAACGATAATTTCACGATAACGATACTATATTTTCCAAATTTTTAATAACATCATTTTTTTTATAGAATAGTAATAAAATGATAAAATTGCACTGATAAGTTGTACTGTACGTTTTAGATTTTATATCACATATGAATAACTTTGCAACTTTATAATAGATAAATACAAAATCGGTGTGGAGAGACAATATGTTATGACTTAAAAATTACTTCTAATATGAAACTCAAAATTTTAATAATGTGAGATCGTGAAAAATTTTA
Source organism: Ecdyonurus torrentis (assembly GCA_949318235.1). Lineage (NCBI taxonomy): Eukaryota > Metazoa > Arthropoda > Insecta > Ephemeroptera > Heptageniidae > Ecdyonurus > Ecdyonurus torrentis. The sequence continues at coordinate 22,022,748 of OX439129.1, forward strand.
TAGAAGAGGGAGAAAAGTTGCCCCGTACTCTGCCCAGTATTTCCCCTAATTTTCAAGAAATTTACTTTATAATGTTTTTAGGAAATATTTTATTGTACAATAATTACAAATAAATCTAATAGCAAATCCAGTTAGAAATCAGCACTTATACTATATACAATAGTGTATTCAAAAAATTTACTTTAAACTCAGACAATATAACACAAATACTTTGGACATTGTCTTGTAGCTGAATGTCAATCAACTTGGCGCCGCGGCAAATTTCATTGATTTGAACAATGTAGTTCTCATTATTGAAAAAAAGGGGGGGGGGGGGGGGGAGAAATACTATAAAAGCAATTGAAAAATGAAAAAAAAAATCTTCTTTTTTTTTTTTTTTTTTTTTAATATACATTTCGGCATAGATTATAAAAATGTAACTGTATTTGTTTTATATTTCATATAAAGTGGTTCCTAGAAAATCTATTTTTAGTACTTTCCAAACAATATGTTTATGAAAGACAGTTTTGTGCGTTTTGTCTACTGACTGTCTGTGAGCAGGTGTGATATTGGTCTGTACCTGCTATTCATAATCATACTCTGTATCTGGTTTTTCTCTTTTTCTTGTGTGTTTTTTTTTTTTTTTAGCCTTTTTGCTTTTTTGAGTGAATAAATTTTTAAAAGTATCGTTATCGAATTGGACGATAATCGTAGAAATAAATGTTAATCTATAACTATAACGATAGTTTTTGCAAAAGTGTTAATCTATACTATATCTATAACGAACTATAGTTATAGTTATCTTATAGTTATCGTGTTTTCGATAATCGACCCCAAGACTGTATAATAGGCCTATAGTAAATTTTTTTTTCCCCTCCACAGTACTGCAAGCTATTTTACAATCAAAAATGACAATTTATTGACCAATCTGCAAGTAAAACGATTAACTATATATGAAAAGGTAGATAATAGCTTTCTTCTATACAAGAATAATATGAAAAGTCCAAGAAAATATATGCAGTATAAGCATACTTACTTTACTGTATATTATAAGCATGTATAATAAGAATTAGAAATTTAATTGACCCAGGCAGTTCATAGTAAAACATTAAGTTTGTCAAGCATTAGTCAAATGTGAAATGTAATTTTATTCTTGTTAACCAAATATCATTACTGTACAATTTTAATTTTAATCACATCATTAAATAAAACAATAAAAGAGCGTTTATTTTTTTTTCCTTGGTGATACAAAAATACACGCTATCCAGTCTGGTAGTTGTTAACGTAAAATCGTTAATGTTAAGTTAACTATACCGTTAACTGGTTATTTCTATAATATAGATTACCAACATTGCAAAAAGTAACGTTATAGTTATATATTTACAAAAGTTGAAGTTATATAACATAGCGATAATTATAACGTTACTTTTTGAAAGAAATTTGCGCTTTATACTGACTAATATATATATATATATATATATATATATATATATATATATATATATATATAATTATATATATATTAACTGACAAGATAAGAGAAATAATAAATAAAATTATACTTTTATTTAAAAATGAGTAAATATAACTAAAATATTAACTTTACAAATGATTAAACTTATGAATACTCATAAAAAATAAATACCGTCTAAAAAAGCTGCTAACGTTATAGTTAACGCAAGTTAATGTTATCGTTAAAATTATAGTTTTATATGAAATTAACTTAATGTTAACGTTATAGAAAATTTAGGAAACGACTACAAGACTGACGCTATCAATGTTTCAAATATATTGTTTTTTATTATATAGTAGTATTATAAACATGTTTTTCATTAATTTTCAAAAGATTTCACAAAAATTTTTTTCCCCACGACTCTAAAGACGATTACATAATTTTTCATGAAGTTCAATAAGTGTACAAAAAGTTGCCTGTCTATGAAGGGTGCAGCAGTGCAGCACACTTTTAATTGCTTATATCCATAAAAAAAATAATAATTACAGGAAAAACAATTAAAAATGTATATAATATTTTATTATGTTGTTCAGGCAATTGTGGTTAACATTATTGGAAAAAGTGAAATTTTAATTTATTATACTATATTATTATATTATACTATTTAGTCGCTACATTTCAAATACACAACTTTATGTTTTTATGTCTTATTTCTATTAGGAGCGTATTGTAATATTACATTTAATTATTCATTGTTTCTTTTTTATTATTTTGTTGAGCTTTTGTCAGCGTCATAAATCACACAAACTCTTTCAATAATTATTACAAAAGTATACATATATACATACCATTTCATCATCATGGTTCTTTTTTACAATACATCTGCTGGGAAAAAAATATCAATTAAAATTTAAATTTTTTTAAGTTGTAATTATATATAAAAATATATTTATCTGACAATATGTTACAACGCCAACAAAGCGGGCATATAGATCAGATAATCATGACGCGTCCTACAAAATTATTTTACTTAATCCATAAACTGGTTCATTGATTTGTTAATCTAAATGACGGGAGAGGGGAGGGGAGAACATTTATATCTCATCTCCAATAGTTATCATTATCTGTTAATTTGACTTTTCTACTGTTAACTAAGATTTTTTTCTTCTCGCTTTTTTCACGTATAAAAAAAATTGAAACGAAAGAAACTTAATAATAACGCAATTTATTTATTTTTATGTATGTATATGGATGTGTATAATATATATAATATATTATCGAATCAAAAGTCATTTGCAGATTACACTTAACTTCTTTTATTATTAGCCCCTATTAATAAAAATCGTTACGTTTGTATTTGACTTGTATTGTTAAATTAAGCATTTATAAAATTTGGCTAGCGCCAGTCAAAAGAACATGGTAAAGAGGGTTGATTCCACAAAAGGGATTGGTTTGCGCCGAAAATTTTTGTTCTTATTTTATTTGACACCATAAAATTGACCAGCTTTTAATAACATATTTAATGAAAACCAACCCCATATTTTGAGTCAAATTATTATTATTATTTTTTATTATTATTATTTTTTTGCTTTTTATTCTAAGGATGATGATAAATTAAACGTGCTTGTATAATATCAATTTTTATACTAAAAATTTACATTTGGAAACCTTTATTTAAAATTGTTAACTCTTTACTATAATATACTATATATAGTAATATGGGGAGGAAGAAAAAAAAAACAAAAAACAAAAAACAAACAAAACAAAAAAACAAACAAAGAAAAAACGAAGAAAAAAATTGCAAAATGAACTTTGTCGTCAGTGTTTATCTGGATTTATCAAAAATAAAGCAAGATTGACGCAAAAAAAAAAAAAAAAAAAAAAAAAAAAAAAATCAAATTACGCATGTATTTATTTTATGAAATAAATGTTTTAATTAAATAAAAGACTAAAAAAAAAAAAAAAAAAAAAAATATATTTAAAATTCCAATTCACCTACGCTAGTATACTGCATCTACTTTGAAAGTAAAGAGTGATAATGATGAATTAAACAAAAATTAACTTACATCCAACAATTAATTTATACATGTCAAAATCATCACCATCATACGCTGTATTTTAATTATAATAAGAAACACTTCATAACTATACAAGTATAACGTGTCAGCACGAATGTGTACTTATAGTTCACTGGCTCACTATAATTATACAGTCACTACGTATATTCAAGCGCTTATCCGCCACTTACGGCAGCGGCGACGTGTCGAAAAATGATTATAAAAACTAGCAAGGAAATAAAACAATCAACACGTTACTTTATCTCCCCAGAGCAATACCAAATTTTATCACCAAAAAGATGACAAAAATAATATTGCACATTTTCTCTACACTCTATAAATTTTTTTTTTACATATAATACGTACGTAATTATTATTTTCTCTGCAAAAATGTTTTAAACATTGCAAATTCTAATTTTTATTTATTTAAACGATGAAAACTTGAAAGTCTGGTGGAAAAAAAAAAACTACTGTATTAATAATAAATAAAATTAAAAGTTTACTTTAATTAATTATGTATGAAAATACAATAAGGATAGGGAGAGATTAATGTGAACAGCAACACAAGTATTACTTGTTAATAATATATTGATTAAATAATCGAAGTAGGGGTGGAAGCGGTGTGATATTGTCATGTTATTATATGACATTATATGGTGACTCATTTTGCGCGCGTGACTTATAATTAGGGTAAAATTTTAATTATATTTCGTGAGTGTAAAAGGTAAAAAAAAATTAAATAAGCTCTCAACTCATATATTATACAAAAACTGAGAAAATAAATTAAAATATTAAATAGAGAAAAATTTCAACACTAAAATAAAATACTTTAAATTATTACTGTAGCAACATTGGGGGGGGGGGGGTAACTTTATTAAGCTTTATCTGTGGTGAGCATAGTTTTTATAGACATTGTTCTTTATCCATTTACAACATAACCTTAACATTTTGATAATATCTTGTAAGTATATTTATCATGAAATATTATTATGATGAAATTTTTATCGACATAGGTATATTTATTTTATAAGATAAGAAATTTTACTATACTTTCGGATCTACAAACTTTCTTGAAGCTGTATCTTTATCTTTGTTTGCTGAGTGAAAAATCGCTTTTTTTTTATAATATACTCTTATTTTTTTATTGCATTAAAAAAAATGGTTTGCTATATAAAAAGTTTTGTTAAACACATTAAAATTTCAATTAATTTTTTTTCCCATAAAAATGTAACATTCATTATGTTTTAAGTGAAAATACATTAAATGAAAAGAAAAGGATAGTAATAACCAGTCTTGGGTTCGATTTTCGTAAATACGATCGATAACGATACTATAACGATATTTGATTATCGAAACGTTATGGATTAACAGTTTTATAAAAGTTATCGTTATCGTTATAGATTAATCTATATGTAAAAAATAAGAATAATTGTATAAACGCTTGCATAAAATTTTGGCATTCATAGCACTAACATTGTGCATTTGTTTTTAGTTTGTAAGTCTGACTATCATTTCTCATTGTTTTAATCTTAAAACAAGAACCTGCTGATGTACAAATATTTTGTATATTATGTATGTTTGGAGATAGAAATGAATAAACATATTTTGAATTTGAATTTTGAATTTTGATTAACTAAAATTGACGATATTATCGTCGCATCTATAACGATACTTTTTGCTCCAAAACCAAGAAAAAAATACACACAAAAGTAAGAAAAGTGCACACAAAATAATAAAATATTACCAAAAATTTAAAAAGTATACAATAAATGAGGCAGTTAATAATTGAAGGTATATTACAGCATGAAGCAAGTATTTAAAAAAATTATTTCAATAAAAAATTGCATTATGATTTATAGTTATCGTTATCGGAAAACTATTGTTATAGCATCATAATCTTGGGGGGCATTTTTAAAAGTAACGTTATCGTTATAGTGTGGTCCTAGAATATAGTATCGTTATCGTTATAGAACTTTTGGGTATCAAACCCAAGACTGGTAATAACCCTATCATTACACAGTTATAGTGTGTTATATGCATTATGTACCTATGTCTAAAAATTATGAGACCCAAGAAGAGGAAGGAAAACTGTAAATTGAAATGATAAGAATTGCCATATTAGCATATAACATAATAATTATTATTTATATTACTGCATGTAATGATTATAATACAGTACATAATACACACCACCTGCACACGAAAAAAAAAAAAAAAAAAAAAAAAAAAAAAAAACTTGAACAACAGACTACAATTTATCTGTTAATAATCCAAAGTAATCCCTCTTCCCCACAAGTTACAACGCACCACAGAAGAGTAGCTGCTGTGTATTCTACACATCAAATACATTCACGGACTTTGCATGAGATATGTATCAAAGCAATTAACCTTCTCTCTCTTAACAAGACTGTAAAAAAAAAAAAAATCTGCTTGCTATATGTACACTTAATTTAATTTTAAGAGGCAAATATTAATATAACACACGTACCTTCCTGTAGCGTACCCATATTTTCCTATGTTAAAGGAGGAGGAGTCGTTGCGTTTGTGTTCATTTTATTTTACACAAAGGATCTGAAATCATAAAAGTATTGGTACTATAATTAGCATATTATAATTATATATGCATGACTTAATTGATCATTTTATTACTGTAGTATATAATATGATTTAAGTTACTAACAAAGCATGTTTAAAAGAATATGAATATGTAATGAAGGTTTGTTTGATTTGATAACATTTTTTACTAGCCCACGCTTTCATGTGCCGTGGGACGTGGGGGTCACATGCACATGAATGCAATCCAGTCGCGGCTCTGCCTTAGCGGCAATTTGACCAGTCGAGGCTCCTTCTTGAGATGTAAACCGTTCCGTCTTTCTGGGCGGAACAGTAAAACCGATTATGAAGAAGTCCGAGTCAAAGACGTCCACATCCAAGATTCGTGAAAAATGAGAGCAGAACAGCCCCGGAACAAATGTCGCCCGATCGGCCTCTACACTATTTCCACTTCACTTAACTATGACCTATGGTTAATATGTCCTCATCTGTGCGCATGTACTCCACGTGGTAAACAATTATGAAGATGGATTTAATGACTATGAGGCCAGTGCCTGGTAGTAACAAATTAGTGGAAAACGAAGACGTTAGGTTTACAAAGGAGTAGTGGTTAATAGGAAGACGGAAAGACAAGAAATAACGGCACAATAGGAAAGTTTACAATCACCGGCATAGGTTCTGATGCATTATGGTCACCATCTCAATGAAGGATTGTTGGATATTGCATTTGCATGTGTTAATTAGGCTGACCATTGATTAATGATTGTATGAGTTACACCAAACATAATTACTGCATATGTATATCTTATAAAAATATATAATGCATGGTATATATTATTTCATTACACGTATGATATGGCGTTTGCTTTATAATTCACACCATATGAACATGTCGAGCTGTGTGTAATAATATTACATATCCATAAAAATTAAAATAAACTGTACGGTATGATGTGTAATAAAATTACATTGTAGTGCACAATGTATGTATGATATATAATAATACATATGCGAACATATCGCTCGTTTAGCAATCGTTAAATTATGTATGAATTATACACTTACACAGCACAGCCTCTGAACTTAAACTTTAAACTAAAGCTCAGCTCATAGCTATACAGTATAATGTACATACATATGCTCTCGTCGCGGAACATGCAATTAGGAATACATACGCATAAAATCATAACAGCCTCTATATAATTAACTTCCGTAGTATGTACAGAACCTAGTTCATACATAAGAGTTAGTTAATTAGTCGCAAAATTTCCGTTTCCTTGTCAGCTAGGCAGTGAAACTAGGGGGGGAAAAAGCACATGAGTTTTCGATACATATGTATATTGTCAACAGAAAGGGCAATAACTCTATTGTGTGATTTAAATGTTATTTTACATATTTACCATAATTTTTAAAGAATATAAAATATAGTTTTTTTTCTTTTTAATTTTACCAAGCTATACTTACGGGGTTTTAGGCTCTTGACTCGGTGATTTTAGGTTTAACTCCATTAATCCACGCAATCTAAAATTAAAATTCCGCAATCTAAACAGTATCAGCTGGCAATGCAGCAAAACGAAAAGGGGGCGGGGTTGAGATCTGCATTAATCATTTGAGCGGCAATTTTTAAGATGTTGGTGTTGGTAGGTTGCACAGTAAATTATACAGTAGTCCATCTCCTATAGCGGGAATGTCAGATCGAATGCGCGCCATAATTCCGACTGGGTGAAGTTGTCAGAACTACACGTAACATTACTTCAAATTACGGCTTCTAGTTCTGCCACCTTCACCCAGTCGGAATTATGGCGCGCATTCGATCTGACATTCCCGCTATAGGAGATGGACTACTGTACCATCTACTGTGGGTAGGTTGCAATCCACAGTAAATTATACAGTAGTCCATCTCCTATAGCGGGAATGTCAGATCGAATGCGCGCCATAATTCCGACTGGGTGAAGTTGTCAGAACTACACGTAACATTACTTCAAATTACGGCTTCTAGTTCTGCCACCTTCACCCAGTCGGAATTATGGCGCGCATTCGATCTGACATTCCCGCTATAGGAGATGGACTACTGTACCATCTACTGTGGTTGCAATCAGTCTCTCACATGTCTTCCAACGTACTCCAGGCACTTTTTGTAGTCCAGCGACACTAGCGACACATAGCATAGCATGTCGCTAGCATAGGGAGTTGGAAGACATGTGAGAGACATTGGGTTGCAATGTCCCTCACATGTCTTCCAACTCTGGGCACTTTTTGTAGTCCACGCAACATTAGCGCCACCGCACGCGACACCTGAACTACAATGCTAAGCTTACGAAGCTTTTTAGTTCCAGATGTCACTACTATTGGCGCATTGTCATTTTTATTGGACTACGTGCTAGCATAGGGAGTTGGAAGACATATGAGGGACATTTGGTAGGTTGGTAGTGTGTGCCGCTGTGTCCTAATAATATTGTGATTTTGCAACAGCAAAGAAAAAAAGAAGTACTATAACCTGACTATAACGTTGTAGCTGGTAGCCTTTCAAATAACTAGAAATGATGCAATAAAATAATTTATGATGCTCACAGTGCAATAGAAAAATAAACACTGAATGAAAAAAAAAAAAATATATATATATAATAATAATTTAATAATATAATATATTTTTTTTTCATTTCTTTTAAATAATATAAAATTATACTATACATATAGATATAACTCTACAGATTCGGAAATGAAGAATATAAAGAAATAGAAATAATTTAAAGCACCTCAGTAAAATTTCAAATAAAATATTTTATTTTTAATAGAAAACAAATATGTGTATGCACAAAAGTTATATAATATTATATATTTCCAATAAAAATTGAACAAAAATTATAATTTAACAAGTATTTGTTATATAGTGTTAAAGAGACAAATATTAATTTATTATTCCTTTTAATTATGGCCTGTATCATTTTACAGAACTGCTGTTGGAAAACAATAAAAGCAAGATGTTGTCTGGATGGCATGATCATTATATAAAGTATGACACACAATATATAGAAGTACATTACGTTAATGTAAAAGGAGTAGTAGATTTAACAGTTAATATGTAAGGTCCATACTGATTAGGCATGAATGTGCTGACCAATATATCATAAGTGCCTGCTGGTACATTTTCAAGCTCAAGAACAACAAAACCAGATCTGAAAAAGAAATTAACATGTTTTTAGAACATATTCTATAAATTCAAAACTTATATGGTACAGTATCTAACCTGTAATCTCCTGAACTCTTTGTACTGAAAGCTCCAGGTGCATTTTGATCACTTGTGACAACACAAATGACTTCCATTCCAATCTGATACTGCTTAGGTCCACGTATATTAATCAACAAGTTGTTGTTATTGTTTCCTTGTAAAGTGAGTTGATAACGAGGATTTTGCATGCATGTCTCTTTGTAGTTTCTACACCCTCCTGCTTGGCCTGCTTTCCACTCCCCACCAATCTCCTGATAAAATAATAAAGAATTAATCTCTTATATTGTTTCTGTACTGATTTATAATAATAACTAAAACATGTTGGTTTTATTTTGTCTATTTAGTTCATATTTGTTATTATATAATAACTACACATCTTTGATGTTATAATCCCTTTGTGGGGAAGAGCCAAGACAGATTCTTCTGGTAATTTGGTTATAAGCTGTGGCTTACTAGACCACAGGTTTAAAACACCACACTTCTCTGGGCTCCTACGACTGAATGGGTCAAACAACTTTTCACCTTACTATGTAGCAATATTACAATATGAACAAGGAGTGGTCCAACTACCTGAATTCCCTCTGTGAAGCAATGGTAATGCACACACTGAAACATGCTGAGACATCACAGCTCAACACCATGCACCTAGCACCTACTAGGCTTGGTATAGAACGTTGATCCTTCACATGCCAAACATGCACGCTAGCCACTATGCCACAGGAACAGGCTCTATTTAATATTATTATAACTATATTTTATTATATATAACTTTTAACTGCATCAACGATGAAGCTGTAATTATGCCATTAGCCCAATAAAAAAAATGGTACAAAAATGGTGATCGAAATTTGATCAAAATGCTGTATTATCTTTGATAATTATTTACCTTTTTGTGCTCAAATGGACTTCCAATTTTCTTCAGTGTAAATGAATTTGTAGAGTATGCTCTAAGGGTGTAGAAAATAGTGTTCATTTTTTCATATTGAGATACCACAAGTGTGAAGCGTTCTGTTGTATTAGCAGGTACACTGAGTTTAGTAAGATAATGAGGACTGTTGATTCGCACACCATCAAGGTATGGCTTTGGATCATCTGCAAAATTAAATTAAAATAAGATTGAGGTATTTCTAATTATTTTACATTCAGGAGGGGGGGGGGGGGGGAGAGTTATTTTCTTTAATCCCTTCTTTCTGATTTTACACTCGGGTTAGAATTGTTATAATTATTTCAAAATACAGTAACAGTAATATTATATATATATATATATATATATATATATATATATATATATATATATATATATATATATATATATATATATATATATATATATATATATATATATATATATATATATATATATATATATATATATATATATATATATATATATATATATATATATATATATATATATATATATATATATATATATATATATATATATATATATATATATATATATATATAGATAGATAGATAGAAACACATAAAAAAGAGAGGTAAAAGATTTTTGGGGAATGGGAGATAATGAGCTTTGTTAGTCAGGGACCCGGCAAAAGAGAGAGAAAAAAATATTCAAACCCAGGCCGAAATATGACACATAGTGCATCGTATGCACGGGTATGAACTATATATAGCAGCTCGTAAAAGCAAATAGAGATTAGTTAATTAATTAGAGGGTTTTTTGGCTTACAAAAGCAAATTAATTAGCAAAAACGTCACACCAAAATACTCGGCGCGACTCTCTCTAACCATGGACAACGCTGTTTCGGCCTGCTGGGCCTCATCAGCATGGTGAGGAGAGAGAAGCAGTGATCTACCAGAGAGTAGCCCTGGTCAGAGATCGACTGCTGGAGTAGCATAGACTGCGCGGCCTTATATACCCGCAGTCTCGGTGGACGCTTAGCTTCCACCGCGGATTGGTTGCCACTCCGAGGCGCGCCAAGTATTCAAAATGCAACGAATATACCAAAAAACAAACTTTATGTAAGCCAGGGAGTAGAAAAATAGAAAGATAGCGGGATAAAATAGAGGGTAAAGATGGACAACACATAAGAGAGGAAAGGAAAAAATAATCGACATTGCGATAGATATAAATATATTAGGAAAAAAATCGACTTTGCGATATAGGTTGATAATTAAAAGATAGATAGAAACACATAAAAAAGAGAGGTAAAAGATTTTTGGGGAATGGGAGATAATGAGCTTTGTTAGTCAGGGACCCGGCAAAAGAGAGAGAAAAAAATATTCAAACCCAAGCCGAAATATGACACATAGTGCATCGTATGCACGGGTATGAACTATATATAGGAGCTCGTAAAAGCAAATAGAGATTAGTTAATTAATTAGAGGGTTTTTTGGCTTACAAAAGCAAATTAATTAGCAAAAACGTCACACCAAAATACTCGGCGCGACTCTCTCTAACCATGGACAACGCTGTTTCGGCCTGCTGGGCCTCATCAGCCTCATCATCATCCCTGACTAACAAAGCTCATTATCTCCCATTCCCCAAAAATCTTTTACCTCTCTTTTTTATGTGTTTCTATCTATCTTTTAATTATCAACCTATATCGCAAAGTCGATTTTTTTCCTAATATATATATATATATATATATATATATATATATATATATATATATATATATATATATATATATATATATATATATATATATATATATATATATATATCTGTGTGTGTAGGCCTATATATACCTATTCTTTGAAACATTCAACAATTATACTATTCAATAGTATTCAAGTATCCCATAATTAAACTATATACAATATACATGATAACACTTACAAGGATAATAAACCCTCTTGCCATCATTTTTATATACAACAACTGTAATGTATTCTCTATTTTCCTTGAAATCTTCTAGCTGGGTGATGTGTCTTGTCAAGAGAATCCACACACTTGCAGGACTAGAAGAAGTCTGCACTTCTAGACAGAACTGTGGATTTTCACTTACATTGTATGCATCTTTTATAGGACCTAATCCAGCTTTCCATGATCTAAAATGAAGAAAAAATTATGAACAAACATCTGAAATATGGATCTGGCATAGCAAGTTAAATGATATCAAAACTGTAAAATAATGGCTTAGCTATTAAAAGCAGAAGAGAAGACAAAGTAGCAAGGAACTTACTGGTGAATACAAAATGTATATTTGAAGAGTGAAGGATTCCAATTAAGGTAGAATACGTCAAAAAACTGGCAAATACTATCATAATCAATCCAAAAGACACCATTATCAAACATGGCAGCACTATTTGGGTCAAATTTAAGGATAGTTTTAAGTTCTTCTGTCCAGTGCCTTGTATCCAGTTCAGAGTAGTTTCCCCTCCAGCGAAGATGGGACCATGGATTTTTCAATTTAAACAGTCGGACACCCTGCCATCAAACTAAATTTGTAAATAATAAACTGGCAAAATCATCAAGTTAATTTTTATATTTAAGAATATAATGTAAAATTATTGTGTTAATAATATTTACGACTACTTAATTCGTATACAGGTTTCCTGAGAATTTATTACCTTCACATCTTTTACATCCAGGACAGCATAAGCATGTGTGGGAACAAGACCAGATCGATCAGCCTCAGCTTGATTGAGGACCCCTGTAGCTACAGTAGCAAGCACATCTCCACGATGAAGCCTCTGGTGTAGAGTGGTGAAAAAGGCATCTTTGTTGAATGTACCTTCTTCAGAATTTATTGCTACTCTTTCTGGAATCCATCCAGTCAAAGCATGAAGATCGATATTCTAAAAATAATAATAATAATAACAACATAGTATTATGTTATTTGTTCTTTTGTGCCCACTTTGCTATCAAGGCATGAACTACATGTATTCAAACTATTTGGAATGGAAACTTACACTGTTGGATCCTGGAAAATCATAGCCACCCATTACTTTCATATAAGCTTTTTCAATTAAAGATATCCACAACTCATTTCTATTTGTTGAATATGAGCACAGTAGTTCTCCATGTTTTCCTACCGGTAAATAATCATCTATAACAACCTTTCTAGTTATACCATTAATATGGAATTTCATCATATATTTTCCAAATGGATTATAAACAGGTTCTTGTTTAGAATTACATGGATAAATCACAGTCGTTATCAACTTTTTGTTAAATCTTTTTTCATATAGAGCACCAATTGCTAATGATGCAACAAAAGAGCAATCAGATACAATTGTTTGCTTAATACTCCAACAATCCACTCCTCCAGAGGCTACCATGGTAGGTTCAGTACAGATTTCTTCAGGTCTAGCCCACCTTGCAAAATGCTTCATTTGCTTTGGGGAGAGAGCTAAGTAACCAGCTCTATCCGAGTATGGCATTGTTAATCTGAATTGTTCACGTAAGTCCACACTCATGAAAGGTACAAATTCATTGTTGTTGATACGCGATGTCTTTTCTAACACCATCTTTTCTTCCTTTGTGTACGAAGCTTGGCCAGTGATAACTAAATGAGCACTGCTGCCTCTGTGTAGCTGAGGACGTGAAGTACTTGAGGAGGGTGTTATTGCAGGCCCCCTTTTATCTGCAATAAAAGGTACTATGGTAATCTTTATATACTATGTTCTATTACTTTATTTTAAAAAAAATCTAATATTGCTCTGGTTGCGCCAGGTTTTACGTATGTGCATTTTGTTTTACAAAAGGCATACTTGCAGTAGGTTTTATATTATGCTAATCTTATGGTGAATGTGCACTGCTGTGAATTTGTCCAAATGCAAGTATGTATGCCCTTTGCAAAAAACTTTCCAAATGCAAGTACACTGTTTGGGCAGAACCATGGCGATATATATGAATAATTTAAACCTGCTCTACTCAAATAAATATTTATACCTTCTGTAGGTGAGGAGTCATTGCCTTTTTCAGGTATTGATTTTAGGCCTGAAGTTCTCACAGATCTAGGAGTTGGTGGAGTGTTTGGTGGGCTGGGAGCAGAGATTTCTGGGTTTACATTTTTAGTTGGTGTTCCTATTCCCTTCAAAACCTCTGCCCTTTCTAGAGCTTGTTTTGCTAACTTTGTTAGCTTTTGTTGCAAGGCTACATCAGAAGTTAGTTTGTTCTGTAATAATTAAGGCACAATTTAATTTTCATAGTATGATATAGGTACCTTACATATGTGTAATTATATTACTTCACTGAATCAAAACATTTTAACTAAATTATATGTCTTTAATTACCATTTAATGATATAATTACTATTATGAATGGCAAATGCATATTATACATACATTTCAAGTTACCAGTTACCAGAATATAAAGTGTGGTACGTATAACGTATATAATACATACGTATGTATTGTAAAAAAAAAATACAAACATTTATATATGGTAATGGCTCATCCTCTCGTTCGAAGAACTTTTTAACATAGAGAGCCATAAGGTTCAATGTATTTTATATGGCACTTCTGCACTCTAATTCGGAGCTCATTGCTCAGCCCCTGGTAGATCTCCCAACTTCAGACAAAATTGTATGACGTTATAAGGATGTGGTGATTGCCCTGGTCACGAAATTGTGGAACAATCCAAAAGGATAGCGCGCGTTGAGAGACCCCCAAACGATATAATGACCCGACCAAGAGGGCGAGCCAATACCATATATGTAATACAGTATACTACATTCAAAATATTCAACTTACCGTATTAATACTGAGCTCTACAGCTTTCATGTACAATTCTACAGCTGTTGCTTCTTCTCCATTTTCATCTGCATCTAACGCTTGGTGAAAAAAGAAACTAACTTTGGATAAACCTCGCTGTTCTTCAGATTGAGCAGCTTGTTTTGTTGCAGCATATTCTGGGGGGAAAATGCATATAAAAAATTAGATAAAATTTAATATAACTATAACTCTAACTAATGAGTTCCACTTTCTTCTCACATTAATTTTTTACAGACCCTATATGTACATACATACATACATACATACTGGCTCAAATTTAAGCACATACATACATTGCCTTCACATTCACACACAATTGCTGCAGTAATATGTATATTAGCAAAAATCTATGAATTTTACTATAGTTTTACTTACTTAGCTTTTCTACAATATCAGCTCTTTCTAAATAATCTTTAGCTTTTGCTTTCCATGCTTCATGTGGCTGTTCTTGGTCGCCTCCATCAACTGCAAGCAATAGGAGTCTCGCTGCTTCTCGATAGTAGTACGCAGCAACATCATACTGTTTGTTGTTATCAAACTGTACAGCTCTTGTAGAAGAGCTAATAGCATCTTCTAAGAGAAGCTGAGGGTTCCAGCTCATTTTCTTGTTGAAAAATAGGATACATACATACTACACGTTAATACATACAACCTAACACGGACAGTCATGATTCCTGATATTGCTAGAGTACAGAATTATACATATAGAGATATGCCATCGCAAAGAAACACATGAATAATTATATAATTAATCATAAACACAACAAATTAGTCTTCTTGCCCTCTCAAAAGTTGTACTATGTATTTACATATGCACTTTTTTTTTATTACTTTTGTGTGTTAGTTGATTTACAAAGTGGGCGTGTATATTTCAGCCTGTATTTCAGCTGATATTCAGGATTGCAACTTAATTCATCCCAGTTTATCCCAGATATTAGATTAAAATAAGACAATTAATATTTAAATGAAATATAATAATATGTTCATCAACTTTTAATTTAATTTTCAAAACCATTTTAATTTTTTTTTCTTTTTTGTTAAAAGTTTTATTTTTAAATAATAAATAGTTTGTTAAGTTGGCAATTAAATCCCATGATGGCTTGCAAGAAAGTTTTCATTGATATCAGGTTTGTGTTACATTTTCTGCTGTTTCTTAGCTTACTTTGTAGATTTCAGGGGGGGAAAAAACACTTTTGCAATCAGTATATTTTAAGTTTTAATTTACATACATTTCCATGTCAATTTCAATATTATTTTCCAGGTGTTTTTTTGTATTTGACATGCAGCGTATAAATGGCCATGTTTGTTGTGTCTGGTCTGCACTCTGCATATACATATAATGATAATGTTACATAAATGAAAATACTTGTCCTGCAAAATGGTAAAATATGTAATGATGTATATATCATTCATTTACGTTTAATATCGTATATTATGTATTATACATACGTATTAGCATATGACGCTATTCATCATACACATATCGTTGAGCATGTCTGAACTTCATCCTATATGAAACATACTAACATATTATACATACATCATTATAATAAAGCTGTTCGTAAACCCTGTTCTCTTAATTGCACCAAAAAATGCGCATTCCATTTGAATAACCAAAGGCGATCGTCATTTTAGGAGCAAAGAACAGGGTTTACGAACAGCATTAATGTCGTTCGTAAAACTTGTTTTCTTGCACCAAAAAATGCTCATTCCATTTGATTAACCATATAGTTAATCGTCATTTTAGTAGCAGACAACGGTTTACGAACAGCATTAACATTACATGGTATATATTTTTGATAATTTATAACATTGTTTTATTCTACTTATTTTTCAGATTTTGCATAGACTTGTAATGTGGCTTGATGGTGTCTGATGTTGACTGCTATTTCAATGTCACTGATACCCAATGAGGACCAAGAATTTTGTAATCTTTCTTGTCTGCATTATTTGCACCAGCGTTTATTTATGTCTCTTTGGCAGCCAGAGACCATCCATCCAGACCATAGTTACAGAAACTCATAAGCAACTTAACAACCTTAAAAATTTTAAGGTTAGTATTATTATAATCTCAACAACAATAGAGGACTTGCAAAAGTAGGTTTAGTGATAAAATAAACAAACTGACAGCCCAACAATACTAACAAAGTGCTAGCAGACGACTTTGTGTTCCTGTCTACATTTAACATGCTTTCTTATGGGGCAATGAAGCAGCTATAACTTGAGTTAGAATTATTTTTCAGAGCTGAAATTTTTACTATAGCTTACTGAGCCTACAAGCTTTTGTTTTCCTGGATTTGAAGTCAATGGAGTGAAAAAATAATTTTTAACAAAATCACTTCAAATCCAGGAAAACAAAAGCTTGTAGGCTCAGTAAGCTACAGTAAAAATTTCAGCTGTGAAAAATAATTCTAACTCAAGTTATAGCTGCTTCATTGCCCCATAAGAAAGCATGTTAAATGTAGACAGGAACACTAAGTCGTCTGCTAGCACTTTGTTAGTATTGTTGGGCTGTGAGGTTGTTTATTTTCTCACTAAACCTACTTTTGCAAGTCCTCTATTACATACATCTCATACACATGACTGGTATTATATTTACACAATGTCCCTTGCATGTTACATGTCTTCCGACACTCGGCTCATTCTTTAGACATGAGTTAAATTTCCCTCTCCAGAGGGAACACTGCAATACGTTTGGGGGCTATTTGAACTATTATGATAAGGCTAAATAAAAACGGCTAAAACTAACGACAAGCCGTTTTTAAGCCCTGGTTTAAACCAAGTTTAAACCGGAGTTTGTCTAATTGCTGGGAACACTGAAAGGAAGAGGTCTTAATTTTCCAACAGAATTTTAAGAAATCCTTTATTGATATTACTTTACTCTACAGTTCTGAAAAGAATCATCAAGTAGTCTACTTTTAATTGATGTTGTCATCTATGTACGAGGGTGGGATGGAAAGTTCGGTAACTCGCATAGAAATATTTATATTAGGACAAAACAAAAAACTATCCGTGTATTAGTGATATTTCAATAGACAAACCTCAAAATTTCATATCTCTGTGAAATTTATTAAGTGCAGGGCAGTAACTTATGTGAAGCAACTTCGGGTGCTCCAAGAAATGGCCAAAAATGTGTTGCTGACCAGCATCTAGTACGTGACATGGAAACAGAACAGTGCATGTGAAATTCGTTTTAACATATTGGAAACAATAGAGGACAATGCTTCATCATGTCCTTCAGGTTTCAAATGGGTATCTTAATTTTAGACTAGTTATGCTGACCTTTGAAGTTGACCTCTCAAAAATGGCCAAAAGTGGCTCCCACTGAAGATATGATTAAAAAAGTATACAAAATTTTGGTTCAACACCAACGTATGAGATATCAGCAGATAGCTAAGACTTTGGGCTACAACATGAAATGACAAAAAGTTACGCACATACAAAAATTGAGGGTAAAAAAACTATTGGAAAAAAGTGTGCCGCAAATGGGCTATGACGACAAACCTACTTATGGTACCTATTTTTCCAACATTTTTTTCACCCTTAATTAATGTATGTGCATAACTTTTTTTCATTTCATGTAATAGCCCAAAGTCTTAGCTATCTGCTGATACCTCATACGTTGGTGTTGAACCAAAATTTTGTATACTTTTTTAATCATATCTTCAGTGGGAGCCAATTTTGGCCATTTTTGAGAGGTCAACTTCAAAGGTCAGTATAACCAGTCTAAAATTAAGGTACCCATTTGAAACCTGCAGGACATGATGAAGCATTGTCCCTCATTGTTTCCAATATGTTTAAACAAATTTCACATGCACTGTTCTGTTTCCCTGTCACATACTAGATGCTGGTCAGCTGGTCCATTTTTTGACCATTTTTGGTAAAAACATTAATAAATAAAAAACGCTCTAAATTAAAAATATTTGACTTGGTACGCCAAATGATCATATGGGACGAATACTGGGTTTATTATGTAACATCTGAACCAAAGAAACAGTCATGGCAATGGAAACTACCTGTGTTAAATGTAATCAAAGAAAGCTAACTATGGAAAAAATAGGCATTTTGAGGTCCTCCCACAACCACCCCATTATAAATGCATTACGAGATGGGAGAGTGACAAAACCAAGTGCAATAGTCTCAAGGGATACTATGTCGATAATTAAGATCAGTGGTAGGTTCGATTTTTTTTTCTACATATGCGAGTTACCGAACTTTCCATCCCACCCTCGTAATTCAAGTTATTATTATTATTATTAGGACTATGTAGTTTGAATAAAAATCCTAGTAACATAATTTAAAATAATTGGTCACAATGAGGTTTGAACATTCATAAGTTTTTAAAAGTGCATGCCATTGTGATTAAAGGAGAAGGGGGTTGGGGGGAGGGGGGGGGGGCGGATAAAATAGAGCCAGCAATTCAACTTCTAGCAAGCATACAAAATGAAAAGATATTTCATTGTCAAGTTGAGCACAACAACAAATTCAAAATTCAAAAATTCAAAATATGTTTATCATTTCTATCTCCTACAATCATATACAAAACATTGTACAAAAATGTAAATTAAAAAAACAAAAACATAATATTTCTAATAAGTTTCTGTGTTCTGCTTCTGATACTGTATATTTTTAAACACAGCTATTATTATTATTTTAGGAAAACCTGATTGTTTTGGAGGAAAAGTCATTAGTTGCAGATGAAAAATACTTGACTCTGATTGGTTTTTCTGAACATCCTCGTTACTATCCAGATGATGTGTGGAAGAATACTAGCTTGCCTGTCATTGTTACATCTGTAAGTATTAAATGTAATTTCTAAAAAGTTTGAGTTTTAATAACGTATTTGTGTGGTGTTCACAGGTGGCCTCAGATCAAGAGTTACGAGGTGTAGGTTTTGTGAGGAATGCTCAACATTTTGCTCCAAATCACACTGTAATTGTTTACAATCTTGGTCTCAGTCAGTTTGGTTTAGATCTTGTAAGTTATTTTCACTTCTTTTTATTATATAATTATTATTATTTTTGTTTATTTTTTGGCTTACTGTGTACTATAGATACTTCTTACTTCTTAAATTATAACTTCTACATAGACTGCTTATAAAATAATAAATGATACCATATTAAAGACACACTCAACCCTAAAAATAATTAGATTTTTTTTTCTCCAAAACAATTCAATAAAAACGAGTCATTTATTTGACTTTTCTAGCCTACGGGATAAGCGCATGAGGGTAATGAGATATAGTACACACACCTCTACTATGAGAGTAAAAAATATTTGCCCCTTGCTCTACCTGCTAAGCTTACCTAAGAAGGTGTGCAGAATTTTTACTCGCAATTATCCCGCCGGCTAGAAAAGTCAAATAAATGACTAATTCTTATTGAAATGTTTTGGAGACTAAAAAAATACTTATTTTTAGGTTTAAGTATGTCTTTAAGTTGTGCACATCAACATTAAATCATTTAAAAAAAAAAAAAAAAAAAAAAGGATGGATGGATGGATCGATAGATATAAGACAGCTGCAAAGCCTTTCCCATAGTTAAGAAGTATTCTTTAGTTTAGTAAAAAGTAAATAAAATGCTAGCCCAGAGATAAAGAACCACAACTCTATGCCAGCAAGAATTTTCAATAAACTATAGGATATCCCTTCACTGTGGTAAGGTCCTTGTTGTCTTCCTCTATCTATTAATTTATTATATTCAACTGCAATAGTTTCTTTTCCTTCGTTTATCCTTCTTTACAAATGAGGAAGACTAAAAAAATGTGTTTTTTTTTTTATCTTATATTCTAATTTCTAATAGGTGGCATTGTTCTGAATCTACTGGCATACAAATTTCTAATTTTGGAGTTCTTTATGTATTTTTAATTAACTTTTGAAAACTGAAAAATAGCATCACTGGTGGCAATTTATGCATGTGGGCATAGAACAAAGTTGCCGGCCATAACGTCATTTTGCAGCTTTTAAAAATTAACTAACAATACTTAATCAATTCAAATTTTCTCATATCTATTGATTTAGGACAAGTCTTTTAGAATTATGCAATAAAATTACCCCCCAAAATTTTTTTGGTCTTGCTCATTGTAGTTCTACAGTTTTTTCATTGTAAAAATAGCCCTTGTTGCCAAATTACAATTTCCTATTTTATCTAAGGCAACTTAAATTGAATCAGCCAAGTGACATTAGTTTTTTCAAAAAAGTACATCATTAGTGTTGTTCGTAAACCCTGTTTTCTTGCACCAAAAAATGCGCATTCCATTTGAATAACCAAAGGCGATCGTCATTTTAGGAGCAGGGAACAGGGTTTACGAACAACATTATTGTCTCTCTCTCTCTCTCTCTCTCTCTCTCTCTCTCTCTCTCTCTCTCTCTCTCTCTCTCTCTTTTTATCACTGAGGTGTTTAATTATATTTATTTTTCTCTCTTCTTTTCAGGTACAAAGAAACTGCAACCACTCCCACTGTTTAGTGATAAACTTTGACTTCAGTCTTTTCCCATCTCATATTGAAGAAGAAAATTTTCATGCATACCGCCCTTTAATCATTGCTGATGCTGCAAATCGAGCAGGAGCAATTTTATATTTAGAAAATGATCAAAGACTGGTATCAGGAAAGTTAGATTCATTATTAACAATAGCTGAATTTGGAGGAGGTGTTGTAAGCTGGGCAACAAGACATGCTACATCCTCACTTACACATCCAAAAATGTTTGATTATTTTCAATCTACTCCAGAGCATTTCTTGTTTGTTGCAATGGTTCGTTCAAGTCGCTTATTTATTATGAATACAAGACTTGTTCATAAGAAAATCTTATTACCATGGGTACAATGTGCTTTAACGCAGGATTGTATAGCGCCAGTTGGTGCACAATCTACTGGTTGTCGTTTTGATAAGAAACCACAGTATAGATATTCTGGATGTCATCGTTATGATGGTTCGGCCCTTAATATTGCACTTGCTTTAGCTTATAATTATGACGATTCAAAATATACATACACTGGTAAAGAAATATATTTCCGCACAGCAAAAAATCCAGAAGAAGGAGGTACTGAAGCTGGAACAGAAACTGTTGAAGATAATAATTCCACTGATCCGTTTGATCCTTGATTTATAAAACTCTCTAACTGTGTGACTTCTGCACCCATAAAGTTGAGATTATTATTTAAATTTTTTTTTTAAGTTACCATATGGCCTCAAGAGCAGCTGTTATTTAAAAATATTGAAAAAGTTAGTAACATTATAAAAATATTTAAATAATTAAAATGTGTTTGTTGGCCTAGCCTATAGTGTAATGTTTGTACCAAAGACTTATTTTTTGACTGTGATGTTTGGAATCTTTGCATTGTGTGAAGAATGTGCACAACATACAAAATAAGTAAGTACATTCCATTAATAAAAGTTTAATAAGCATGACATGAATTGGTTAATAAAGATAATTAGGTATGGTAAATTATAATATGGTGGTGGTTAATTGGTTGATCATCAGTTTTGGAGGAGTCATAAAATTTGAAGCTATTTTCCCTCAATACTTTTTACTAACCACAGTTCATAATTCTGTTAAAACTAATAATTAACTAACCAATCAAGAATGCTCCATTATAATGTCTGATATTAAAAACTTTAAAAAAAATTGCAAATGCTCTCAAATAAAAAATGAAAAAAATAATAATAATAAGACTTTTTTTAAATTTATGTGTACATTGGACATTATAGCAAAGCGTCTTCACTATGTTAAATAAATTATCAGTGCTATATTTGTGGGAAAATCGTATTCATCCAAAACTGGTGCACTAGTAAAAAACTAGTAAGTATTTAAATATACAATAAATTAAAAAATATATTGTGACTGATATTTTATTGAATGGCAGCTGTAACTAAAATTTTCAACAATTGTGAATAATGACATGACAGATTTTTCATTTAAATAATATTAAAAGAAAAAAAAATCAGTAAATAAAATAACATATCTGATGACCATGGCATTATATAAATAAAACTGTTTAAAACACAGTTATAAAAAAAAAAGAACAAGTTAATCTGGGCACATCGTTACACAGGGTATATAAACTACCACAAGCTGGTGTTGTTTTATAAAAACAACAGTATTTAATGCAGAATGCAATATGCTTTTATATGCCAATATTAATTGATATGTAGAAAAAATTACAGTAAAGACTATTTTATTGTGAATAGTACATAAATTTAAAAAAAAAAAAAAAAGGTATTACAAACTAATTGCGCACATAAATCCACCCTTAAGGAAATTTAAAATAAATTATAAAAAAAAAAAAAAAAAAAAATTATAGTGTTTACTGTTAATATAGTTTTCAACTTCAAGAGTTTTTAACCATTTCGATTTATACCTAGTGTTACTTATAGCCTGCGATTTTGAGAAACGGCATTGTAGTAATAAATTATAGAGTAGGTAAGCTTCAATGAAGAAACAAAAATCTCGTTCTAGATTTTTCTTCTTCTTTAGTTTAAAAATTACATTTAAAAAAGTTAACAAGACTATTTCCTAAGATCTTTATTGAAATTATTATTTTCAAATTCAGTACTTTTTTAAAAATATATTTCCAATGTGTAATAGTAACCCTGTATCAGTCTGCTATTATTTCTTTTCTTCTACTTCTCATCATATTTTATTATACAGATTATAAACGTCAAATCTTTGTATGAACTGTACCTTATACATACTGTATAAAACATTAAAGAACCAAGATCGAAAGTAATTTATTATAACCATACTGGTACTACTATTTTGTCCCCAGTAACTGCTTTAATCTTGATTTAGATTTTAATATATCGAGGGCTACGTGGCATTTTGGTACTAGTGCAATCTCCGCGGGTGCATTTTTGGCACATGTGCATTCTCCGCGCTCACCTATTTTGAAACATCTTTATACGCTTAGCCTGTACAGGTGTGCCATTAGTAGGCGTGGCGTAGATTGCACATGTGCCAAAATTGCACCCGCGGATATTGCACAAGTACCAAAATGCCGCATAGCCCTCAATATTAAAAAAAAAAAAAAGAACAAAAACTAAATTTTTAGTTGAACTAAAACACTAAAACAACATTTGTTTAGTTTAAATAGTAGCCAGATGTTATGAATATATATATATATATATATATATATATATATATATATATATATATATATATATATATATATATATATATATATTTTCTTCGATGTATTTCTTCTATATTATGCTAGAAAATTATTTTATGATATATTGTCTAATGTAGTGTGTTACTGAAAGACCAAAATTTAGGTTTTAGCATGCAAAAATTTCCTCCTATTAATATTATTGACTTACTTGTTAGATTGTAATATAAAAACAACTCTTAATTTAATTTATTTTATTTATAAAATAAATATTTTAGAATACATTATATACATGTACTCTTAAATTTTTATTTTAGCTCCAATTATATCATTTGATATAATTATTCACTTTTCTAGTAATTACTATAATATATCAGTTCCTTAGAAGTTAAAATAGCATGTTAACAAGAATTCTTCATAATTGTTAACAAATTTAATGCTTTTTTACTTCTAAAACTGCGATATATTAGTTTTTGTCATATTTCATCTAGAAATTGTATTTTTTTCTCATTATAAATGTAATGAATCACGAAACACTGTTTTACATGTTTGTTCTAAGATATTATTAAAAAAAAAATTGTCAACTTATAAAATTAAAAATAACATTTCATAGCATTCCTTACCCAAGTTTTTGTCATTGTAATACAAGCATTACAGTGACATACAACAATACTTTAAATTTGGAATGAGTGCTTGAAAAAAATATCACTAAATAATAATCTCGTAAGTTTGTTGTGTGTAAATAAATGCATCTGATAATTAATAAATGACACATAGTATGCTAAGGAAACATACACACATAAACCTTTTTGTGCCATTGAATTATTTTGCTTGTGTGAATTTTCTACGTTTTTACCTTTCCTGTTTCATGTATTTTACCTATTTATTTCACAGTATTTTTAAAAATATCAAAGCTTTGTATAATGTTATTTTGAATAATTATGTAAATTTTGTACATCACAGGTTGAAATTTGTCTTTAAATCTTCAAAAAAAAATTTTTTTTTTGTTCTGTATTAGTTGTAAATAATAAAATGAATTTGTATGTAGTTGCCTGTTGTATATTTTCATATTTTTCAAGGTAGACATAGTGGTAAAAATATCGCGTTTTTAATGTGACAGTGATATTTTAAATACAGCATTTATATATATATATATATATATATATATATATATATATATATATATATATATATATATATATATATATATATATATATATAATATATATTTACATGAATGCATTTGCAAAATAGTGCAAACGATATAAATAACAATATAATAATATAAATTGACAACTCGTGTTTCTATTTAATTACGAAACGCTATTTATTATAGTATTAATCAATATACTCGACTTAAAAAGAACGTTTGATACATTATAATCTAGTATTTTTTTATTATTTTGAGTATTGAATTGACTCGCGTTAATGACGTGATAAAATTAAAATATACAGAAGAAACCTTAATTTCACAAATAAATTGAAGTAATTTTAAATAGTAAAAGAAATTTCAAACACCATGTAGTATAAATATTGTATTAAAAAAAATATCCTACACGTCATCTGAATGACATGGTAATCTTTAAGTGGATTTCTGGTAGTCAAATTGGTAGCACACGTGTGCTAATTATATTATATAATATATTACATTAACGCAAGTGTCCACAGGAACGAGTTTGCCATGTGATCATGCCAATTTTTTATTGAAGTTATATAGGAATTTGAGCATGTTTATTACTATTAAATCATTTGAATTTCTTAGTTTCATTGTAATTTTGAAACAGGAAAGAACGCTATTTAAAATAAGAAAAAGAAAATATGGCATAATATTGCCTTATTATCCCTACAATATTAAATTTTTATTAATAATTATTATGGAGATTCAGATTAATATTTTTCAAAAGTTACGAAGGTAACACGTTACTCCACATTGATTTTTTATTATTATCTTTCACTGACATTGCTCTATTCCACATTGATTTATCATTAACCTGGAATGGTTTTGCTGTTTGTGGTCGTGGTGCTTCTGTTTCCGGAACAATAGGTAGAATTTCTTGTTCAGTGATTGTACGACTACGAGATTGTGGTACGGGGACATTTTTCTCCAGCCATAAAGCGCATTTACTTAAAGCTGTTTCTCGAGTACCACTTTGAGTTTGAATTTGATCAAGCCAATGTTCAGTGCGTCCTAATGCAGCTCCACAATCATTTAAACTAAGAGAAAAGTCAGTATATTGTTCCAGCATTCGCCACATACCGCTCTCATCACGGGATGCGTGTGGTTCTAAATTTTTCAATGCTTCATCGTCTTCCGAGATAATCAATCCTGGGGGTAGTTCTAGATCTAGTTTTTTTCCTCCTAAAACCTGGGGGGAAAAAATTAACACTCAATAATTATGTCAGCTCTTGCAGCACAATTTGTACAATATACAGCATAATCTATGCTATATACTGCATAATAAAATTTAATATTATATATATGTTAACTGTAATTACATCAACAATATTATTCCGTATTGTTATTGTTGTAATTTAGCAACATTTATGGTATAATGACATAAATGCAGCATAAATTACTTAATTTATTATTTCCATGAATACGACAAATATGAAACAACTATGATGTAATGCTGTATAATTTTTAAACGTCATTTTATTTAGTAAAAAAAAAAAATGTATAATGTACCTTTTCCCAGTTTATTTTTTCACTCTTAGAACTTTTCGATGACCGTCGAGAACCATTATTTTTTACTGGGTTGCTGGCTTGAATTTCTTGCATAGTAGCTTGAAATTGAGAGGAAAATTTGGTTAGTTGTCCTTGCAGACCGCCTTCAGCAGTCTCTTCAAGTATAGCGTACTCGGAGAATGGTTCTGAAAGCAGACTGCTGTCTACGCTGTTCTCGTCGTCAGCTCCATCAGGAGTTTCCCTTAAGCATGTAGGGGGTGGTCCAGTGTGTACCAAAAACTCCAAACCATCCATCTGTCGAGAATATTTTCTTGCGGCATTCTCCATGATTGTAAAATGTAGCGACGTAATACACCGGAGTATTAAATAGCTTTTCGTACAGTTTAACTACAACGTTGGGAGGAATTGAATAAACAGAGGCGTAACTATGGTGACAAAAAAAAAAAAAAAAAAAAAAAAAAAAAGCTTTCTCGTCGATGAATCATAAAATAAAAAATTATTAATGTCTACAATAAGAGTTTGTTGCAAAATAAATTATAGGGATATATAAATGTCTCAGACGTCTCGGATCTATATAATATATATTATATAAGATTATTATTTAAATAAATTTTACTTATAAATTAGACATTTTTTTTAAAGCAATTATTCAATAACTTATTCTTGTGTTTTTTATTTTTTATTTTTATTTTACACATAAAAAATATCTTCTATTTAGAATACTTTGTTGTTGTTTTTTCTATATTTTATTATACATATGCATACATATTTTATATTGTATATTATGATAAATAATAAATAATAATAATAATATTCGAAGAAAGTTGTATAGCGAAGATAATCAAAAGGATAAATAATTCAAAAGTCATGTTTTTTATATGAATTTAAAAGGCCTGCAGTTTTTTTTCTTTCTTTCTTATTATTAATAATTTAATTTTTTTTACGAAGGTACAGTGCGTATAGAAAAATTATATGTATAAAATATGTATCACTGCAGTAACAGGAGTATAATATGTTGATTAATAATTATAATATACTGGGAGATCAAAGGAGACATACATAAATCGCACATTTTTTTTTCCATGTCAATATTAATATTAAGACTTTCTAGGCCTCTATACATAATATGTTATGGACTTTTTTATTTTTATTATTTATACAGAGATTAAAAAGAAACAGCGAATGAGTAATAAAGTTTTTGTGATTTTTAGAGTATACCGATCACGTATGTATTTCATTTCATTATACAACACCTAAATAATACTTAACCATATAATTTATAGAAACTAATTTTGATGGTTTAATTATTTTGGTGAACATTTTGAAATATGCTAACTTTCAAACAAAATATATATTAATAATATAATAATATTCCCAAACTTCACAATTAATACGTGCATAACAAACAACAACAACAGCTATTTCTCCCACGTGCGTACATTATATATATAGTATTCAGTTCATAATATTATACTGTGTAAAAATGATGTCTATACCTAATATTGCTATATTTGTACTAGTGCTAATAATGACGAAATAGTTTGACACCCGTCTTTTCTTTATATAAATCCTTATCAGCTTTTTCACGGCTTGCAAGGGTATCTACAGAGATATAATACCAATGACTGGAAGTGCGCGATATAGATAATATATTTTTAATTCAGTCTTACAAAGAAACAGTTTTTGACAAGTTTGCGTCGAGTTCGTGCGTTTAATTAATATAGGTTATCTTTACTTTTCTATATAATTATATTGCCAAAGAAACTATGGTCTGCATCATATAAAGAAGCAAAAAAATGTGTGATACTCCTGATTCATATCTTTTAAGGTAATCTTCATTTGTATTTAGTTAATTAATTGTTTTTATAAAATTAATAAAATTTGATTTGTTTAGATCAAACGATGATAAAAATAAAATTGATCAAACCAAGGAGATTACTATAGAATTCGATGATGAAATTAGGTGAGCTTTTATATATAATATATTATATGTATATATAGTTTGTTTGTTTTTTCATCAAAAAACGACGTAAAAATAATAATACCTATATAAGAGAAAAAGAAAATCATTTCTTCCACGTCATAACTGCTTTATCAGAATTACTTTTCTGATTGATCGATGAGTATATACATTTGAAATACATAGTGTACTGCATAGAGCGCTTTTTTTTTCTAAAATAATAAAAAAAAAACTTTTATATGTAAAATTATTGAACAAGTAGAAGACTATAATATATATAGCTTATACAAAATGTTTTCATATTAAATTTTAACTTTAGGTAAGATTGAAAAAATATATCTCTTTGATGACATTATATAAAATAAAAGACGTAAATACGCAAAAAGAAAACAATACATGTTTTTTTATGACACACATACAACAAAACCTTATTAACTGATAATGGAATCCAATTGTTTTAGTTTGAGATTAAATATCAAACCTAGAAATAATTGGTGACAAATTATGTATAGGCCATTATATAATGTTGTTATTTTTAAACAGTGACATTCAGTAACTTTATCTTTTGCTATCATTAATAAAATTGAAAAATTGAAAATTTATATGTTAGTTTTCAAAAGTCAATATCGAAAATTTATAACGTGTAATTTAATCGTAGTTATATTTATAATTCCATTTAAGGTATGAAATGCACTTTTATATCGTAAAAGAAATGTATAGAAAAGTGAATTTCATAACAATCTGATGTTATATAAAAACAGTTACAACAAAATAATTTTCAGCTCCGTAGGGAGTTTTGAGTCTGCGTGTTCATCATTGTCGGAACCAATGAGCTGCGATGATATTCATGATGCAAGAAAACTTGGGTATAAGTCTTTTCAATAAATTTATTTTATTGGTATTCAAATATATTATATATATATATATATATATATATATATATATATATATATATATATATATATATATATATATATATATATATATATATATATATATACACATACATACATACATATATTATCAATTAAACCGCACCCTTTCAAAATTTGTATTTTATTTTATGCTTTTTTTGAATAAAAAGACAATTATGTATTTATTTATTATAGGCACTAGTAAAATTGAATTTCAAAAATACATTTTTTAATAACTTTATTTTTGTATTTAGATTAGCTCACTTAAACTTTTCAAGCTACAGTGAGACAGACGCTAAACCATCAGCAAGTAATTCTCCGTAAGTAAATATTTTGTGATCATTTTTCTATACACCTGTAAAAGTATTAAAAATTATGGTTACAAAATTATCTTAAAATATATATATATTAATAATATAATGAATATATTAATTTTTAACCATAAATTTATTTAATCAAAAAGACGTGACTGCAATCCTATATTTTGAAAGCTACAGTTGAGCAGTAATTATTATAATTTTATTAACATAGTTATAAATTATATTACATAATCAATATTCCAAACTGTTTATTTTCTTTACATCCTCTTTCAATATTTATATATAGTGTCCTAACTTTTGCAAACAATTTGTTTGTCTATATGATTTGGTATATTTTTTGTTATTATTTTCTTTTATCCCCATGGTAATTCTATTCTATACTATATATAATACTAATTTTACGATGCGAATACTTTACTAGAGTAAAAGTTAATTTTTTTTGTTTTTTTATTATTATATTGTTTTTTATTTATATATAACAGACAACTACTAATCACAATATGATACAATTTACATGACGAAAACTTGAAATTTTAAATATTATGGAAGAAAGTGAGTGAGAGATATGCACGATTATACTATAGAATAAATACTATAATTTTTTTATAACTAATTATAGAGAGGTTGAAAACAAGCCATGGGAGCCGGGGGTCGCAAGTACTTCATATCATAACCAAGCTTTTAGCCCAAAGCAAAGAATTAGGTAAAATCTCTTTACCTCATATACTTAGGAAATTTTAATTTATGAATCTTTTCTTTACTCTTGATCTATCATGAATATCATGCCACGTGTTTATATCCCTTATTAATTTTAGACGTCAGTCAGCTGTAGAATTGCGTTCTCCTGTGGTAGAAATCAAATCTCCAGTATTAGACCGACATGCTGAAGAATACAACATGACTTTTCCACGCAGAGGTACTGCACTTATTTTGAACCATATGAAATTTGACACTGAAGATTACCGCAAAGGCTCTGAGCTTGATTGTAAACGATTTAAAAAAACGCTTCGTACTTTGGGATTTGATGTAAGAGTTGAAGAGAACTTAAACTATATAGATCTTGCAACAACTTTGCAAAAGTGTAAGTAAATTTTTTTATAGAATTAAGTTATTATTTATTATATAAATTTTGCCAAATTAGTGTTCGTAAATAAAATGATAGTAATATAGAATTTCTGATTGCTTTATATAAACAAGAATATGCTATTAAAAAATACAAAAATTTCCAATCCACGTACACTTATGTTGGTACTATAATAATATAGTGTCCCGTGAAGACCATTCTCTCTCGGACTGCCTGCTGGTGACTGTGATGACGCACGGTCTTCAAGGTGAGCTGTACGCCAGAGACCACACTTACCCTGCTGAAAGACTGTGGAGCTACTTTACTGCAGACAAGTGTCCTTCACTTGCAGGAAAACCAAAGATATTTATCATTCAGGTAACAATGATTTATGAACTATACAAGCAATTTAATACAGGGAAAAAAATGTTAACAGAATGAAATATTATTTAGGATTAATTAAAGAAAAACCAGTCAAAAACCTTTACTATAAAATTTATATCTTAGAGAAGATTACAAGTATTTCCTTATATTTCAGTAATTATATGTCAGCTTAAAGGTTAAATGATTGATATATCCTCGTGGAATATTATATAATTATATCTTCTTTTTTTTTTTTTAATTTTATTTTAAACATTAATTGATATAAATTTTCAGGCATGCAGAGGACAAAAAATTGACAGTGGCTCCGTCATATGTGACGCAGTAGACAGTGCAACAGCCACAACTCGCTATACTATACCAAACCAAGCTGATATTATAATTGCAAATTCTACAGTTGAAGGTAATATTATGCTAGAGTATACACATTACACATGAAGCATGTCATTTACTGTACATAAACTTTAATTATTGTTCTTTTATATTCTTTATATATATATGATATATATATATATATATTATATATATATATATATGTATATATATATATTATATATATATATATATATATATATATATATATATATATATATATATATATATATATATATATATATATATATAATTATTTTTGAAAATAATAATATAAGGAGACTTTTATATACTATAGAACATTTCGCCACTCATATAGTCAGCGGCCTATAATAAATCTAAAGGAGCATTATATATTATATATATATATATATATATATATATATATATATATATATATATATATATATATATATATATATATATATATATATATATATATATTATATTCAATTATTCATTTATTTATATTTATGGTCTTTTTGCGTGCAGCAAGAAAAAAATCCATTTCGGAATATGTAAAATGCTATTTGACAAATTTCTTTGCTCAGCTCAAAGCTACGTATTATATAAATGAATGTGAAAGTACTGTACCTTCAAGTAATGAAGTGTTGAAGTGGTTTCACTTAAGTGAAACTATACTATACTCATTATATAAGCTTACGTTTCAACGCTAATATGTAAGAAAAAAAAAAGAAAAAGAAAAAAAAAAAAAGAGAGAAAAGTGTCATTGTTTGATATCGCCCAATTCAAAAGTAACACAAATTAACCAACAACTCCTATTGATTTTTATCAGTTATTGAATTGCAGTCTTACTCCCGAGCAAAATAACAAAATTTTAGAAAAAAAAATGAAAAAGAAAAAAATGAAAAGGACTCTAAAAATGGATATGTTTGTCAGTGTGTTATAATAAAGCGCCCCGAGTAAAACAGATTTCGCAGACAAAACCCAGTTTTTTCCGCGACAATCAAACCTCGACATATCCCAGATTTATCCCAGAAATGGGACATTTTATGTAAATGAGTTTTTTTATGACCGCGGTCAGAAAAAAAGGTTGCGACCTTTTTTACCTCGACCTACCCCAGAAAAAGCCCTGCTTTATCGCAGACAAATCCCTGTTTTATCCCAGACACGGTGCACTTTTTTATTGCGGCTCGCGCCCCCCACCCCCTCGAAAATCCACCCTCCACCCCCTCGCAGCCCACATTCCTCAGCTTCCGTTGCTTGTACCACTGTTGCCACATTTCATATATACTTACTATACATTATATCTATATACACAAATTAAGTAATTTTATTAAATACAAATGAAATAAATTTAAAGTAATTATAAAATATATACTTGCTGCGAATATCACGCATCCACTCCTATATGGCGCTACCCGCGATCATCGTGCGCGAGTATATACGTCCTTTTATGGGTGGCCATCAGGTTGTACTGCAAAAAGCTGAAAATAAAGACATACAAATTTTACACAAAGTACACGATTCTTACAGTAATGGATAAAAAAAAATTTGTACTTCCCGTAATTTGATGTATATTCCAATTAATGCGACGAAAATTCACGCTGTACACACTGCATTCAAATTTTAATATTATCACTGCTAAATAACACACACGTCTTCACTCTGCTGAATATGTCTCTCGACTGCAAGTCAAAAATTTTCTAAGTCCCAACGGTTTTTCTCTCTCTTTATTTTGAGAAAAATTCTATCTCCAAAACCAACTTCCCAGATTTTTCGCAGACAATGACGTCACAACTTTTATGACCCCAAGAGAAAAACGTGTCTGGGAAAAATCTGTGTTTGACCCGACGTGTCTGCGATATTTCTGCGATATCAGGTAGAAAAAAGTTTACAAATTTTTAAAGATTTTCAAGTGTCTGTGTTTGTCGTGGAAATGTCTGGGAAAATAGACCCAAAATACCCCTTGTCGAGGCTTTGTCGAGGGAAATGCTGTATATATGTCTGCGATTCTGTATCACTCGGGGCGTATTTTTATGCAAGCACCCCATAAGAAAAGAAAAGCAATAAACTTTTTTTAAACAATCAAACCAGCAGCAATTAAGCCACACATATGAAACATCATTTTGTGATAATATATATTTTCAATTTAAAAACTATGAATTTGCAACATATATATTCGATGAGGAAATCAGAGGCCGATCAGATCGAGGCGCTCCGCTATATATGCGCTCTTATAAAATAAATTTATTATCTTTCTGCAGGTTATTACGCTTGGCGAAATCCACTTGAAGGATCATGGTTCATCAAATCATTGTGTGAAGAACTGCAACTTCACTCCGAGAATAGGGATTTAGCAACAATATTGACCTTTGTTTGCCGTCGCGTCGCTATTGATTACGAATCAGTAGTTCCTCAAACGCCTTCCATGCACCAAAAGAAACAAGTCCCTTGTGTACTAAGCATGCTAACACGTCTAATTTATCTTAGAAAGAAAAAGTAATATATGAACAAAGAAATGAATCCTGGTCTCTTTTAATGATAATAAAAAAAATATTCCTACAATTTTTGTTTGTCCTTGTGAATTTGAGCTTCATATTGTAGCGCCTTTTATTTGAATGCTAAATAAAAAAGAAGCAACGAAATGCGCAATTTTTTATGTTCCTTTTTTCTATGGTGCCTGCAGCTGTGCAGCTAAGAAAAATTTCTTTAAATTAAGTGTATTGTGATTTTATAATTACAGGTAAAACAATAAAAATACGTAAATAATAATACAGTTAATCTGGGGCTTGTAAAATATATACGTATAGTGATACTATGGTTTTGCATGTGACGTATTTTGATGAATCACATGCAGAGCCTGCTGGCATTAGGCAATCCATGGCAAAGTGCTAAATATGTACACAAATATATAGACACTGCAATACTAAATTAGATATATTGAGCATAAATAAAATTCAAGGTTATTAATTTATACTTGAGATAAGCTGCGTAATACTTAAATAGTATTTATTTTCGAATTTTATTGTTAAAATGTTAGTATGTACATATGGTGGGATGGGATGTAAGCATGTACATACATACCTTTGTACGTATGCTTATGCATACATATCAATATCATATACATATATATTTTATTTATAGATACAGATAGATACAGTACTATGTTCCAAACCCAAACACACACACCAATAGAGCGCGAAGAAGTTTTCACAAAAACAAGTTATTATTTTTTTAAATATAATAATTTACTTAACAAATTTCAGCTACCAAAGTGTATGTTTAAATACATACTGTACATACAAATTTAAATTTGCTTTGCAAGTAATCAGAATATCTGTAATGTAAAAGACCGTGAATTAATTCATTATACAATAATATTATAATATGCCAACTTTATTTTTCATATCAATTGCTTAAATATAAATATGAACAATAATTATTTTGCGTTAGTGGTAGGTATTAATGACAAAAGTTGTGTTCATACATACGTAACATATACCTGCATGCGTGTATATGTACCGCTAGGGCCGTATAATAAATTACAAAGCATTGGATATATGGAAAAATCATAAATGTAACAACATAGCCACAAAAATATCGCAGGTCAAGGTAGAGAGCTGGTGTGGTGGGTGGTAAAATAGATATTAAAATGTTGCCTTTTACTTCCTTTGTTTGTAACTTATTCTGACATGATGGATGGAGGGAAAGAGAATGTCTTAAGAATCGTTCACTAAGATTACATTTATTAGGTGACAAAATTCTGTCGCTATTTTTCTTCTCCATAAGTTAGATTTCATATGTTAAGTCTTCGTACTGGTAATGTCATCATTAACAATAATACTAACATTATTCTTGTATTAAATTATAAATAAATTTAAATGTGTAAGTTAATGTACAGTATCATATGTGTTGAATGTTCAATAATAAAAAGCAACAATAACCTATTTCCCTAATAATTAATATACTTAACAGTGTAGACAAAACTAGCATTAATTTCTTCTCAAATCCTAACTTTATAAGTATTTGTATTAACCCATGGCATATTCAATATAACCAAATGAAATAATTGTCTTGTTACAATGTATGTACTTATATGTCCAAAACTTTTTCTTAACAACTCCTGTAATACCTATACATCTACTTCTTTCTATACATCTTGATTTCTACCTCTTTTTTTCAGGTGTCCTGTTGATGAGGCCTGCAACAACATGCCTAAAAATCAGCAGGTGCCGTGGAGTTTGTTGTTCTTTATTAACCCTGTACCTGCATGCTTGGCTTTTTTTGTGTGGTTTTAAATTTGTGTTTTCTATTCATGTACTGTTATTGTGTGTGGTTCTTTGTTTATAGAGTGTACATTTACAATCTTTAATTAAAATTGCCCTGAAATGAGAAAAATCAGTTGCCAATACTACTGAACATGGATAGATTTTTTTTTTTTTTTTTTTTTTTTTTTACTAAAAATAAAAAAAATATGTAAGTGAAATAATCCATACACATCATGTAAGTCAAGAGCACTTGAATGATCCTTTTGTTCTCCCTAACTAACTGTTAACATCCAGAATATTTTGAAGCTGGGTAAATGTATATAAGTTAGCCAAGTTAAGAAATTATCAGGTGTCTATGCAGGTAATATGCGCAAACCTATCACCCAAGTCGGCTCAGAATACTTTTGTCGTATATTATGCGCGCGCACACACACACACACACACACACACACACACACACACACACACACACACACACACAAAAGGAATTTCAACCTTTGTCACCTGTAAACCGGTATACAAAAAGGCTTATTTTCCTGTGATTTTTTTTTATATATATATATACGACAAAAGTATTCTGAGCCGACGAAGTAGCAAGTTTTAAAATGCACAATTATTCATGGCACATCAACGGGCGTTACAAAGCTTTGTAAACAATGTTTACAAACAATGTAAACAATGGAGCCGTTCACATTGTTTTTGAAAATTACATATGTGAACAGCTCCATTTGTTTACATTGTTCTAACTTTGTAACGCGCGTCGACACTCGTCAAATTTACGCTTCATATGAATAATACTTTAGAAAAAAAATCCCGGTGATCAAAGGAAGTCATCTATCTCCTGAAACTTTGTCTATTTTTGTATTTTAAACTCTGGTGACAGATTTACATATTTTGCCTCAGACGCCTGTCATTTTCTTATGTTGGTCAGTGTATTGTACACTCAAGTTCCTACTCATTAAGTGATGCTGCTTTCTTTAGAAAATGATCAAAATGCCATCTTAAGTGACAGCAGCATTGCAAATGAAACACCTGCATCTCTACTGGAGTTGCAGGTCTTCCGCAAGTTTAAATTTGGAACACTATTAAGATGACATGTTTACTATTTTCTGAAGAAAGCGGTACTGCTTTGATGGGAATGATGGATAAATTAAATTTAGAGGATCTTAAGTGTACATACCGTACTGGTAGGTGGTAGGTAGGCATTTAGTTCAGCATATGTTTCACGTGTGTAAATATTTGAATTATGTGTTAAATGTATTTTTTCTTTTGCTTACATTAATTACTAGTTTCAATGTGTGTTGTGCTTGTTGAGTGTGTCTTGCATGAACTGTTTTGTTTTTTCCTTAGTTTTAATTACTGATGTAATTATAAAATCACGTCAGCTATTAAAATCTATACACTATTTATATTTCAACTTAGTATAAATGGTACTAGTGTTTAGTTTGAATAAAAAATAGCTAGTCAGCTGCTCCTTAAATTATAGGCCTATGTATTTTAGTAAATATAACAATAATTTGCAAAGAATATTATAATATTAAAAATTTTAAATGTATTTCAAGTTGGGAGTTTTAAAATTGCCTGGTTGAAATCATTTTAAATATACATTTTTAAAAATAAAGCATTAAATTGCAGATTAAATTAATGGGTGTTGTGGGTTTCCTCACTTTTGAAATGAAATAAAATTACCCTTTACCCATTCAAATTGTACATTATTATGAATTTAAAAAAAAAAAGTAGAAAGCAGTAAAAAGATTATTAAATAAAAAAAGGATAAAAGGAGGTACTTCATTATTAGGGAGCAAAATTATAAAATAGCATGAACATTAGTATCAAGTAGGGTACAGTACATTTTAAAACCTATAAATAGACAAAAAAGAAAATGCATATCTAGATATTAAAAAAAAAAAAAAAAAAAAAAAAAAAAAAAAAAAAATGGGCTATATTATTGTTGCTTCTTTATGCACTTTATTATTTATTTTGTATTTTGATTTGTTTCAGTTGCCTGCATGAGCCTAGCCCATGGCTGCGTACCTGAATCGCACCATATCCCTAATGTCTGGTCCAGCACCTAATGGCAGGCCTTTGGGCCCTACTGCCGATACCCGTAAAATACGAGATTCTTCTCCCCTACAGATCTTTGTCAACGCAAAGAAGAAAATCAATGATATATTCACGGAGATCGAGGATTATGTGGGAGATAGTGTTTCTTATATGAGAGGTATGTTTAAATTTGATCCCAAATGATACAAAATCATGTTGTTATTATTTCAACATAATTTTCTTTGACAGGTCTACAAAATAATGAACAGCTATTATCAGTAGAAGAGTTAAAGCTGGTAGAAAGTCATACTTCAAAAGTTCGAGGCATTAGAGATGTTTTACGTAGAGATCACATGAAAGTGGCCTTTTTTGGAAGGTAAGCAACAGCATAAATTGTTTACTTAATACGTATAAAAATGTGTATAAGGACAAAAAAAAACTGCGGTTGGTATTAATAAAAAAAAAATAGTAGGTAGAGATTAGAGCACATTGAATTGAAAATTAACCAAACTCTTAGATTCTCTAATTTATATACGTAGTTAATTGGGACAGGAGGGACCAAATTGTCTAGCGTGAGCTCGTTAAAAAATAGACGTTTAAGGATGAGGATACATTAACATTATAAAATATGATATACCTAGCACCTCACATTCTCACACTGCATCAAAGGCACAACATTATAAAACTATTATAGACTTACTCTTTGCCTTAGAATAGTTTCGTACTTTCCCTAAGTCTCGTCAGCAAGGCAAGGCATAAAATAATAATAATTCACATTTATTTTTAGGACAAGCAATGGTAAAAGCACAGTTATTAATGCTATGCTCCGAGATAAAATTCTTCCAAGTGGAATTGGACACACAACAAATTGTTTTCTACAAGTTGAAGGATCAGAAACTGGAGAATCTTACCTAGTGACAGAAGATTCCACTGAAAAGCAGAATGTCAAGGTATTAAATTTTATGGTGTGAGACATTGCTAGTGTCGTAGGCTCTAACGGGATAACCGTGGCGGGTGTTGTTCTTCTTCTGTTCATGACGTTTCGTGAGAAGATGTTCTTCATCTTCACCTGAAGATGCACCCACCGTTGGACGCAAAACGTCGTGTCGTAGACTCTAACGGGATAACCGTGGCGGGTGTTGTTCTTCTTCTGTTCACGATGTTTCGTGAGAAGATGTTCTTTATCTTCACCTGAAGATGTGCCCAACGTCGGACGCAAAACGTCGTGTACAGAAGAAGAACAACACCCGCCACAGTTATCCCATTATAGCCTACGACACTAGCAATGTCTCACACCATTTATCGAACCGTGAAAACCTACATCTCTATATTAAATTTTACTTTTTTAAATTCCAAAATAGTT
The DNA here is from genome assembly GCA_949318235.1 of Ecdyonurus torrentis. Lineage (NCBI taxonomy): Eukaryota > Metazoa > Arthropoda > Insecta > Ephemeroptera > Heptageniidae > Ecdyonurus > Ecdyonurus torrentis. Next base: position 22,062,151 of record OX439129.1, read on the forward strand.
CATTTTCAAACTACCACAATCAAAAGCAGCAATACAAAGAGTCTGTGTACATTGACCTGTTTCTTGACTAATATAATATTCATTTTCCAGTCTGTGGGGCAGCTAGCACATGCTCTGTGCAAGGAGAAACTGAAAGAAAGTCAGCTCGTGAGAATATTCTGGCCCAAAGACAAGTGCTTTCTTCTGAGAGATGACGTCGTCTTTGTTGATTCTCCTGGCATAGATGTTTCTCCAAACTTGGATGAATGGATTGATAAGCATTGTTTGGATGCTGATGTATTTGTCTTAGTTGCAAATGCAGAGTCTACTCTCATGGTTACAGTAAGTAAATTTTTTAAGGCTTATGTTTGTGCATTTCTTCAACAATATGAAAGCATTTAGAATCAAGCAATTTCATACATATCGATATTGTTGCGAACAAAATGTTGATCTCGTTTTTTGTCAGCGTAAGCAAAACATCTCTCTCTCTTTTTCTCTCTCTCTCTCTCTTTTTTTTTTTTTTTTTTTTTTTTGTTACGTGAAGCAAAATGTCTATCTTGAGCACCATCTCCATAACGTTCAGGAACGAGATAGACATTTTGCTTTGCCTGATAAAATACGAAATAGGCATTTTGTTCGCAACAAGATCGATATATTTTTGTTATTTTATATTCTTAAAGAATGTATTTTTTTTACTATTTCAACTTAATATTTTTAGTAGTACATAGGGATTGTCATCGCTTCTCAGTATCATAAAGAGAAAGTTTAAGAAGTTACGTAAATCTAGATAAAAACAAGCCTGGGTGCTATACCATTTTAACAGTTCAAAGTAGTGTTTACAAATTGTAAATTTATATTTTAATTTTTTTGTGATTATAGGAAAAGAATTTCTTCCACAAAGTGTCTACTCGTCTGTCCAAACCCAATATATTTATACTAAACAACAGATGGGATGCTTCGGCCTCTGAACCTGATTATATGGATCAAGTAAGTTTTAGTTTCATATTTTGTGTCTAAAAATACATGTGCTCCCTTTAACTTGTTTTGGCTAGAACTTAAGATTAATATGTACTTTTGTCCCTTTTCTTCTCCAAGCCTCAAATTGATAATTCAGAGGTAAGATTTTGAAGCACATAAGATATTTTGTATAAAGTAGTTTTTTTCTGCTACATATTATTCCTATGCACTGACTGCTCAATATTGTTGATGTTTGTGGCTATTTCTCCTTGCACTTTTTAAAAATACCCTCCTGTCAGCTATGTGTGTTGTAGTTTTGGAAATTACTGGATATTTGAGTAATACTGATGATTCATCGTAGGTGCGAGCTCAACACACTGAACGTACTGTAGATTTTCTCGTGTCCGAGCTGAAAGTTTGCACACGCGAAGAGGCATCTCAGAGAATATTCTTTGTGTCTGCCAAGGAGGCGTTGCAGGCAAGACTCCAGGAGCAGAAAGGCATGCCAGCACACGGTAAGTTGAAGTTTTTATATAAACTCAATATTATTATTATTTTCACTCTATAGGCTAATGTATTTGTTTTAAGTTAAAATTTTAAAAGCTTTAATTTTTTTTTCTCTCTCTTCTACATATTCATTGATGTTTTTATTTTACTTATTATTAAGATTATTTTTATTTTAAGGAGGTGCTCTGGCTGAAGGATTCCCAAATAGATACTTTGAATTTCAAGATTTTGAAAGGAAATTTGAAGAATGTATCTCAAAATCGGCTGTGAAAACCAAATTTGAACAGCATTCCCAACAAGGTCAAAATGTTGTGAGGTTTGTAAATTCAAAATATCCTAAATTTATAATAAACTTGATGTCTTATTAATTATGATATCTCCTCTTACAGTGAGATCAGATTTGTAATGGATGCAATCTATGAGAAAGGCTTGAAAATGAGAGCAGAAAAACTGACAGGAAAGAAGGAAGTGCAAGATAAACTTAACTTCACTGAGCAGCAGTTGACACTTTTGACACAAGAAATGAAAGACAAGATACACCAGATGGTAGAGGATGTAGAACAAAGGGTAAGTGTCTTGTATAAAAGTTATATTTGTTATCGTAGCTAAAGAAATGCTATTAGTATTGAATAAATCATTTATTTTTATTTGTAAACGGTTACTAAATTAATAAATGATTTTTAACAGGTATCAAAAGCTCTCAGTGAGGAAATCCACAGACTCTCAACTTTAGTAGACGAGTTCAACTTACCTTTCCACTCCGAGCCACTAGTTCTGAATGTCTACAAGAAAGAGCTACATTTACATGTAGAAAATGGATTAGGCAGCAATTTAAGAGCACGACTCTCCACAGCATTAGCAATGAACATTGAGAATAGCCAACGAGAAATGGCAGGTATGTGACATAATTTCAATCATATAGACAATAGTTATTATTATTTATTTATTGCAGGGATATTTATTTTACTAATTTTGTATTTCAGATCGTATGGCTAATCTCCTGCCTCCTGACAAGAAACATGTTTCATTGTCTGTGCTGCCAAGGCGAGAACCATTTGAGATTCTGTACCGCTTGAATTGTGACAACTTGTGTGCAGATTTCCATGAGAATTTGGAGTTCAGATTCTCATGGGGAATCACTTCTCTGATCAACAGATTCTCTCGGGGTGGAAGCAATAAAATTGCTCTACTCAACCATGTAGATAGGGTAAGATATATATAGTTCATACCTATCATGAAAATTAAACACTTGAATTGTGAATTCCATAATTTTTTGTTTGTTTACATTTACAGACACTAAAATGTATAATAATGTGTATTATGTAATTATTGATAGTATACTTATTGTATCTTAGTATCTTTAATTATTGCTGTTTTCTTTTATTAGATCCCACATCCTATGACACCTGGAGGAGATGGTAGTTTAGATATGGGACCGTTCCAATATCCACAAGCACAATCAGAAGATTGGTCCATATTATCCAAAGTTGCCATGGCATCTATTACTTCACAAGGCACAATGGGTGGTTTGCTAGTTGCTGGCTTTGTAAGTCTTAATTATTTATAATATTTACTCATTTACATCATTATTAATATATATATTCATGTTTAACTTTAGATGCTGAAGACTGTAGGCTGGCGCTTGATCTTGGTGTCTGGGGCTATCTACAGTTGCTTGTACCTGTATGAGAGACTCACTTGGACCAACAAGGCTAAGGAGAGGGAGTTTAAACGACAATACGTAAACCATGCCACTTGTAAGCTAAAGCTTATAGTTGATCTAACATCTGCTAATTGCAGCCATCAAGTACAACAGTAAGTCTTGAATTATTAATATAATTATCTGATTTAAAAATGTTGTTCAGAATCAGTCTTAATTTTTCATTTTTGTTTGAATGCAAGGAAAGAATTGTAAAATAGATAATTATTATGTGACATGACTAACAAGTTCATTTTGCAGAGAGCTGTCCAGCACATTCGCTCGTCTTTGCCACCTGGTTGATGAGTCAACTGAAGATATGAGCAGTCGAATCAAGAAGCTGGAGAAGGAGGTGAAACTTCTAGAAGATGCAGCCACTTCTGCTAAGGTGCTACGGAACAAAGCCAACTATGTGGCTCATGAACTTGAGATGTTTGAAGACGCATACTTGAGAGAAGATTGAACTCACTAATTAAACATAAAATAAGAGCACTTTCACGTGTGCATTATGGTTGTGTAGATGCAGTTTCTTCATAAGGTCAAAATGTTATACATTATATAAAAAATACTCTACAAAATTTAATTCTTTTTTTTTTTTTTTTTTTTTAACTGACTTGGCTAACAGCCTTTCTAGTCAGTATCTTCACTCTAAAAAGCAAAATAATAATGATTAAATTCTAGTTAATATTGTTATTATTTAAATATTTAATATAAAAATATATAATATAATATTACAAGCAGGTGTGTATTACAGTGATGTAGACTGATGAAAGGTTATTTAATATATCAAGAATTTTGATTTTTTTTTTTTTTTTTTTTTTTTTTAATAGCCTAGTCAACTTAATTTACTTAACATTCTTTTTTTTTCTTATTACATATTCAAAATATATGCATCTTATATATTGTTTTGTTTTGTTTATTTTAGAACTATAGACAGCTTATTGTAATAAAATTGTCTCGATCTGTATGTAGATAATGTTAATTATATAGTTACCTGTAAATGCTGATTTTTTTTAGACTTTTTGTTGTGCCTATACTATCTGTAATGTATGTAATGTTTGAAGTAATAAACATGTTAAGTTATATTAAATTCCATGAACATTTTTTTATTCCACAAAACCTTTTAGCAAATTTTTATAATAAGACTTATAAATTTCTATTATTGTTTAATTTGCTGGATTACACATTAGACACTGAATTCAAAAGAAATAGAAGCAAAAGAAAAACTTGTGTAAATGTTGCATGCGAGTTAAAGTGCAACGTACATATTTTTAGTAAATATACTATAGGCTATTTTGGTTTAGTAATCCCCTTGGGTTAATGTTGTTTATGCTATTATATTTAATATACTTATTAATCATATAATGTACACTCCTCCCCGAATAAATCTGACTGAAGCGTTAATCTCTCCAAATGTGAAATATATGGGGAAACTTAAATGCGGGAGGAGTGTACATAAAAATGAGGAAAAAAACATTGTGGTTGATATATGACGTAAACAAATTTATAATAGATGAGATATTAGAGTACGTTGCATTGAAAAGAAATCAAATGTGAAGATTTTCTCATTTATATAGTTAAAATGGGACTATGAATCATATTTTCTAGCATAGATGAGTGCTATATTATTTTGCTATGTACATTTTGCATACTAAAACATGATATACCAACGTATCCAAATCAAAACTTACTTCTAAATACATTCACAAAAATGTTTTTATGCCTTATAGTGGAAATAAAAAATAGGTAAAGATTCTTTGTAAAATTCTATAACAAAAAAATGCTTTTGCCCCTGGATATTGTTTGTTATGCAACTCGCACAGCATATCTGACCAACAATTTGCCTATCCTACAGGATGTTTACAATGTTGAACTATTACCTCAGTCAAAATAATTTAACATAGATTTTTAAAAATTATAGGTTTTTATGTGTAATATTTGTTGAGAAAAAAATGAACTGTCCGAGGTACCTGAAATTGTCTATAAAAATTTATAGTAACAAATGAAACAATTAACTTGCAGCGCTCATAGCCTTTATTATAAATAAAAATATAATGTACAATTTAGCTTTGTTGAAAAATAAATTATAAAAACAATCCACGGTTTCTCTAGGTTGTAATGGCAAATGCCGGGCTGTGTACTTAGTTACACTGTGGCCGGGCCGTGTGTGCTTTTCCATTGATTGGAAATTCCTTACCTGTCGATAAGACGATGTCTTGACTGGGACTGGGATTGGTGTGTAGCACAAAAACACAATATGGCAAGAAAAAAAAAAAAAAAAAAAAAAAAACGAATGAAAATTAGTGAAATATATGTAAACGAATAAATAAATATCTGTGACCATGATAAGTATTTGAAATATTAAAATGTACAATAGACTTTACCTTTTACTCTCCTATCACTTTAACTTTAGAGTTAAATAAAAAACAAAATATGGACACATTGGAAATGAAATTTTTCTTAGACCGTTATTGAGCACTACTACCAATAAGTTTGTTTATTATGGAATTTTGTTTATCGAATACTTAAAGGGGTAGTCAACAATGGCTTTTTTAACAGTGATCATCGTGTTATTAAACCTCCCGAAAACACGATCTCAAAATTTTAGTTATTATAACGCGCTGAGAGCAAAAGCGCGAGCTGGAGTTACTCTTATCTTTGTATAAAAAAATTTACTACATATCTGTAGCCGTAAAAACATTTTATATAATTATGTAAAATATTACGTCAAGTAGCGAGAGCAATAATAAGAGTAACTCTAGCTCGCGTCAAACTAGCGTGAGAGCAAGTTGTAGCTGTGACGTAGGTTTGGGGTCGCTAAACGGTTTTTGCTCTCAGCGCGTTAAATTTTGAGATCGCGTTTTCGGAAGGTTTTATAACACGATGATCACTATTTAAAAATCCATTGCTGATTATACCCCTTTAAATGTATGTCACATTTCGAATAGTTTGTTTTTAATACTATACTTCAAGTAATGCTACAATTTCGTTACACAAAATACTTTGTCATCAAATAAACTAAATCATTAAATCAGCTATAATTATTTAAGTCGTAATAATGTTTATTTACATAGAAAACGTTATTCTCTTATAATTATTACAATAGGTCGCCAATAACATAATCCTGAATGAGTAATTATTACGCATAAATGTTAGAGTTAATCAATTATAATTCTACTGCATTAAGCCACCCAAGGGATTATAGTATTATATTATGAATACTGAAATGTTAAATATATTACAATGTTTGTTACCATCAGTGTTAAATAATATAAACAAGTATGTCATTAAATGTCGTAAAATATAAAACAATTACAAGCAAAAATGCTGTATTATTGAAATTTAAACAAGTTGTGTCAACTTATTATATAATAATAATAATAAATTGTTTTTATTAGAGGTCAAAAAAGGCACAAACCCACTGACATGGTCCACTGACTTTCTTTAAACAATATGTAATAGTCAGAGTATTTATTCATTATAAGTAAATGTAATTATTTATTATATACATAATTAACAAAGAAAACTCATTGCAATATATATTTTGATTATTTTGAAATTAATATTTAATACATAATATACATAATATAATATTTGAGAGAAATGAGTACAATCATTTAATAATATTGATAAACACCTTTATATATCGATTTATAACATATTTATATCACTTGTACATAACAGTTCTTTACTATATTTCTTTTTCTCTCAATATATTTGTTCCTTCTTTTTATTTTTTTATTTATTTATTTTTGATTATTATTTCTTTTCAATTATATTCTTTATTGAATTTATTGATCAGTTTTATTGTAAAATTAGCAGAAATATTTTTATTTTTATTTCAGTTTTATTTTGGAGGGAAATGAAATTTACTATTTGATATAGACTCAAAAGAAATAAAATTAAAGATATATCAATTACGTAAATAAAATTTATTGTATCATTCAGTGATAAAATTGAAATATAAATGTGGGTGAAAAAGAAAACATGAAAAACTTAACTACTACTTAAAAAGAACTTATTAGACAGAAAAGGTATAAAAACAAAAATCCTCCTTCCCCTCTCCACAAAAAAAAAAAAAAAAAAAAAAAAAAAAGTTAAGGAAAAAGTTGTATATTGTATACAATGAAATGCAATTAAATTAAGAGGGAAAAAGTTCTGTATAGAGATAAAACTTGATTTTATAGATTTTATGGTGCGGTATTGTTGCACTCTGTACAATCAAACTCCAGCACACGTCTTGCCTCGATTCAATTAAAGTTGAAAAGCAAAAGTCAAATTGCTTCCTTATACTTGCATTAGGAAAACAAAGTCAATAAAATACAATTTGGTTACACACGTCAATTTCCACAAAACCAATTTCAATTAAATTAAAAACCTTCAAATATTCTACATTGATAATATGCGTAGTCAATTTGTAAACACCATAATATGTTGCCTGTTATACCTGTTTTGTAGAGTAAAATGTCATCAACTTTTAATAACTTTATAGAACAAAACGATATGATTTTCAAGGTTTTTGTTATTAATTTTATTGCTGTCATCAAAATGTATAACAAATACAATTTTTCTTTCAACATTTAGATTAACACTAAAAAAAAAAATCTCAAATATATATTCATATAGTTTGTTAAATTTATTAAAATTTTAGTAAAAAGTGATACAATAACAGTTTAGGTGTGAGTAAATTTAAAATACTAACAGTATATTATTATGTAAGTCAAATTTAGCTTTGGGACACTTTGGAAGTCTAAGTGTCCCAAAGTGTTTTAAAGTGTTAAAAAATTCTACAGCAAACGCAAAATTTGTAAAGAAATTTTACCGTGATTTATTTCATAGAGCATTTCAAAATAACACAATTATATTGAAATGTTGTATGAAATATATATTTTATATATATTTTTTTTTACAAATATTTAAGTTTGTTGTTATCTTGCTGTGTTTAAAAAAAATGATGCTTTAATTGTTTCCTTGTTTTTATGATAATCAGAATATTTCCTCAAATATAGTAAAAAATGGTTTAATATTAACGTAATATGAGTTTTAAAAACTACATGTACAGTGTACAGTATTTCTGTCATACATTGCAATTAAAAGAAATAAAGTTTATTTTAAATCAAAAATGTTTTTAATATACAGTAATTTGAAATGGAGTTGAATATTTAGTTTTATTACAATCTTATGTAGGTCAAAGAGTGGAACAGTATATGAAATTTAGTATCAACATAAATAATAAAACAGTAAAAGCTAGAAATCTTTTTTCCTCTTCAAAAAAGTAGGCATTCGTTGGTGTTTTATGTAATTTATTAAATTGAATTAAAACTTGACAAAGATACCGATACGGTGACTATTGTGTGTGTTTCTTATATAGCCGTCAAATAGACAAGTTTACCTGGCTAATACGTCACGTCGCTGACATCTCTCTCTCTCTCTCTCTCTCTCTCTCTCTCTCTCTCTCTCTCTCTCTCTCTCTCTCTCTCTCTCTCTCTCTCTCTCGCCTCTGCGTTTGTCTGTCTGTCCACACATTGCACTTTTCATTGAGAAGTTTGACGTGTAATGCGAGAACACGTTTATCTGATGATACACTATAGATATAGAACAATACACATTAATGTAAGTAATCAGGAAAACAGTATCTATAAGGTATATTGCTTTATATAGATATGGTTTCTCAAACAAGAATACTGTTAGTGATAGTAAAATACACGACTTTCAAAATAATTCTTTTCCTTGTTACAAATTTAAAATTTAAGGGGATCACAGTACCTTTTTTTATTTTATTATTATTATTATTTTTTGCTTGCCATATATTGTGTCACAGTGTGTTAGATTGTGCTACACCAATCCAAAATCCCAGACAAGTCATTTGTCTTATCGACAGGTAAGGACTTTTCCAATCAATGGAAACAGCACATATATTATTATTATTATTGTATTTAGCCACGGCCTAAATACACATCCCGGCATTCGCCATGACAGCCTAGAGAAACCATGGAAACGGGCAGGCTGGTCGGTGCAATCATGCACCGACCGAATACTGTGCGTCGTCATGGAATGAGTTTTACATATTTATTTATTTATTTTATTAGTTGAACACTTAAAAAATACTTATTGATGTGGTATTTAAATACTTATAACTAAAATCTAGACAATTAAAGAAGATGATAAAAATGCGTATTGTGCTCTCACACTTCACGTACGCACCTAGCAGTGTCTCGAACCTATACTCGGTGAGGAGTACAGCGAGTTTCGAGTCAGCTGCCTTCACCCCACTCGGCCATACCAGCTCGGTATAAGTTTTATATTGAGTTATCACTGATTTTACATTATAATGAAATGGTTATTTTTGAAAGTCAAGAATTGGTGGCTTAAATTACAAAATGCTTATTGCATGTTGCAAATTTATTTATTTATTTATAGACATACAGTACAGTAACTATAGCTTACAGTAACATAAAACGTACGTTACAGTTTTACGTAATGACACTTCATTTGTCTCGTGAATTTATAACACTAATTCTAGAGCTTAAAATCAAAGTTGTTTCACAATTTTATTTTTTATATTAATTAATTTAATTAAAACGCTAATATGTAGTAACTGACATCAATTTCAAGTGCAAAATGAATGATTTAAATTTGTATACTGATAAATGTGCTGCATTAAAAGCTAATTAAATTGCACTTAATGCAATATTTTTATTTGTCTTACAAAACAATTATGCATTAAGAAATTTTAATACTTTTAATGGACATTTATAGGTGTAACATTGTTTTTGTAATAATATTAAAGAATACTAAATACACAACTTACGTAAATAATTGCTATTAGATTTTTGCCTCAATTGAAAAGAAATAACAGCATTTTTATATGATAAACTTTTTTTTTTTTTTTTTTTTACTTATTTCTTAATTGTGCTGTAAAAATAAACTACAAATAAGCACAAGTATTAAAATTGTGCACTTTTTCTATATTTATAACCGCTGTTTGTTTGTCTATTTTGTTTATGTAAAACAACTTATTGATAAGTTTTTAAAATTATTACTTTAATTAAATATCACAGAATATACCGAGTAGAAATTGTATAGAATACAACAATAATAATAATGTGTAAATAGTAATGATAATGCTAAGAAAAATAATATATATTTATAATGATAAAATAATTAGAATTCTTGTAAAATTAACGATAAAATTAATTAATATTAACGGTATAATAAGTATTGAAAACTTATTAAAATTATTATAAAAGTTAAGAATAAATGCAATACGTGTTTATTTTTACATTATATTTTATAAATCGTTTATTTGCAGCAGTTATTTAATTAAGCATTATATTATTATTGAAAGTAAACTACTAACTAACATTTCTTTTACGTTGAGTAAACCATACTTTCAAATATTTCAATTTAATTATTTGTTCATTAAAGTTATCTGTAACTAAAATTTTATACATGAACTTATATGTAAATTTATACTATATTAACATTTAAAAGTGTATAAATTATTATTTAATTTAATAATTTCAAGTAAAAGCTGGGCATTTTAATTACTAGGTCAAAAAGCAATGTTTACCCTAGGGTTGCATAACATCATAAACATAATACAGTATGTATGTTTGTTTTTTTAGTAATATTTTAAAATTATTATAATATGCATTTAATTCAAGCATTTGCTTGAAAAAAACTATTCGTTTAAAATTTGAAATGAAAGGTAATTAATTTATTATTAAAATTTAACTTAAAATATTGTAAATAATATCTTTATTGCAAAACAAATAAGCAATAGGTGCAGTGAGGGCAAAATACACGATCTCTGAAATTATATATATATATATAGATATATATATATATATATATATATATATATATATATATATATATATATATATATATATATATATATATATATATAATAACAGAAGAAGAAGAAGAAGGAAAAAATAGTAATTTTATATTTTAATTTAATTTTACTGTCAAAACACTTCAGTCTGAACTCTCAAGTTCCAAGAAGCAAAGAAAGTGAAAGAAGAACAAGAAGTATTACATTCTGTAATCACAAATTAAATAGTTTCTTCATATTTCATTTAGTTTTCAAAAGCTTTATGTGATTAAATTCCGTATTATATTGCTTTCATTTTTGTCGTTCTTCTTTATAACATTTTTTTTTATTTAATTTGTAATACAATAACCTTATTATTTTTGAACTTTCAAAGAAGCTTGACGTTTATATTAATTTTAAATTGTAAATATATTATTATATAGTCAGGAAGCTATAATAGAAACTATAAGATATTACAAAATTACTTAGCATTTTAAGTTGTGTGTTCATGTTTTCATTGCGACTCAAAAGAATCAAAATTATTGAATATAAAAATATTTAACACATAACAAGGACTGCATGCTGTGGTTACGAAGCTCAGTTCCACAAAGACAAAGTAAACCTTGTAGAAGCGCTATACTCTAGTACCCGAAGGTAAAGGGCGCTCCAATTCTCCGCACTAGAACAAAGGCCGTAAAAGAGCTACGTAACACACTCGAGTCCGCTCCCAGAACGACAACGCAAACTCACTATTATGAAAAGTTAGTTCTCTTAAATTGCTTTTAAGTTTAATAATAATGATGATACGAGAAAAGTATCAAGATCACAACACAATATAATAATATTTAACATATCGCAGGGATTGTTATATCGCAGGAACATCGAGCCCACTCCCAGAACGACAACGCGAACTAACACGTGGACTTGAATGTCAATCATATACATGTCACGACACACCATATACGATCCACAGTCGGTACCAGTCAATAACGTCAAGGTGTGGCGCATGCCGTGTAGCCAAAACATTTGGTATTGATAGTGATTATAGTAATCAATGTTGTTATTTGATTGCTCATTATTTAATTTAGCAATAATAAATAATAATTGCTTACTTTTGCCTTCATTAGTAGTTAAATGTGTCACGTTTGTTGTGACTTATAAGTATACAGTATAAACATAATGAGGATAAAAAGTAGAGCTGTGACAAATTATCCGGATATAAATTATCCGGATAATTTTTTATCCGTTTATCCGGTTCTGAGAAAGTTTGTTATCCGGATAACGGATAATTTTTATCCGGATTTAAAACGGATAATTTTTATCCGGATAAAAAACGGATAATTTTTATCCGGATAAAAAACGGATAATTTTTATCCGGATTTAAAACGGACAATTTTTATCCGTTTTACAAACGGATAATTTTTATCCATTTAACAAACAGATAATTTTTATCTATTTCAAAAACGAATAATTTTTATCCATTTCACGCAAACGGATGATTTTACCCGTTTCTCAAACGTTTATTCATCCATTTCAGTAACGAAACGTATGTATTATTTCACAAATGGATAATTTATATCAGTTTCTTGCTTCTGAAGTAGAAAATTATTTGATTATGGGTTACGTAAAAAGAAATAATATGATAATAATTTTTAAAAAATGCGTTCTATAAACAAATTGAAAAAAAAATTAAAAAAATCTTTTTTAAATATTATTTTAAGAATAAGGGTATACCGACGTCGGCCATTTGACTTAAACTTTTATCGTCAAAACAATCTGAAATTTTACACAATGGTACTTCAGCTTGAGACAATTTCAAATATAAAAAAATTTGGGGGTGTTACCGTGCAAATTAATTTTATATGATTTATTAAAATAAAAAGCCCATAAGGCCTGATGTTAATTTCATTAATTTTTTTTCCTTTTCGGGACGGTCAAACATCTTGAAATTTTAATTACAGCTAGGTGTGACCCTTTAGCTACACAATGACACCAAATTTAGACCCATATAACACTTCTAATTTTTGAGATATAATATCGGTGCCCTACTCCCTTATATTATGTAATATATTTATATATTTTTACAAATATATATTCCGGATGTGCCAGCCACGGAAAGAATAAAATATAATACACCGTATAACTCGCCACAGGCCCTGCACAGGCCACAGCACAAAAATGGGGTTTCCCCAAATTAAATCTCCCAAAAAACAGATGGCAAAAACAAAACACAACATCACGCAGCAGCAGCACGCCGTGCTACGCACAGCATCGCAACGTCGCAAATTGTAATTTATTTCTCGAGTTTCGCATCCTCATAAAGTCAAAGTACGTGCTAAGTTCTAATTATTGTGTGCTATCGCTATCTAATAGCAAAACGACAGTCGCTTTCTATTGTATCAAACAGATTTTTCAATTAATATATGTCAACATTCAGGATAAATCGTTTGATTTTTCATATTTACAATTTACAACGCATTAATATATGAATTTTTATCCTTTTATGAAACAGAAAAAAATTATCCATTTATCCGTTTCACAAACGGATAATTTTTATCCGTTAATGAAACGGATAAAAATTATCCGTTTATCCGTTTCACAAACGGATAATTTTTATCCGTTTGTGAAACGGATAAAAATTATCCGTTTCTAAAACGGATAAAAATTATCCGTTTGTGAAACGGATAAAAATTATCCGTTTATCCGGATATCCGGATAACGGATAATCGGATAAAAAATTATCCGTTTATCCGGATAAAAAATTATCCGGTTTTGCCCAGCTCTAATAAAAAGGGTTCGGTTTTACCTTTCTTAGTAACTTCTTATAGCTTCTTAGTACGTTAGATAGTTGGAGACTAAGTTAGCGAGGTGGTGAGCTACACGCTAGATGTAAAGGGTCTATGCATTCATGTTAAAGTCAACGCCATGTTGGATCACTCAATAACATGAGCCACATAAAAAAAATCACCTTGGTAACATGTATACTTCATTTAAATTATTGAACACACACACCATTGTAACTTTTGATAACTGCAATATGCAATGTCAATTAAATTCATTCTTCTTCATTTTTATACAATTTTTATTATTTAATAACTCCCTAAATCAAAGCATAATTCCTACGAGTAAGTGACCCTGGTCCGAATATAGAGTCAAGCTAAATACAATTATTTAATCTGTTCTACGTTTGATATGCAATATTTGATATACTCCCAATATACATGTCAATATAAATTCATTCATTTGTCATATTTGGCATTGCAAAATAATAAAAATGTTAAAATTAATTGCATTAATTTTATATTCTTGACAATATCAAATCCTGAAATTAATGTAAATGTCCTTGGTCTATTTACAAATAATTCCACTCTTTTATATTTATTTAGTAATTAGCATTTTATTTATATTTTAACAAGTTCTCATACCAACTGAAAAATACAATATTGTACTCCATGGATTTTTAAATTTTAATACGTAATTTTCTGAGTTTTTTTTAACTAAAATTTTATGGCATATTGAAATAAAAGTGTGATTTTTTTTTGCATTCTGTTTGATATTGATTTATAAAATATGTCAATGACATTATTTTATATTAACGAACATGCAGAGTAATGTGTATACCTTGTTGCACTTATATCTGCATGTAATTGCAACATACAACACACAATCCAAATATTAATCAACCTGCCTTTGCACTGCATTATACACAGTAATATATATGTACATTCTATTGAAATAATATAAATCAATAAGTATTAATATAATACTATAAAGTACATGAGACATATAGTAATGTAAAATGTAATGCTCTTTAGAGGAATTACGGTTGGGTGAATGATGAATGAAATTTTCATATTCGTATATAATATAGAACGGCAGTTCAAAACCTTAATATCTAAAGTTAATAAATAGAGACGAACGGAAGTAATGGTACACATCACAAAGAAACCTACGCAATTTCAAAATAACGGATGCTGGGAAATTTTCAATTAACTTTAATTCTTTGTAAATGTAATGCACAAAAACAATGAAGATAATTGAAAAGGATTTAAGGCATATGACATCTACATTTTAAATACATTATATAACCACATTAAAAGAATGTTGGAAAACAAAGTTATATAACACACTTGTAGACTTGTATAATTTTTTGATGCTACAAAAAGCTCATTTTAACAGTACCAACATTTTGAAAAATAATGTTTATTTTTTAATTGAAAAAAAAAAGTGTTTCTTACTAAGGTGAACAGTGTATAGTTTTGATCAACATTGTATTGAAACTGGAGCTCGAAACCAATAAATGAGTGAAAACACCCAATACAATTAAAAAAATCTTGGTTGCTGACGTAACAAATAGCTTAGAAATCACTTTTTGAACCCCTCCACACAATGACGTAAAAACGTATATTGACACAAGACAAACAAATAAAACAAAATTGATAAAAATCGAATCATGAATTTTCAAATGTACGAGTTATTTTTGCTATAAAAAAAAAAAAAAAAAAGAAAAGAACATATTTACGCTGGATAAAATTTTATATTTTAAAATATAGAAAATTTTAAATTGAAATTGAAAATAATAATTTATATTTTTATATTTAATGGACCATTATAAAAACTCGTTACATAGCATATTGCAATAAGAGTATGATATTTTTATACTGTCATGATGCCAAAATAATAATAATAAAATAAATAAAATAATATAAATTAACTTCCATGTCCATTTAATAAATTAAATTTTATATTCAAAAAGCATGTAAACAATTAATGGGACCACTTTTTATTTTTATATTCATTAATCATCATTTTGTTTAAAATATGCTGTCACCATATATATTTTTATTTTGTAATAATGAGTTAAATTTTTCGTAATATAACTTTTAGAATATTTATTTCATTGTATATTTTTCAATTTCTTACAAATTTTAAGAGTATATTATTAAATTTTATAAAATGGATCATTTCTCTGATCAATTTATTCTTTTAAATATTTATTTATTTCCATAAAGTACGGTATCACTTATTTTATTATTTTTTTAACAGCTAAATTATTAAGAAATTTATTTATTTTTGCACTATTATAACATAGCTAAATCATATTAAACTATTGATGTTCAAAGACTATATATACAAAATAACAAAAGAACGTAGAACAATTTGTAAGGGTGTACAAAATTAGATACGTTCCTGCTAACAACATTGCTAATATAAATGATAATAAAGCGTTCATTAGTATCTTAATTAAAATTTATTTAGTGCAAGTCTATATAAACAAATTTTGATGCTAATTTAATTTCAACTTTATTTACTTACCCTGTTCCTTCATAAATAATTGGAAGTTATGTTTTACTAAAAGAAAATTTAAATTGTATTAACAATATTTTATTATTACAAGTAGAATAAAAAAAATACACGTAAATAATAGATTAAAAATAATTATGTCACTTATAATTTATTTATTCATGCATTGTTTGTATTGCTGCGTTTTTAAAATCTATATTTCTACACATTTTGTTAGATATTAAACGACCATATTTTGATTGCAAAAAAAGAGGTAAGTAATATATTGCGAGAGAAAAAAAAAATAAAAAATAGCCATCATGAAAGCCTTATTTTATTCATGTTACTATTATTATTTCAATAAGCGTAATGTTTTGCTGTTATATTTATCCAATATTTATAGAGAAAAAGAACAAATAATGAAACTAAACAATGTCACATTTTTGACTACTTTCAATACATTAATTATTGAACAAAAAGCGGTATAATAATAGCAGCATTATAAATTGTTGTCAATAGTGCAATAAAAATATATTTAAAAATGAAATAAAATTGTATGTTTTAAAAATAACTTATATTTGAACATATGTATACAAAGTTATATGAAGCATCACTTTGTAGCTAATGCAGTATAATATAATTTATTTTTTTAACATGTTATATGCAAATACATCATGTGATGTATTATAAAGCCTTTTCGTGTAACTTGTTTTATTTGTGTTCAGTTTTCATCTTAACTTAGACATAGATTTATTCAGTCTTTTTTAGCATGAAATATGTAGATATATTTTAATCACATACAAACATCTAAATTGTTCCTCTTTATATATTCAGTATTATATATATATATATATATGGTGAGTGAGTGTGTGTGATGTTATTTTGTTTAACTGTAGCTAAGCAGTTTCATTGATGTATTTTCTCAGGATTTACAAGGAAAAAGAACAACAAAAACTATAAAATATTCTGCAATGTTACAGTATAGTTGTCTTTTTTGAGGTAGAAGAAAAATAATGTATCATGTATGTATGTGCAAATAAAAAATGTAAAAGGGATTTTAAGTAAAGTTTTACGTAAATGTTGTGATAATTTAAATAGTATATAATATCAAATACCATATATAAGGATTTATACGAACAAAAAAATTAGCTTCACAATGTATGACTTTCGTGTATTATGATTATTATTGTGTTCTTTGTGGTATACTAGAAATTATAAAATAAGAAAATGATTTGCATCACAAAATTTGCGACTTTAAAAAATTATTACGAAACTTGCGTATTCAAGTCAGTATTTTAGGTATCAATTCGAAATATATTCTTCCTATGTCTGTACAAGATATATAAGTTGAAAATAAGTTCATACTAAACATATTCAGTAAAATTTCATCATGCTTTCATTAACTTTTATATATATATATATATATATATATATATATATATATATATATATATATATATATATATATATATATATATATATATATATATATATATATATATATGAAATGTCTTGATTAAAAAAAAAGTGTGACATAACAAAATAGTGGTTGTATACACACAAAAGATACATTTCAAAAGATAATATATCAAAGGAAAAAACATAAGTAATAATTTCTTAAATTACAGAGAGAGAGAGAGAGAGAGAGAGAGAGAGAGAGAGAGAGAGAGAGAGAGAGAGAGAGAGAGAGAGAGAGAGAGAGAGAGAGAGAGAGAGAGAGAGAGAGAGAGAGAGAGAGAGAGAGAGAGAAGTAGTTCTTGCAAAAAATATAAAAAGAAAAGTATATAATATGTAATTTAAAAAAATAGTAATATAAGAGAGTAAATTAACTAGGTTTTTCTTCACACGACAAACGACGCTTCAGAGTAATTGCAGTCAGCCCAACCTTCTTTTCATGAAGACAACGTTATTTTTTTATTATTTTTTGTGTGCTTCTAGCAGTCTCACATCATGATGCTCACATTTATGTAATGAAAATTATACTTTCGTGCAATTGTCATCTTGACAGCAAAAGTTCAAACGTTCTCTCTTTTCTTCTTTTTATGTTATATTAAAGTCTTGGGATATGACCAGACGTGTGGGGTGCACGTAGTATTTTTTATTAACTTTGAAAATGACAGTGCATACAAAAACTTACATTAAATTCACTTGTAAAAAAACATTTTAAACATTTATTGTTTTTTTGTTTTTTAGTTTACATCAATTTTCTTGCACTTACTAACTTTACTTGATACTTTCCAAAAATATATGTTTTATATTAATTGCTCATCTTTTTTTTTTTTTTTTTTTTTTTTTTTTACAATGTTTATTTAAGATTTGCAATGAATTAATCAAAATGTAATAAAGCTGTTAAATTGAGTTACAATATTAATTTAAAATAATTTACTTCCTACTTAAACATATACTTTAATTAGTAAAGTAAATATTGTGGTTTATGTATAAATAAATAATTTGAAAATGGGTTTTCATTATTTTATACGGCAAATTGTTTACATTGATAACACATTGTAGGACAACAAATTTGATGAAAAATTGCATGGATTGATGTAAGGTATTGTTTACGTGTGGTCTTTTAGGATGGTCTCGGAAACATTTTGATCAGTAATTTATCAGTGAAATTGTTAACTTTCGTCCATTTTGTTATTGATTTATATTTAACACTGAAAAAAAAATTATTATAAATATGTTGTCGTTGCATTTTTTTTATTTATTATTATTATTATTATTTTTTAGATAGATATATATATATATTGCCGATGGTTGTAAGAATCTGTAGAAATGGTTTAGTTTACTTTTCATAGGTACATGTGACGGGAACAATATTATAATGGTTTATATAATAGCTATTGATGAATGATTTAATAAAAAATAATAATAATAAAAAAGACAAGTACCATAAAAAAGTTTTTCAGTGTAGTTATAAATGAGAATAAGAATCAAAAAGTAAATTAGAAAAAAGAACTTCCATATTTGCTGATATTTTTTCATCTTGAATGTAATGCCATGAGTTTCATCGTTGAAAATCAATGACGTGGAATATGTTAAATCTACAACCTACATCTATGTTAAAATCTACTTTCATATTGTGAAAAAAAAAAAAATAATAATAATAATAAAAAAAAAACTTTTATATCCTTATAAGAAAATGGAAGTACTGAGATGTAAAATAATGGGTTTTCAATAAGAAATAAAAATATTCAAGATTGTAGAAATGCGTTAAAATGTTAAAGAAAAAAATGATAATACAAAATATAGAAATTTACAATTTGCATTCGTATCAATATCGCATTGTAAAGTAACAAATTCAAATTATTACATTATTTATCAGCGACAAAAGTACAAAGAAATTATTAAAAAAAAAAAAAAAAAATCCTAGTTAGTCTCCGTATTTATCATAGCTAAATAGGGTGGTCCTGAAACTCGTAAGAATACCCCCGGAATTTGCCCTTTTTTCTTTCTTTGCAGGGGGAGGGGGTGCGCCCACATGGCCAACATTCATTGTTTTTATTATTATTATTATATTAATTAAATTTCAACAAAACTTAAAATCATTGAAAATTACGAGGAAATTTAAAGAGTAATTATTTCTGTACTTTTTTTTTGAAAACAACTTTAATTTACGAGATGCTTGAGTAAGCACTTTTAAAATTTTAAGCACAAATAATTAAAAACATGTTATTTACGTTTTAAATATAAGTAGTCACAGGAATACGTTACGTATAAAAATTAAAAGGGTGCTTTTACATTTGAAATAGAAAGGGAAAATTCTACTTGTTAGTTTAGTCTTATAAAAATATAAAAAATGAAATGGTTTTCAATTGTCAGAAATATTGATTTTATTAAGAGATGACGATAGAGTAAATTCAATGTTTTTTTGACCTTGCAGCGAGAAAAGTGTTTATCTTTCTTATCAGAAATGTCAGGGGGACAAAAAAAACTTATTGTGGCCTGTCTTTTTTATTATTATTATTATTGTTAATATTATCTCATAAGTGTAAATTTTGAAATCAAATCAAATAAATATGACTGATAATGTCCACTTCTGACTTTTTTTTCTTTCATAACAATGAATTGTTTACACTATACACTGTAAAACAAAAATAGACTGAAACATAATAGTATATTATATAAACGAATCTAAACGTTTCTAAATTTAAAAATGTTTTTTATTCCTTACGGTTCTCTGCTATTTATATAAGATGCATAACATGGTATTATATACATTTATATATCGTGTTTGTTATGGATGAGTTTATGTCCAGTTATTGTGGTTTTTACTTTGTATGTCATAGCCAGAGCGAGAGAGAGAAGGCATTTCATTGACATATAGACATTATATTTATGAATAAAATACTAAGTTGTATAAAGTTTCTATACAATTTTATATCATTTAGTTTTCTCTCTTTATAAAACTAGACGTCATATGCAGAGAGAGAAACAAGAATTACATAATAATATCTAGAAAAAATATTAAACTTCGATATATTTTATTTTAAATTTAAATTACAAAATATATAATTTGTGT
This sequence comes from Ecdyonurus torrentis, assembly GCA_949318235.1. Classification (NCBI taxonomy): domain Eukaryota; kingdom Metazoa; phylum Arthropoda; class Insecta; order Ephemeroptera; family Heptageniidae; genus Ecdyonurus; species Ecdyonurus torrentis. The sequence continues at coordinate 22,082,920 of OX439129.1, forward strand.
TGTGTCCTAGAAAAAATTGTCCACCCAGCAAGTTATTAAACTAGCAGCACCCCTAGAGACCACAGTTCAAAACAAATTTGTCAAAAGAAACAGAAATTTTTATGAACATAATTAATATTTTTGTATAATGAAAATTATTATATGAATTGTGAATGTATTAATAAATACATTTTTTTTCATATTTTAAAAGTTTGTGGGTGTCGTTTATGATGAAACTCATTATATATAATAACACAATAAAACAAAAATTAATTGTTTATACAGCTCTGACATTTTTTTATTTATTCTATATTTAAACTTTGATATTTACAATTTAGTTGTTGTTAACCGCAGTTCAATTCAAATATATATATATATATATATAAAAAAAAAACTTTAGTATAAAGCACAAGCAATTTTTAGACAGTAACACGTTTTTATATTATTGATCAGCTTTTTTTCTTTTATATTCTATTGCTACTGTATAGAACAATAATATTATAAAAGTTTCAAGATGAAAATATACAAATTTTCCTTCTGTTATGTTTTTATAGTGCCTAAATATAAAAATTTATGGCATTCACTTTTATTTTAAATAAAATTTACTTTTTCTCGCAAAATTCCATTTATTTTCATGGTTGACCTCTCTCTCTCTCTCTCTCTCTCTCTCTCTCTTTCTCTCTCTCTTGTTTTATCAACCGAGAAGATTTGGAGAAAAAACAGTACACAAGTAAAATAATTTCACACTGTCATATTTATATCATACTAAAGAAAAAAAAGGTTGGTTATACAACTAGTATGAAACAATTTATTACTTGTTCAAATTTAATAAATCTCAGTACATAATTAAATTACCATGATTATCATAAAAAGAATAATAATTAATGTTTTAAAAAATTATATACATAATTAGACATACATATTATACGCAGTAATATTGTTAACACTCCAGAATACAAAATTATAAGTGTTTAGAGAGGGTAGGAAAAGTCCCGCGCTTGGAGTCTTCGATTATATCGTGCAGTGTTGTAGGTAAAAACAAACAGTGGAAAGTACCCACCGTCCATTCATCAGAGCTTCACATGGGGTTATAGCCCCCACCCCTAAGCTCCTTTTGTAATTGACTTCGAATCGAGTTAAGTGAGAGAAAGAGAAGGATCACTTGTTTACATACTACACAGCCCTTTTTTGCCTCAACCATCAACCCTTTCCTCCTTTCTTCTTTTCTGACTTTATCTTTATAATGTCGCGGCATAGCTACCAACATTTTATTTTAATCTATGATACCATATTTCCTTATTAAAAATAATACTTTTTATTACAAAATGTTTTAAAAAATAATTTAAAATTACTACAGTTTTTATGATCAGAGTGATGAATGTTAATTTACACAGTGATATCAATATTATTATTAATAATAATGAATTAATAATAATTATTTATTAATTAATTATTATTTATAATTAATAAAACGTATTTTTTTTATTGTTGTTTCCTATATTAAGTTTAAAAATAAAATATTAATTAATGTTTCATAGTAATATTATGAATTATCTACATATATATTAATGATATAATATATTATAGTATTATGTTTATAATTGTATTACTGTTTTACTGTTATTATTTAATTGGACTTTTGATTTAAAAATAATTGCAAACATTATTATTTTTTCATTCTGAGAATATTTATAATTTTATCACCACGTAAAAAAAAAAAAAAAAAAAAAAAAAAAAAAAGTGGATGATTTATCATTGTTGTAGGAAGCTTATGTACGATTATGACTAATATTTCAACATTATAATTTTTAAATATATTATTAATAATGGTTTTTGTATTAATCTGATTGATATAAATTGAATGGATACGTTTTTATTTGCATAAAAACAATATTGTTTGTATCATTTTTCTATCAATGGAAGAAATGTATAATAAAAATCATATTGATGTAATATACCATATTATGCTGTGTCCTTTTTTTTATACATTTTTTATTGCACTATAATAAATAGGTCAGCAATGGTATTGTGTTTCTTTTTTGTATGTACGTAATACTAATTGAAATTTTAATTGGAGTACACGTAATATTATACATAAATAATATTTTAGAATGCAGACAAAAACAAATATAAGATTTGTTACGAAAATTTCTTTTACATATTTTTGTTTAAAACTTTATCTTTCTTGGCAATAGTTTCAAATTTTTATGGTTCTAAAATTTTGTGAAGAGGAAATAATATTATCACGTAAAGTACAGTAATCGTAACAAGCTTGTATAGAAAATAAATTAAAGTATTTTTTAAGAAAACTTTTGAGTCACCTTACAGTTTAAAGCTTTTTTGTTTCTTGTAGAAAAAAGGTGAAGCATATTTAAAGTGAGGAAAATATAAATATATCAATGTCAATTTATATATATATATATATATAGATTTTGTTTTTATCTATATTACTATATTATACTGTAAGAAGAAAAAAACTCAAAATAATTTTTTCCTGCTTATCTTAAGCTTTTAAAATGGGGTTTAAAGAAAATCCTGTTATAATAATAAAAAAAACTCATTTGTAATTTTTAATGGTGTATGCAGAATATAGTCATTTTATATTAAAGTTTTATTGCTATATAAATTAAGCCCAATAATGTTAACTCTCAATTTAGTAAAATAGCAAGTAGCCCAGAAGATAGCTATTTCAGAAAACTGACAGATTCAATGTTGAGATGTTTAAAATGTTGAAGGCTAAACTTTGGCCAAACTGCATTTTTTTTTTAAATCAAATACGATAAAATCAATGTTTTTCTTTGCATCTCGGGAATTTAGTTTACATTTTATTGATATGTTTTTAAATTCATCTCGTAGTCACTATATTGCTTAAATAAAAGTTAGCTCGAAAGTCAAATGAATAAAAAAACTTGTGTAGCATAAATTCAATGCCTTTTAATTTGAGATTGAAATAACATAAAGTTTATTGATGACCGCTAAAGACCTAAAATTATTTAAAAAAAAAAAAGAAGAAAAAAAAAAGGCATACTAACTAAAAACTTAAATTTAATTGTAATATAACAAGGATGAAACTGACGTAAACATAGAGAATACTAATTGAAGGGGGTTATAATAATATAATATGAAACACACACATACACACAGAGAACCGTGTCCTATGGACATGAAGGGCAGAAAAAAAATAGAAGGGATGATTGAGGACTGTGTTGATCTCGGTTCTCTCTCTCTCTCTCTCTCTCTCTCTCTCTCTCTCTCTCTCTCTCTCTCTCTCTCTCTCTCTCTCTCTCTCTGTGCGTAGCGCGCGCGGCTTGGTGGTGTGGGAGGGTGGGGCACCATAAGCAGGAATATTCGTTCGTTCGCAGCGCACTACCAACTCTCAGGCTAGGCGCCTGTGCCACCCTAGAGAGAGAGAGAGAGAGCGAGAGAGCGAGAGAGCGAGAGAGCGAGAGAGCGAGAGAGCGAGAGAGCGAGAGAACGAGAGAACGAGAGAGAAGCGTTGGCTTGCTATTTCTCTCGTTGTCTCTTTAGTCAGTAGCACGCCGTACGCCTGTGTAATCTGCAACCAGCACATCCTTGCAAATTAAATCAGCGTTATACTTCAGGACTGTCAGTTAACAAGGTACGTTTGAACCTGACAATCATTGATATATATTTTTTCTTTTCAGATTAATTACATTTCAAAATACTTTAAATAGATATATTTAATAATAATTGTTAAAATAGTTCAATTGTCAGTAAATATACTATCAAAATCAACAACAAATTTTGATATTAAAATTATCATTAATTAAAAAATTTATAGCAACTCTAAATACCAAAACTTAAGTATGATGAGATCTAAAAATATATGCAAGGATCATATTTCTTTTGGTCATTTGATCTATTAATTACTATTTTTTTCTCTCTCACTCACTCTTTCTTTCTAATGATATTATTTATCAGAATCAAGGGTACAATGACAGCTATGTTATTTAATACTTTCACAATTTTCTCCTAAAATTGTAAGTTCTCATAATGTAATAGCAAACATTTTTCATTTATTTTAATTTGTTTCTCTCACTCTCTCTCTAGCACGCGACTAATATTTTCTTCTTTTTATATTATTTCTTTCATAAAACAGTATTATAAAAGCGCGTGGATCATGAAACTCTCTCTCCCATTTAGACACTATAAGCTCACGTTCCTACACTCTTGTATAATAGGAATTATGTGCAATGGTTCTACAGAATATAAATGAATATTTTTCGTCTATAACTTTTTATGTTTATAATTTTTAGACTTAAAATTTCTTTTTACAGTATGAAAATAAAACTTTAGGAAACTTATACAGTGAAAGATAAACAAAACAATTTAATTCATGAATAACATTGTTTTTACTTAACATTTTGTTTATAAAAAGCTTATATATTTTCACTTTTTTGTATGTAAGCAACTTTTTGAAGTTTTTAAAAAAAATCATTTTTCTTATTTAGGTGTCATCACAAAGACAATTTTCAAAATTAAATTTTCTTTCAATTTCAATCTTCTATAGCACTATATATAAAAGCCTAAAGCGGCTTGTATCTTACTTTATAAGACTTGTGGATTGTTATTAAAGTATAAGCTTATATCTCTCTATGTTTACTACAAATTGTAAAAAGAGATAAAAGTTTTATACTAGATAATAATCGTTAGGAGAAAAAAAAATATGTATAACTAATTTTACAGTTAAAATTGTAATAAATAAGAAAATTTCAGTCTGTATATTATAAGATTAACTTTTTAGTAATTTTAATGAGTTTTTATGAATCAGATTTTATTCCTTGTAAGTTGTCAACTGTAGTTACAGCGATGTGTTCCAGAAACATTTTCAAAGCCTTGACCTTTCCCTGCACGGTTATTGCTATTTCTATCGTTTGCTATCTTTTAGAACAGGCCATTTGCAAAACCTGTTGTTAAAAATTAAGTAATAAAACATTTCACTTTATTATATAAGGGAAAACCTCAACAACCCTTAACCAATAATAGTATGGGGAAAAAAAAAAAAAAAAAAAAAAAAAAAACAGAAATTTTTAAAGATAAATTTTACAAATTGATTCTTTTTCTTCCATAATTTATTTCTCTCAGCTTTTACACTGAAAATTACGACATGAAATTTTGAAAGGGCTTTTGTAAAGCATCTATATAAGAAATTTTAAATGAAATTTTACTTTATAGAAAAACTTGAAAACCACTTATTAAACGTACTTTAAGATACTTAATGTTAAAATTTATTATTGAATAATATATAAATTTATTTTTAAACTTTAATACATCTCACCAAAAGAATATATTTTAAAAAGTTCATGAATATATTAATGTAGTTATCTATTGTTTGTAATAGTTCTACCAGCTTTTGAATTTTGTAACAATTGTTCATTTCTACATGACTTATTAATTAGTGATAATTAAACTATTATATTACAGAAAGCGATTATATTACCCTATATAATTCATTTGTTATAAAATTAATAAGTTATTAGTTATCCAGTAAGTATTCTATTTGCTAATAAAGTTTTAGGGGTCAAATTTGAAGTATTTTCAACTAAATTATACATGAATTTAAAATGAGATGAAGATTAAGTGGATAATTAGTCTAAAATATACTGGAAAAATAAAAAAATATATATTGTGTCCTCACTATTCATATAATACAATGTGGTTACAATGATCGAACTTGGAAGAAGTCACATTAATAAATGAACACTTTATATTCATCATATATTCTCAGATCAGCCAATTTAAAAATGTGGATCCTTTAAAGGAATAGACCAGAAAAAAAATATAAGAATTTATAACACAAAACACTTGATGGGACTTACATAAATGACTGTAGTTGGTCTCAAAATCCAACTGTAGTTCTGTAGCAGTGATCAGAAAATTTCAATTTATGCAACCCGCACAACATTTTTTTTTTTTACTAATTTTTGCATGTTTCTGACGTCAAAAACATGAATAGTCACGCAAATTGCATACTTTACAGTATTTTCTTGCTCTCTCGTGAGGCTACATTAACATTCTGGTAAAAATTGTCATCAGTTTTGAAGTTCGTGTTTATTCATTAAAAAGCAAATGTTGTTTTATGTGGTCTATGGCTTTAATTAACAAACCCCAACCTAATGATGTGTTTTATCAGTGTTTTAGATTTAACTTTACTTTATAAAGCTGAGAGATTTTTGTAAAAAGTTTTGTCGAGAGTTTTGTTCTATTCATAAACCAGTTTTTTATGCGATATTATTTTCCATCCATAGTTAATGTATAATATAACTTTAAAAAAAAAAGCTTGAAGTACGGTATACAAATTATTATAAAAGTCACTTTAAATGTATAAAAAAACTAATTTTAAAACTTTTTATATAACAACTTTCTTCAATATAATATTATGTGGTATTTTTTATCTTCTTAACTTTATTATCATTTTTCCTCATAAACCTAATATTTTACGTTTAAATTTATAACTAATTTAAATGTAATTAATATCAAAAGACTTGTGTGTGTGTATATATATGTATATATTTGTAGAAAAGTTAATTACTTTAAAGTGAACTGGGATAATTATAAAAGTTAATAATTATTGTAAAGTTAATAATAATAACGTTATACACATTTTCATATATTTTAACATCAAGAAAATATTTAATAAAATTTCAATTTAATTATACATAGTTTTCATGTTTTTCTACTCTGTCTTACTTCTTCTATTTCATCATTATTGTTATTCTCATACGTACTCTTATATTATTATCTTCATTATCTACTTTCAACAATGTCCAATGTAACATTTTTACTTAAATCAAGTATTTATCCAGTGACCTAAATATTCTATTGTAGAATTTAAAAGGTATTAAATTTAAAATAAAGGAAAATGATGTTAAATTCAATTGAAAAGAGATTTGTTTCTATATATAAAACGAATAAAAAATTATACTTCAAAGATTATACAATGTCGTTACATGTTTTCCTAAGAAAAACTTGGAAATAAAACTAATTAGATAAATAGCAATATATATATATATATATATATATATATATATATATATTATTGTTATAAATGCTGACCACTAACAAGAGGAAAATTCAATTTTATTTCTCCAATAAGCTACTACGTTTCAAAGAGTCGACGAGAGAGATAGAGAGGACACTTAAGACTTATTAGCAATCCTTTGTTTATAAGTAAATGAAAAAAAGTCAATTAGACACATGGACGTTTTATTACAATAATTCTAATACATATATACTGTATATACTCGTATATATGTATATATATGTACATACATAGTATATAAACTAATGATGTAAAAATCTGGTACTGCAATAAGAATAAGAAAAACAGTTTAAGGCGGTGGGGGACCGACTTGGACCGGAAATCGCTAAAAGAAGTACTATATTTTCCCAATAATTTTTTGTACATGATTTAATTCCAATAAAACAAACACTATAATTTTCAAATAAAATCAAGTAAATTTAAAAGATATTTATTTATACCAAAAAAGAAAATTTAATTATATTTTTAATTGTAAAAAAGTTTCTAATTTGACTAAAATTTCCCGCTCAAATTTAAATTTCCACATTTACATGTTATCTTTAAAGTGTAATAACTTAAATATTTGATCGTGTTTTCACATGTTTGACATAACTAAATTTTTAAGTAACATTTCTTCTTTACTTTGTGTTATTATTATTAGTCGCAACCGTCCTAGTTTGCGAGATATCAGTCGGTCACCTACCCCCTTAATGTTTCGCACTGATAATAGAGTATTCTAGAAGTACCCCCTTCAAGAGTACTCTATCTAATATAATATCTAATTATTCATTTAAGCAAACTTCATTATAATATGTACAATATCAGAACAATATACTATATTGTTTTCTTTTAAACGCAGTCAAACTTATAACGATAGATCTATTCTAACACGCATGTCACATATATTGACAGTATAATATAACAAATATAATTTAAATACATATTTGTAAAATTGTAAAAAAAAAAAAAAAAAAAGCGTGAGTTACAGATATGAAAAGGTTGAAAATATAACATTTGAGAGGTGATATGGAATAAATTTGTCGTATAAGAAAGAAAAACGAAAGAAAAAAAAAAGATTTAAAGAGACAAAATAGAACTTTCCTAAGAAGAAGAAAAAAAAGAAGAAGAATTTCTCGATGGTTTTGCTCTGCGGGCAACATAACTCCCCGGAGAGTGATGAGAGTAACCAACGCCTATCGTATACTTACGGTGGAAAAAAAAAAGTGTGCTTTTTTTTGTACACTTTTCTTTCTTATTTCATATATAAAAGAAAAAAAATACGACAAAGTTTATCTTTAAACTCGATCACGATTATCAAATACTATATTATTATTATTGACTGTTGTTTGAACTTACTTGTATATTATATTGCACTAATTTCCCTCGTGTACTACTGCAACTGATGATGATGATGATGCACTCACTATATTTGCACTTGTAAATTATTATACTTTACCACTAAATAATACAGTATAATAAACCACACCCATTCTATATTCACATATACACATAATAATATAATGTTTACAGTATTATATAATACAATTAAGTCATAATTTGTAACCTCAATTATACAATGCAATTTAAACTATTTTATCACAAAATTATATTATATTAAATCAATTAGATTAGAGATTCTAATCTTGTTTTTCCAATAAAATATTACATTGCAATAATAATTAATAGAATATATTATATAAAGTTTATAAGTTATATTTATTGAAGTATAAAATTATAAATTATTTCATGCAAATTAATTGATAAATATTTGAAAGTATATACGAGAACAACTTTTATTTATATAAAAATAAATTATATCAACCTATAAACTATTTTTTCAGTAATGAATAATTAATTTCCCTAGTTTTATGTTATGATATTAACATTTTTTTTTTTAATTAACAATGCCATTATTTCAATATGAGAAGTTAGCATAGTTGTTAAATAATTCATACGGAAGCTTTAGCTTTATACAAACATGAGTTTGTAAAGGTAGTATGCTGTAAATTGTAATTATCATTTGAAAGAAACAAAATAATAATTATAAATTAAAATACAACATTAATTATAGAAAGTTATTTGTACTACATCTTGTCTTAATTAAACTTTGAAAATGAATAATTCTGTTGGAATATTTCAATACTTTTTTTTTTGTATGTATTTAAATGATATAAGCACGGAAAAAATAAATGTGTAATAATTATGCTAGCTCATTTTCAGGATAATTTGTTCAATACAACATAACCTATATAATATGCTAAACAGCATAATAACTATATTACATAGCATAAATATAGTGTTGTACAGCATAATTATTTATGTTGTACTAATTTAGCAACATTTATGCTAAAATGATATAAATGCAGCATAAATTACATAATTTATTCTTTACGTGAGGAAAACAACTAAAAGAAAAATCCTATCATGGAAAAAACGTCACTGTTTCTATTATCATGATGGCAATTTCCTTTCTAAGAAAGGTATCATCCTAGACGAGCCAAAATATTGTCATAAATCACAACTCCCCCGCCATTTTCACACACCATAAAATCACCATTTTACTATCGCACATCATATTTTATTAAATATTCAAAAGATATTTAGGATAAAAAAGAAGAAAGAGAAGGAGGAGGAGAAGAAGAAGAAGAAGAAAAAAAAAAACTACCACAGCCAAAACAGAAACAAAAAAGTATTGCAAACATAAGGTTTAACATTGTTGATTTATAAAATTGGAGCTTTATTTGATTTATTGCGTTCCCCCTCTCCTCTCTCTACTCTTTCCGATACCAAAAAAAGACAAAGGTTTTATGTTTGTGTACAATTCTTTCACACAAAAAAGTTAATTCCTTGATGGTTAAGGGTGATGCATCTCTATAACACAGAGAGAGACACACACAGAGAGAGAGAGAGAGAGAGAGAGAGAGAGAGAACGTTCTGTGGCTGCTAAAGTCGGTGCTAATTGGATTGTTCAAACTTTGACAGAGTGCCTGATTTGTTCTTAATTAAAACAAATATTAAAGCTTCTAAAATGCCAGATTGGAAATAAATAACTGAATTATTTTAAAAGTGACTAAAGAATTAAATATCAAAAAATTAAAAATCTACCGGCAAAGTTCTCCGTTCAACATCACGAAATTTGCAAGGTTATAGAAGTTCGTTTTATAAACTACACACAACTCTTGAGCTAGCTTCAAAATTTTTCCTTAGTTAAAAACATCTGATCATGACGTCATTACCTGTTTACTACTGTTTATATAATATGGTTGATCATTGTTATTTCTTCGTTTAGAACTTTAGACCTGATAAAAGTGAATGAAACAACACACAAAAAGTTCCATGCTCAACATGCGACTCACTTTTATCGACTCAAAAAACAAGATCAACCAATGAATGTGTCTTATTTTATTGTCAGCCAATCACTGTTAATGAGATTCACTCTACTTAATAGAACAAACTATAGGGTTTTACTGTAGAAATGGAATGTACGATACGTATATTATAAAAAAAAAAATCCCGTTCAATTGTTTCCAGAAGTTTTTCCTATTCAATTGATATACTTTGAAAAACATATAATATATTATATAACTTTATAATGATTTTATTATTACGTTTCATTCGTAAAGGACATTTTTTTTATTATTATTATTTAATTATAATTAATACAAAACATCAAATAAAATATTTTATAATAACTTTATGATAAAATGTATATTATATAATATCAATTAAAGAAAAGAAGCCATTTTAATATTAATGTAATATTACATTTAAAAAAAAGCACATGGGTCCAGACAACTCTTTATATGTGGTTGATTTTTATTTTATTGGGCTTAAGGTCAGCCCACATGAAAATTGGTGTAAAAAGTAAAATATCAAGATCTATGTTTATATTTCCACTTTTGTGTGGTTTCTCCCTATTAATTTATATGGGTTTAATCAATAATCAACCTCGGTGTGAGTTTTTAGTTGAGTATATATTTTCAATATATTATATAAATTCATTTTTTGAAAGCTAATAAAAACAAGTACTTGCTATTATTGCTTTATGTACAAACTTATATACACATTATACAATTCATACCAATAATATCATTTTATGTACCTTATACAATATACCTGCTCAATATAATTAGAAATCTTGCAAAATATTTCAATATTTTGCCTTATAAAACGAAGTGTTAGTACTATAACATTCATATGACTAACATAACTTTATAATCAAAAGTTATTGACTTTAAAGTATGTTATATTATAATAATATCCTGTACTATAAAGTTTGATATTTGAAAATGTAAGAATCGTTATATAACAGCTGAATAAAAACTCACTACAGTTGTATGTGTACAGTACAACTAAAATTATACTGTTGTATACTTTTGCCTGTTCAATAAAATCATAAAATTTTAATCTAAAAATACAATACGTAAATTTCATCAATTTAATTAAAAAAAAAATTTTTAATCAAAAAAAAAATTTATTAAACTTTTTTTACCTTCGTCTCTTTGTGTTGCTTGCTTGCTCTCGTCTCTCTCTCTCTCTCTCTCTCTCTTACTTTGACTTAAAAATGTTAATCAAATACTACCCTTTATGATTTAGTAAAGAATTATATTCATGAAATTTATTATAATCATATATGCGGAGACAGAGAGAGAGAGAGAGAGAGAGAGAGAGAGAGAGAGAGAGAGAGAGAGAGAGAGAGAGAGAGAGAGAGAGAGAGAGAGAGAGAGAGAGAGAGAGAGAGAGAGAGAGAGAGAGAGAGAGAGAGAGAGAGAGATGCAAAATGTGTTTAAAAAGTCATCGTGGGTGCCATCATAATCAGAATTGTGGATTAACTATGACTGTAGTATAATAATATACATATAGTACAGTATGTAGGTGTACAGTGCATGGCAAAAAAGAAAAAAAAATCTTTACTGCCTTATGGTAGGTCTACGATCTGGAATGCTATAACTAATGTTAATGTGTAAAAGAACAGGGCTCTCAATTTTGTAAATATTGATTACATCAAGTTATTGATTTGTGAATTAAATAATCATATTCGTAGCTATCTTTTCTTTCTTTCTTTCTTTCTATCCTTTTTTTTTTTTTTAATGTAATATAAATAGCTTTTAATTTTGTGAATTTTATTTGGATAAAATTACCATTCTGTATGACTTTATGATACATATTTGTATGGTATAAACTGTACATACATAAAGTTGGTTTATAGAATATAGAGTATACAAAGTGAAAGTTCAAATAATGACAATATATTATGTACTTTGCATAATAGCAGTAGTCACTGGTAGAATTTCATCTGCAACTGATGGTAAAATTGCATACAATATTATGTTCAATATTTTCTATTGTTATTCTGTAGCTCTATGACCTTTAACTTTAAAATCCGTTGCAACCATGATGTTCTATATTGCTGTGTAAGGAAAGTTGAGGGGTGAGTGGGTAAAAGTAAAGTAAATAGTGCTTGTTTTAGGCTGAAAAATGAGATAGCAAAAATTCTTCAAAGCAACAAGTGACATTTAAAATAAGAATGTCAGTTTCTCTCTCACTCTCTCTTACAATATCAATTTCCAATAAATGTCGAACGTAGATTTAATATTATTTTCCTTGTTTTTGACTTAAAAATGGCAACAAATGCTCATAATATATGCGTTAAAGTTTTTTTAAAAAAAGTATATCATTATACTGTATAACACTTTATTTGTTTGTATATGACATTCCAATTAAAAGATTGAGTATTTCTTTGTCAAAAAATATGTCAAAAACAGAGTTGATTTATTCTTAACTGAAATTTGCTTATATTAAATTATTTTCAAACTTTTTTATGAACTTCAAATTTTAAAAATTGATTAATTTATTTATAAATATAATTTGGATATTTGAAAATTAAATAACAAATCAAAGTTAAACAGTTTTTTAACAATACGAAATTAGTAAATTTTAGATCCATATTGTGTTATTATTTGAATAGTATATTTTTAAACAACGGAAGAATAAAAGAAAAAGACATGTCGTTCTTTTTATTTAGTTTTTATATTCGAAATCTAACTATTTTCAACTGTTATATACATTTTTGAAACATTTTATTGAATATTTCATGTGTTATTTGTATTATACTCTTCCCTAAATAAAATAAAAAAGTTTCAATTAACAAATAAGGCAGTTAACAAGAAAAATATTCAATTATAATAATAATTACACTCACCTTTAAATTGACTCAAGCACGAGCCTGGTGTTGTTATCACAAAAAAAAGAAAAGTTAGTAATAAAAAATTGTATGTATTTAGTACGTAAGCTGATGAAAAATCTATACCTTTGAGCTCCTTAAATTACATAATATTATAAATTTTTATTGTACCTTTTAAAATGTTCAATATGATGCTTTTTATACTTCGAAAATTATAAAATGTATTGTATAGGTCTTCACTACTCTGAGCGGTTCTAAAAACCTGTAAGCAAAAGAAACTTGTATGGTTTTGATCAACTTCTCTCTCTCTCTCTCTCTCTCTCTCTCTCTCTCTCTCTCTCTCTCTCTCTCCTTGCTCGTCCTGCAATCTATAGCTTACATGACAGTTTTCATTAGACGGATATAGTAGCAGATTTACGAGGTCTTACTACATCCCATGCAGCCTCTTTCAACACTGTAACATACACACACATACATACATACATACATGTTATGTATATAACCACCATGTATGATATAGCCTAATAAATTGATTACCTCCATAAATATTATATTGGTCCTTTCCTTTCATCAATAACAAAAGATATGACGTCTAAGAGTTTGTTACATTTTCCTTTTCAAAGTAAATATTAAGTAAATTGATAATACGTAAAGTATACTATACTCTTTACTACACTGAAAGAAGTATTATATATATATATATATATATATATATATATATATATATATATATATATATATATATATATATATGAGTACTATGAACTCAAACTAGAGTGACTACTTTTTGCTTGGTTGGTTGGATTTATAAATAAGTCTACACATGTCAAAACCATTAGAAATTTGATGGAACACATGACAGTTTTTAATTTGCTGGCTCAGCTTTTTTTTTTTTTTTTTTTTTTTTTCTTTTTTCTTTCTTTTTTTTTTTTTTTCCTTCCTTTTTTTTCCTTTTTGGCTTTTGTATTTACAAGTTACAAGTGAACCAAAAACACAAAAACATTTTTAAGTTGAGGACACTTGTATTTTTACAGTGTACATCAAAGAAGAAAATACAAGCAATTTAATTCAAAATATTACGGAATTAAATATTTTTTTTATCTTATAATCTTATTTCTAAGAATATGAACAGTAACAAATAACTTTGAAATTAATTATAATAATAATACTTTTTTAGATGAATAAATTGCAATTTGTAATAAACATTTTGATCTGCAATACTGTATACATTTTGTAGTCTGCTTTCATATATATTAGAAGAAGCTTATTTTCTTGGAATTTGTGGTAGCAAAATCCTTTCAACGCATGAAAGTTCTCAAAAAGGTAAACAATTCGTGTCTTCAAAGTAAAAGAAGAGACAAATTTTAGTCAACAGAAAAGTGTTGAAATCTTACTAACTTGCATGAAAGTGTTTTAAAAGTTTTACCGTTTTTTATTACAAATAATTTCAAATAAGAATTCAATGGTTCTAGCATCATCATCATCATCATGTATTCTATAGATATATATTGATATTATATTTAATTGAAAATAAAGTCTTTTCCCTATATTTTTTCCCCTGATATTAATTACAACATTTTATGTAATTAATTAGAGTGTTAGCAGGCAGCAACTAGCATGAAAAAAAGAGAGGAAAATATCAAAAAACAAAATCAAAGCAAAGAGAAAAAAAAAAAGTTTACAACAATGAAAGTTGAAATACGTGAAAAGATTATAGAGTTGCGAAGTGGAAAAAAAAAAACAAAAAACAAACAATAATAATAATAAAGAAGAAGGAAAAGGAAAAGAAAGTTAAGAAGTGAAATGTAAAAAGTAGGAAAATAATATATTTTTTGTGTAGTAGAGACTTAAAGTATATAAAGTCATGTTCGTTAAAAAGTTACAAAACTACATGGGTAATATAGTAAACCTTTTAAATTTCAACACTTTTTTTATACAACATCTTTATTCAACTCCCCCTCCCCCCACCCACCCACCCATAGTAAATTTGTATCAAGTACTCTTTCACTCAAATGTATTTTAATTTTTTATCTGTTTAATTTCTATACTCACAGCGTTAAATTTACTTAATTTAACAAAAATGCCTTTAAAAAAATGGGGGAACTGGAATCTCGTAACTTTATTATCAACCAGTTTCCAATTCATTGCTGCAAGGTTTTCATCAGTCTTTACGATTGTTTTACAGTATTTTTTTTTCTCTTAACTCATGCATCGTAAATCAAAGAATTATTCATTGATTTTTTTATGTATAATCGTAAAATATTATTGGTTTTTATTTTATATTATGTAAAATAAACTAGAAGCTGAATGGTCAAACCATGTTTTATTAGTTTTTTATTCACTACTTAATAGTATAGTATGTGCGTTAGCAGAAAACAAATCTACAAAGTTAATCGATTTTGACTTTAAAGACGTTACATTTCAAGAACACTCCAGCATCTATGGTATACTTTAATTTAAAATGAAATAAATATTACATGTTAGAAAGCCTGCTTCAAACATTATACATTATGGCTTTCATTAAAAAGCAATTATTTCTGTTAAAAAAATTACATTACGATGAAATGTATATAAATTATTTTAATGATTTTGAGTACATAATTCTACTTATTGACTTTTTGTATATATTTTCTTATTTTTCAATATTTTACTATTGTTGATAATTTGCTGCTTATTATCACATAAAAGTCAAACATATTTCATCGATATTTTAATACATTTGCAGTGAAGTAACTTGACATTATTGCCTTATAAAACATATTTTTATTCACAAGATTATATTAAAATGAAAATATATTTAATATATTATTAACTTTGGTATTCATATGTATGTTATGTATATTATCATTATCATGTCATTATTGAGGTCTTTTAATTATCAAAGTTCCAGTTCATGAATGATCAAACAAAAAGAAAGAAGAGTTTGTCATCAAAGACAAAATTATAAGGTATGTTAAAAGCTACTCAAGTTTCAAAGCAACGTTTACTAGTTAACAGTTGACTTTCTCGACACTTTTCTAAATTACTCTTTAAGTTAACTTTCAATCTGCTGGTTGATGTATTTTTATAACTGTAAAATTGATTTAGATTCATTTTTTATAATTATAATCATAACTTTAAATTTCAAAACTGCATTGTTTACATGATAAACAGAGCAGCCAAAACTAGAATCAACCCGGATATCGTCAAATTAGCGTACAGAATGTTGATTGTTATTAGTTTTAACAATTTAATACAATGTTTTGAAAGAATTTTTTGATTTGATACTGAAATTTAAACCTTTTATGTTGATGGTTGATAATATATTCCAGTTTAATATCCTTGCAATAACAAAAATTTGAAGAGAAAAAAATCATTAAAATGAAGCATAATAATATTACCTTTATCCACTTTGTGTAATTTATCAATTGTAAATGAAACTGTTTTATTAAGAACATCGTTTACTGAGTTTCTATCTAAGATATTTTTACGGAGCTCAAGCAAAATGTTGTGGGTTGAAATTCAAAGGAAATTCAATACTCTCTAAAATTAAATGAAATTTGCAGTACTCATTAATTTTAGTATGGAAAATGCATGACATACAAAATTTTATCAGTTTCTATCAATACGATGTACATATAACATAGATTAAAGGCGTAGAACACCTTGGACAAAAAGTTTGTGTAATACTAATATCCTAAGAAACCTGAAAATCAATGTTGATTTGGCCGGAGTCATTGATTTCTAATTTATTTTCCATTCACAAAATGGCGAGAGCGGGCACTAAGGTCACAGCTCGCCTGGTCCACGCGCGCGTAAAACAAGCGAGCTGTGACGTCAGTGCCCGCTCGTGCTATTTTGTGAATGGAAAATAAATTAGAAATCAATGACTCCGGCCAAATCAACGTTGATTTTCAGGTTTGCTAGGATATTAAACAAATTTTTTGTTCAAGGTGTTTTACGCCTTTAAGATAAAAAATTGACACTAGACATTTTTTTCCCCCACAGAAAAATCAAATTTAGTAAATTGCTCTATTAACTGACGTTAAAATTTAATAATCCAAATTTTTTTTCGGGGAGTTAAAATTTTATCTCTTAGTCTGTGGACTATAACTTAAAAAAATATTGAGAAGAAGATTGCTTTTACTGACTTTTATCGTTAACATATAAATTTATAGCTGTTTCTCTTGGCATTTAGCCTTCATATACAGACGATAATTAAACTGTGAATATAAAATGTGTAATATCATCAGTGCTGTGATTAGAGCAGTTACAGAGAGAAGAGAAGGTGTTATATATCTAAATATAAACAGCTCGAAGCTAACAGCATTTTATTAATTAATACCCGTTACTCTAATTAAAGCTATTTATTATCATTACTAATTAATTATAATGTCAACAAATCAATCATCACTGATAATTAATGATTTCAAATTGAAATTTTATAATATAGAAAAATCGTTTTACCATGTTGAGAAAAATGATTTAGTTTATTCAATAAATTTCAATTCATTTTGCATCATGTTATAATTTTTAAATTTTTATTATGAATTTACTGTTTTTATGGTCATTTGAAGTAATTTAAATATTGTAATAAGTATCATTATATATTGTAAAACAATATAGCAAAGCTTTCAATCGTGAAATATATTTTGAGTTAAAGAAATTCTAGGAATAGAATTTTAGTGACGATCGATTGGTTTAGAAAGAAGATTATTTTTAGAAAGCATGGAGCTTTTTATGAGTGGTAGAAGGTGGAAAATAAGAAATGAAATTTTAATTTATGGGTATTATTGGAATGCTGAAATTGCCATTGATTTATTTCTGAAGTTAATATTTGTAGTCTTTACTATTAAGTCTTTATCAAGCGTGAGATATCTAAAAAAATTGCATCATTATTCAAATGAAAATTAACACAATTTTTATATCGCTAGAAAAAAAAAACTCCCAAAATGACAGTAATTCATTTAAAGATCATATCATAACCTATACTTTTTTTTTTTTTGTTAATTTCGAATCAAATGGCACTTGAACGGTGCCGTCTTATTATTCTACAATTTGTAATAATTAATTACAATTAATTATAATTAAAATATGAAAAAACATAATTAAGAATTAAACTTTTCATTATTCAAAGGTTATAAAGTGTACCTAAAAAAAAAAAAAATGTATTTTAACTATTTTGTGCTATTTTATTTTTATGTCTAAATATCGTCCATGCCGTGGTCGATCCTCCTTCCAGACTAGCTTTTGCATGCGTGTGGAGGGAGGTTTAATCATGGCATGGACTGTTTGTTTTGTCATTTTGTATTGTTTTGACTCTATTATATTCAGTGTATTTGGACTTGCTCTGTTGCTGAATAAAGAACTAATTTAAATTTGAATAATGTTATAAAATACATATTCAAAACTACAAATACAGATATTACGTAAAAGTAAAATATGAGCACCTGTTTATTTCACATTAACCGCAAATGAAAATATTATCGTGAGATTAAGAAGTAGTTCGTTAGTAAGAAAACTGATTTAAATTATACGTTAATTATTATTATTTTGGTAGGTGTACTTTTATCTCACATTTATAATTAAAATATAAAATACAAAATCTTACATTTATAATTTCTTATTTTAAGCTGTTCAACTTTATATTGCTAATACTATGATAATATGTAATTCTATTTCAGTGTGGTTTTAAATAAACCTTTACTCAAACACGTATAGTAATAATAAATAGTAATGTAAATGTGTTAAAACTATTTTATACGTAGATTAGCGTATGAATCAAGATATTATTCCGTATAGTATAAGTTAAGTTATACATTGTATAGTTAAACATTAAGAAAGTAAAATAACATTTATATAAAAAAAAATCTTCACGTTATAAAATGCTATTAATTAACTTTTTAATTATGTATTGAAATAAGTTTTATATATTGTTCTGTTATTTTGTAATGCATATTTTCCGGATGCTGCGTTCAACACTGCAGGCTAGTTTTGAAATATAAAAAGTTTTAAGTTTTTTCAGTGCTTCTCCATAATATATTGGATCGATATCAAGTTTCTAAATATTGCCATTTTGTTACTGTTAATTACTTACAGAAAGTAAACCAATGGATAGCGTTGTTAATATGAAATCTTATTTGAAAGAAAGCTGAAACTGAAACTTTTGAATTATAAGTCAAGGTTTAATAAAGCTTAAGTTTCACAACATATTTATATGGCTATTATTCTACCACTTTACAGATTAAAGTATGAAAGTTATATAATTAATAAAGTTAAGTTTTTTTTTTTTTTTTTTTTTTTTATTCTTTTTTTTTTTTCAAGGCATGCCAAACAGCACTATTTTATTTCAAAAGATTTCTTTGACTTCTTTTACTTGTGATATTTGCTTTACAAAACATTACTGTTAACAAAGTAACAATACACTTGAACAAACAATTTCGATAATGTAACACAGACTCTTCTGATAGAAAAAAAAAATCAGTAAAAGTTTGTTTTTAAAGGGAAACATTTCTATTTTTGTTGGACAAAAAACATTTTTCTTAAACGTCAAAAATTCCAATATTATTCATTATTATAAGTACTCTATATAGCTGGAAATAATGAATGGAGAAAACTTAAGTATTTTAGGTGAAATTTAAAAAGAATTGAGATATATTATATAATAAATATTTAATTTTAATACATATCATTAAAAATAAATAGAAGATATAGTGAGTCTATTTTACATGAATAAGCCAATTTTATTTGAAAAAAATCTGACAAGAATTTAGAGTTTTGGGTCAGTCACCTTAGTTATTTTTTGCCCACGCAACAAAGTAATGGCTTATAAATCACGAGTAACAGAGAGGAAGAAATACAGGAGAGAGAAAAAGAGAGAGAGAGAGAGAGAGAGAGAGAAATAGGATCTCATATTAGAAAGCAGGGTGATGGAAAGAGGTCGAATATGTAGTAGGATGAAGAAGAAGACGAAGAAAAGATACAGAGATATCGTTCTCAAGCTCAAGGGTTTCACCCATTGACCGATGTAATAGTAAGAATGGAAAAGATAGTGTATAATATGGCCAAAATCTTTACCTTTTAAAGTCCATAGAGATTCGTTACATTTTATCTACTTATTTTTGTAACGTAGAATAACATTACTTTATTATGTGTTAGATTTATTACATATTCCTACAAGGTAATAAATTATATATGAAGCATATTAACAAGATAGTTTTAGTGAATTTAAATTTTCGGTAGAGTTATTGTGAAAAAATTTATCCAGAAATGTGTAGAAACAAATATTTTTGCAACACTGAAAAAAAAATTTTTTTTCAATGGCTTCATAGGCCATTAAAATTGACGTATCTTATATAAAATACTATCACGTTTTATATTTCAACTTTTATAGTTTCTCCCAACTCATTTATGAGTTTTACCAACAACTATAGTAACATCATATGAGCTGAGAATTACTCTTATATAATACATTTTTTTCTAACTTTGTTTTAGTATTAATTAAAATTTCGTTTAGTGAGCAAAACATAAAAACAAGATTTAATGTTAAAAATAAGGTACTTACAAATTATTTTATTTTTGTTTATTCATTAAATAAAAAGCTTGTATAATATTTTTTATTTAATCTTCAAGTAGATGTGTTTACAAAAACGGACTTTGTTTTTAGTTTTTACTTTATAAATAATATCTTTCTGTATCTAAACCTTTATTAATAAAATTTAAAAAAGTTTGTACTACGAGACTTGAATTTTTTTTAATATTATTGTAACAGTTTTAAATAAATTGTAGTTTATTTGCGTAACCTGAATTTCTCTTTCATTTACTTTGTGTGAATGATTGCGATGTATTGTTTCTTTCAATGTATAGAATCTCTCAGCAGTTTACAATAAAGACACTATTAATCAACGTTAGACAACAGAAATCCTATTTAATTTCATTTATATTCATCCAAAGTTAGTAATACTAAATTTATTCTTCCAACTGTTTTTATATTGCTTTGTGATGCTTTTTGAATAACTCAAATGTAATATTACCTAAAAAAATTTTATGATGCCATTTAAAAGTTAATATAGTAACAGCTACCTAGGATAAAATTTTCAGAACCCGTGACTATCAGATAAGAGAGAAAATAATTATTGAAATTAACATGGACTCTTATGGGACTAAAACTTCAAAAAATCGTAATTTAAAATCTAGCATGGTAACCCCCATTTTTTTTTTTTTTTTTTTTTTTTTTTTTTTTGCATTTTTGAAGATACTATATCCTAATGTATCACTGTGCAATTTATCCAGATTTTTCTTTCTTTGCAATTTTTTAGTCAAATCCCACAGCACCTGATTTCCCGCCCTAAAAATATTTCAGAATTAATATGTTCTAGTATTTTAAAAATATTATGTCATAAGTCATAAACTTCAAAGTAAAGGATGTAAAAGTTATTTCCATTTGACATAATACGTTACCGTGAAATTATTTTATCAAGCTTTTACTGTGCATAGTTCATATAAGCAAAAATATTTTCAATACGTCTTGTATAGTTGACTGCAAAAGGTCTATATTTTATTGATTACTCAACAGAAAATAATATAATATTATATGGTCCAATAAATAGCTGACCATTATGAGTTATACTTCTCTTGAATACTAAACCATTTTTCGTCTTTCATTATGCTGTTAAAAGTTGACATTTAAGTTTATATTATTTAAGATATTTTTGAACAAGCTTGATTAAAATTTTTGTAGATAAATAAAAAGAAAAAAACACAAATTGTATTTGTAAACCAAGTTTTTTTTTATTTAATATTATTATTATTATTATTTTTTTTTTTTTTGCAAATATTACAACTTTGCAAAAAGTAGACAAGCTTTCTCTTACTGGATTTTGTGTAAATAATCGTCAAATTAAGCATCATAAAAACAACGTTTCTCAATATATCTTGTCTTGATTTTAGATACGTTATGGAGGTAAACAAATAATATATAGATTTAACTTGATTTTTTTATTATTGTATAGCTACAACTGATATAACGTAAATATTTTGATTACCAATATTTACATAAATTGTGCTTGTTCTGTGCAGATGCCAAGTGACGGAATGCGACGTGCTGCAAGTGAAGTATCATTGAGTTCAGTGGAGGCTGGAGGGACAGGTACCTCGTCAGGAAGAGATCCAGAGAAAGGAGGTGCACGGGGTGTTTGTGGCATGTGTTGCGTAGGAGGACATTGTTGTAGTGCAAATCCAGAACTAAAGCGAGGACGTCGTTTACAGCTTCTACAAATGTTAGCTCTACCTTTCGTACCAATACTTGCACTAATAGCACAAAATGCATTCACTTTACGTGATATTGTAACTAATCGGCATGAAGTGAGTGAAGTGGATAAACAGGTAATATACCAAACTTTCTTTATAATATACACTTTTCTATAAACTAAACTTTATTATTAATTATTATATAAAATATATTAAAGGAATAGACCAGAAGAAAATATAAGCATTTATATCACAAAACACTTGACGGGACTTACATAAATGACTGTAGTTTGTCTCAAAACCCGACTGTAGCCCCGTAGCAGTGAGCAGAAAAATTCAATTTATGCAACCCGCACAACATTTGTTACTAATTTTTGCATGTTTCTGACGTCAGAAACATGAATAGTCACGCAAATTGCATACTTTACAGTATTTTCACGCTCTCTCGTAAGTCTACATTATCATTCTGGTAAAAATTGTCATCAGTTTTGAAGATCCCACACGGAAAAAATTATCTAAAGAGTTACTATTTAGACTTTTTTCATAATAAATTCTTTAGATACATGCTAAACTTTTTAGAATCTAAAGAGTTGACTATTTACCGCTAAAGAAATTACGTTTGTACTAACGAGTTACTCTTTAGACTTTTTGCAAGAGAGTTATTGTTTAGTACTAAAGAGTTATTGATATGTATCTGAATAATTTATTAAATTTATGTTTTCCGTGCAGAGAAAGAGAAAGAGACATTAAAATGCACATGTTGTTTTATTTGGTCTATGGCTTTAAGTGAAAGAAAAACAATTTAATGACATATAGCTTACAGCTATGGAATGGAGCTAGGAAAGTTGAAGGCAAATTATTTATGTTCGTTTTCTATAGAACATAGTAATATATATGTATAGTATGAAAGAATATTAATTCAGTGAATGCTTTATTGTTAAAATTGCACCACCTGCATCTATTATTGTTTAGTAGTTCAAGCTATTTCTAACAACTGAAGCTTTACTTATATTTACAGTTTAAAATTTCCACTTGGGTTATTTTAAATAATAAAACAGTTGAAGTAAGAAAATTAAATTTATACAGATTTTTTTTTCATTTAAATTCAATATGTGGATTATTATTAATTGAATTCTCTCTCTCTCTCTCTCTCTCTCTCTCTCTCTCTCTCTCTCTCTCTCTCTCTCTCTCTCTACCTTTCTATAAAGAAAAAAGTGAACTGTATGAACTGATCAATAAAAATAAAAATGATTGTCTTTTTAATTTTATGTATAGATGATTTAAAGTACAGATGAAAAGTTATAAAATAGAATTATAAATCTCATCTATCAAAATAATGAAACAAAAAATTATAAATCATGTACTGTCATGAATCACTAAATTATTAACAAAGTTTTTGAAGAAACCAGATGTGTTCCAGTGCTTTATACAATATTTAATACATAGTAAATAATATTGAACAAAATATTTATACCAAACTTAAATACTTTGAAAACAACTTTAAAACATATGTAAACAAACTAAAATTTTGTATATAGTCATATTTAATTGCGTTGCATCAAATACATTACATTTTTTATTATACACCATATCATTATTGTGGCTACATTTGAAAACTCATTTCTGCATTGATAGTCAATTTATATGTAAAACATGTGTGAATTTTGATTCTCACTTAACAATTGTGAATTTTTTTTTATGTTATTATTTTTTTTTTCAGGTGACAGTAGCTACCGACCTAGGAAAATTAGCAACTTATATGCAACTCGAAAGATCTGAAGTCGCGTTTTATATTTTTACAAACGGTAGCACATTAAGGTATGTAAATCTGTTTTCACATCTCGTAATTTCAAGCTGTGGCGAAAACTAATTACTTTAAGCTCAACTCACATTAAGTATGTAAATTTAGACAAGGGTATCGCTTACTTACTTACTTACTTAATACTATGAGTTTTCTTTTTAAAAAGAATGCTCTTCAATAAAATCAATAAAATGTAATATTATTATGTAATTTTCTTTATTTAGAATATTAATTATTTACAGTATCGTTTTCACATTTTAACATCAGTGTGGTATTTTTTTCTATATAGTGAAATAAATTAAATATCATAATGCATAAACGATTACAAAATCTGTGGAGTGTGAGGGGTGGGGGGGGGGGGGGGATTTATTCAAAAAGCACGAGAAATATAAACAAAGTCACTTGTATAGTGTTGAAAGTAATATATTTTGTTATTCACTGTTTTAATTTTCAGACGTAATTTGCATTTACAATCGATTAATCTTAAAAGTAAATATTTGTTACTTAAAATAAAAATTTTGATTAGCATTCATTCATTCATTCATTCATTTTTTTTTTTTTTTTTTTTTTTTTTTTACATAATTTTAGTGCAACTATATTAAATGCCGTATAAGTATGCTTAAGATTGATTCGCTCTATTTGTTATATTATTTACCTTTTAAATGCTATGCTTGTTTTTTTAAGCATGGTACGTACAATTTTTGGAATAATAAAAGACAAATTACAAAACAAATAATACAGTAGCCTTGTAATTTACAACAGACAACATATAATCCATATTTATTTTGTTGTAGATCTGACCTAGATCACAGATTTGAAATGACAAATCAAGCTCTGGATAACATGACTACGTGGCCAAATGTTGACACTTCAGAAACGGGAAGTAAAATATTTCGATCAAAACATAGTTTCCAGAATTGTTTAAGCGACTTCAGGTAAGATTTTCTTTAATTTTCATTTATTTCTCGTAAAAAAATGTACCTTTTTTTTAAACTCACCTCCAAGAAGAAAAAAACTATCCAATAATAATAATAATAATCGTATTTTATGTCTTTCTGAACATCCTTTCAGCCACTGTGGGAGTGGGTGGGGGAGGTAAAATCAAATATAAAATAATAATATTGACTTCATAATAAAACTATTTGCATCGAATCACTTTTATTTGATATAATAGCAAAATGCAAAATGCAAAAAAAAAAAAAAAAAAAAAATCTTGTGAATTTAACCTTTTTTTTTTTTTTTTAGAAGTTAATCGTATATTTAAAACAATGAATACCGTACTGAATTACTAAACTTGATTTGAATGTGTTTATCTACTGAAAGAAATTGTTTGTTATATGTACAAATAAATATTCAAATAACTGTATATTATTGTTATTACTAAACAAACGACTGCAAATGATATTAATTTTCTTATAGAATAAATTTGCCGTAAATTATACAGTATGATAGAAGAAAAAGATAAACTGAGATTTATAATGAACTATAAATTTAAAACAAGAAATAATACAGTAAGTTTTTATATTCATTCACCTATATTGTAAATAAAGTACTTTATACTTTGTGTGTGTATAAAGAAGGATTTTTTTTTTAAAAATAAACAGAAATAATAATTCATGTGCATTGTATTGCAGCGTTGAATTTTAATAATAATAACAACAGCAACAAAAACTGTGAGAAAAGGGCAAATAAATACATGGCTTGGTAGCTTGTAGTAGAAAATGTCTACTCTAATCCATTCAAAACCGTTTCTCATCCATGTCACTATGATGAGATAAAGTACCAACATATACACATTTGTATATAAAAGCTAACTCACTCACTGTATAATGTACCCTAGATATACATACGTGAAGGCTCTTTTACATGAGAAAATTATCTTAAATTTTAAAAGCTTTTATACAGTATAATATCCAATCCTTTAAAAGCCAACCCTCGTTCAAACACAATCCTATTTTATTTGAACAAAAACATGTACAGGCCTATGTTACATTTAAAATCGGAATATCAAATTAAAGAATAAATCACCAGCTTCCCTTAAAGCATGGATTGATTTAAATAACAATAATTTCTACTGACATTGCAGCATAATAATAATAATAATAATTCTTTTCTTTTATACTGATAAAAATATCAAAGGTTTTAAATAAAACAAACTGGAAAAAATTGTAATTGACTTGAATATTAATGTAAGAAAAATTGCAACGCAATTCCCCGACATTTCCTTACATATTAAATATGATGATAATGTTTGCGTCAGAAAAGAATGAGTAAACAATTCATATACTAAACAAAAGGAACTACAATTAATGCAGCAAAAGCATATATTAGTAATGTAATGTCAAAAACAATTTTCATATTATGCTTTGTAATTATATTATACATAGTAAATTACATACAAATCATCATGTAACCTAACCTTCTCTAAAGTGTATAATATACGAGTGATATAGGTTTGTATAACTATGTAGTTTTCCCTGGAAGCAACATGATAGGGGTGTGGTATGTTATTCATTGCTTACCTTACCCTTACCTGCTTGCATTATAAATATGTCATATTTTTGTAAGCCGAGAAAAAAATATTAAATTTTTCCTTCTACTTTCTGAGAATGTAAGATATGGCCTAGAATTCTTAATTTTTTCAGCCTTATAGTTCGCAAATTTATTTTACGTTGTTATTATGCAAAGTTTTACAAATTTATTTACCTATCATATATTTTATTAAATGAGATAATTAACATTATTTACTCGTGCAAAATATATTTATAAATTACTGATAAATTTATCAAAGTGTTCATAAAAGAATTTAATTACACAATTCAGTTATTTTTTTTTAAAAGCATTTAATGGTGGTTGGTGGGATATAAATTGAATAGTAATTATTCAATGTGCAATCCAATATTTAAATTACAAATGTAAATATTTGATAGTACTATCTATTTAAATAACTTTATATCTCCTGTTTGTATAAAATTTAAATACTATGGTAGTTGCATAAAAGTTTATTATTATTGTTTTTGCTCAACAAAATCTAACTTTTACAAATTTACTTATTAAATGTATTTAAATTTATTAAAATTGATCTATTTTCAATAACAATCTTTAATGAACTAAACTTTTTCCTCGTACTGAATAATAATAATAATAAAAATACAACACGCGAGTGATTTTTAGTAGCCTGAGTACTATATAGGTAAAACATTCCAATCAAACTTTTCGCAATTAATTTTCAACTTTAATGCTTGAGTAACTTAATTAACGCGTTCTTTTTTCTCTCACAATTTAAATATTAAAACGTATATTACAGAGAATTTTTGTTCAATTTTAATTAAAACTTAATTACGTTAAGTCTGCCTTTTTTAAAAATTTTAGCTTTTTGAAATTTATGTTGGGAAAAATAAATTAAGAAGTGTATTACTTAAATAAAAAAAATAACATTCTCTAATTTAGAGATTTTTTTTTTAATTCTTTTTTTTTTTTTTTTTACGATATTAAAATTACTTATTCTTATTACGGTTGCAGGGACTCAAAGCGGACAAAAGTTATTTGAATTAAATACAATGTAACCTTACGGTATCTCTTTGGAAATACAAACACCGTACATCCTCTAACAATATCTAAAATAGAATGAAACCACATAAAATACATAAAATAGTCAAATACAAAGTACGACAAAGTTGAGCACTTTCCGGAATTGGTGCTCAAATATAATTTCAACTCAACGCTTGAACTTTTCTTTAATAAGCCTAAAAATAAATACACTAAAAAAAAAAGGGTGTTTTACTTCAGTTAAGAAATCTAACTTATTTGATATAGACACTTATGACTGAGTTATTATAAGCAGCTAAAATATTGCATTTTAGCAAATTATTAACAATAGCCGAAAATAGCTGGAAACAACTTAAAACAACTGAAAATAACTAGTGTTAATAACTTGCTAAAATGCATTATTTTAGCTGCTCATTATAACTCTTAAGTGTTTACTGTATCTTAAATAAGTTAGGATTCGTAACTGAATTAATGCACTCTTTTTTTGAGTGTATATTTTTAATTTTAATTATATAAGTAATACATTATATATTATAAACATTTTATAATTATATAGTCCATTTAAAAGTTACAATATTATACTTTTGACATAAGTGTCTGTTCAATTAGGTAACAATTAGTAAGTATAAAATTAAGTAGAGCATATTACATAGTAATCTAAATGGTTTTTAATTTACAATACACTTGATTGCATTCTTATTAAACATTTAATATGAAAAGAGACAAGTTATATCGCGTTGTCTCAAGACATTATTTATTATGTTTCATACTGCGCAATACAGAGTGAGTTAAGTAGAATTTGTAATCCGTCGGAAAAAGTCAAGAATAATATTTTACATAAAAGTGTTGCACTGGAACAAAATATAAAAGTATCCAAAATATAGGTTGTCAGAACGTCAAAACTTTATGATACATTTTCTTTATAATTTTAAAAAAAAATTAATATTGTACTCGAATGAGGAGAAACAATATTATATCCAGTATGTAGGTTTCACAATCAATCAATCAATCAATCAATCAATCAATCAATCAATCAATCAATCAATCAATCAATCAATCAATCAATCAATCAATCAATCAATCAATCAATCAATCAATCAATCAATCAATCAATCAGTCCATCAATCCATCCATCAATCAATCAATCAATCAACCAATCAATCAACCAACCAATCAACCAATCAACCAATCAATCAATCAACCAATCAATCAATCAGTCAAACAATCAATCAATAAGTGATGACAAGTTATAGTTTTTTTCAGTGTACGATTGTGGGTATAAGAGTATTATACATCTAGGTAACTTTTTCAAAGAAATCTCATTATAAAGAATGAGAAAAAAAAACATTGTAAATTAATTATATAGATTGATTTTTTTTGTCAAAGTAACATTCAGACATGGTTAATATGTAATTGATTTTCTTTCTTAAAAAAAAAAAAAAAAAAGAAAGAAAAAAAAAAGAGCAGATAGCAAAATGTAATTGCTCAAATGAAATAATTTAGAAAAAAAAGTAATTTCATGTATTGCATATTTGAAATCAGCATTGGTGAAGTGAAGAAAGAGTTGCAAAAGAAAGAAAAGTTGATAAAAATAATAAAATATAAAAATGTTAACTAATACTAACAAAATTCCTCTTTAATAATGAATTTAAAAAAAAAAAAACGGTATGAAATAATATGAGAATTGAAAAGGAAAAAAAAATTCATGAAGAGGGAAAATGCTTTTATTTTAAAAAATGAGACCTTTATTAAATAGCGTGTATTATCAGCATTGCTTTCACTTCACACCTTAGAGAATAGCTTTCCAAATATCGTAAGGTGAAGAAATGAACATTTACGATAAAATGAAATTTTATTATCATTACAAACTCTAGGTTGGGAATTGCAGAATAAGCTAATAATCTAACACACAGAAAAAATATATATATAAAAAAAAGTTTCTAATGGCATCTTTTTACTCCTCTGATAATTTATTATCGTTCATGATACCCAAGTGATTTGAGAATACTCTCTCAGATTTTTTTTAAAATGAATTATATCTATATAATAAATTAAGATACTTTATCTGCACGTCATGTTGAGCTATAGCTTCTTTAATATGAAATTTTGGGCATAGCACTTTCATTTTTTCTTATATACTCGATTGTTTATTAGGGCAAATAAAAAAAAAATCTACGTCATACTTAAAAAAAATTCAAAATGTTTTTAGGGCTACAGTACTAAAAACAAACAAGTAAAAAAAAAAAAAAAAAAAAAAAAAGAGATGTGACATTAATATATTCCATACACATTGTATGTCTTTTAACCTACCTCTAAACTATACAAACTGGGATTTAAAATTTTGTAAAATACATAAATTCTGGTGTTTATAAGTTCCTAATTCTAAAATACAATAGCAATTTCTAGTAGGTTGCATACTTTACAAGTCATCACAGAGAGTGGTTTAAGTATTGAGTATGTTTGTATAATGATCCAATCTCCTGAAAAATACATTTTATTTTGGAAACAAGGGCTCTATTTATGAACTTTTATAGCTATAAAAGTTATTATAAATTGTTTTGCCAATGTTAATGTCTGAATAACCTAATTAATTAACTCTTTTTATATGAAAGTTTGATTTGCATTTATTAACCATAAAATTCTAATCAAATTATAAGAATATTAATGACGAAGGTTAAAATTTGTAATTATAAACTTTAAATCAATTAATTTGTAAAACATAAGTTTGATATATATTATATGTATACTAAATCAAGGAACAAGATATCTGTTCGTAACTAAAACAAAAGATAAACATGTTAACAAGTGTTTAAATTAATTATGAAACTTTGAGTAACTTTTAGTATTGCATACACAGGAAGAAAATTAGCTCTGAAGAGAATAGTATAGCTCAAACTGTACATTGGTACAACTCTGTAAACGCAGCTATGCTAGATCATCTAACAAATCAGATCAAAGAAACCGATAGTAGTGGTGTTTGGAGGTAAGTCAGTTTAAGCTTAATAAATCTAATTAAAAACTTTGATTATAATTATAAGTACACTGTATATCTTGTTATAAACTTTAGATAAAATGCAATTTTCTTTATAGTAGCGTATCTAAAAAAAAAAAAAAAAAAAATTATTTCACTGCTTAAGATTTGTATATATATATTTTTTTTTTTTACAAGTCAAAAATTATTTTAAAAATCTTAATTTAAACATAATGTTTTTTTAAGAAGTTATTTGGTTTTTGTTGCATTAGTATAAGCAATAATGACGTCAATTTTCTTCTAAACATTTTTTTCTATATCTTTAAGTGTAAATTTTAAAACTATTTTTTTTTTTTCGTTTTTTATTTACAATTTCTCAGATACTTTTTTTCACATCCCACGTAAAAAAATTTAGTATAAAATTTTTTTAACAACATATATGCTCGTACTTCAAAAATTTTAATTAAATGATATTAAAAGTGGTTAGGTGCAATCGATTTTAAATTTATTAAACCTATATTTTAATTTTGACATCACATTTAATATGTTCTACAGCTAGTAATTTATCAGAAGCACAATTACAAAATTAATAGTTATTATGAAATGTATTATAATGTAAATCAGTTTTAATTCAAGTCAGCGGAAATATTAGTAATTAAATTCAATCACAAAGGTTAACGAGTTTAGTTTTACATTGAGTGCAAACAACATTTTCAATTGCAGAGATTTTAATAAATTAATTGCTAGATTTTTATTTTATAAAGTAATTAATTTTCTATTGCTACAAATTTAATGCAAAAAAATGGGGGGATTTAGATTAATTGAATTATGTGACAATTTTATGCAATGCTTTTTTTTCTTATATTGTAAAATGAATAGAATTGTATATTAATCGATTATAATTATCAGTGCTTTCATCTCTCTCTCTCTCTCTCTCTCTCTCTCTCTCTCTCTCTCGTACTAACTTGCTACTTTTTTTTCAAATTCAAAATTTATTCTGGAAGTCTAAAAAGTAATGATTCTTATATTTGCAATGATAAAATGGAAGCTTTGTTTTAGATATTTGATCGCATTCAAGAATATTCTACGGAGTATTGAAAACTATGGTATTTCAATGGTGTACGGTATCAACTATTTTGGACGTGGCGAATTAAAACCTGACAACTATCTTAATTATGTTCGCCACGATGTGCTGGGAACAGATCTTCTCAGCAGCTCACTCAAATTTGTTCCATCCATGACGGAGACTTACCACGCCCTTATGTTCAAGCGGGATTTTGCAAAAGTCCAAGAAAAGTATGTATAATAATTTATGATACATCTTTATTTTTTATTTACTCATGTCAAGCTTCATTTTAATTTTCATTAACAAGTTAATGTGCAATTTAAGATATTCATAGTTTTTTTTAAATGTATGTATTTATTTATTTTTTTATTTATTTTTTCCCTTTCTTCAATGTTGCATACAACATATAATTCCATAAGTCATATATTTTTATTACTTTGAACCTAAAACATGTTTTAAGCTATGAAATCATTTTTGTTATCTCACACTAGACTTAAAACTGTCATTATACTAAAGCAAAACAAAAATTAAATAAAAGAATTTATGAATAAATTTATTTAAATCTATAAACGTCACTGAAATGTAAGGTTTGTAATATTAATAATAATAGGTAACTGTATTAAGACGTGAGGGCTTGACATGACAGCCCCATTATACAAAACCGTGACCAACAACATTCCATGAGAATATTATATAAGCAAAATTAACACTGTATAAAATTTATTTCTACATAACTTGATTCAGTGCAGTGTATTTGGACTTCTCTGTTGCTGATTATATAAATAACTCAAAATCTGATTAAGTATGTTAAAATTGATTTAAATTCCCCTCATTTTACTTCGTTTGGTTTGTTTGTATTTTTATATGCAATTCAATTCACACAAGAGATAAAAACATTTAATTGGTCGTAGTATATTTAATGGCAAAAGAGCACGTCTTATACAACGCTGTAGCACGGAGTGGTGTATCCTGGAAGTTAGGCAAATTGTCGGACATAAATTTATTTTTCTCCTAGCAACGTGACAATTTTGTAATATTAATAATTCAACTTTCAAGGCTAGTTTTCAATTATTTATGCTGATTATTTTTCATTGCAAAATATTTCTTTATAAATATATATATATATGTTAAAGTAGCTTGTATTCTATATTTTGCATAGCTCTCAATGTTTAATAACTAACGTACTATAGATATTTCTACTTAATTTAAAGTTTTATACAATAGCAAAAAAAAAAAATTCTTATTCAAAAAGTTAATAGAAAAAGTAAAAAAAGAATTGATTAATAAAGTTAAAAAATTGAATATTTCATTCATAAAAATATATATTACGTTTTGCGCAGTTTTTTTATACAATTTAATTTAATATAATCTTTTTTACGTTATATACTTTGCAATAAATTGAATCTTGCGTTACAAAATTACTGCAACCTATCTATATTATGATGCTTGGTATATTATAGTAACTTATAGTTGCCAAAGATGCTTAGAAAGATGTTAAGATAAGATATATGTTTATAAAAAGCCAATACATACATAAAAATTACAATTTTATAGAAAGATGTTTACAAAAATAACATTATAAATAGTTATAATTACACATTTTATTTAAAACTTCTTTTTTTTTTTAAATATAATTTTATTGTAAATTTATTTAGCGATTTTAGTTACAATATTTTATTCTAGCAATTTTGCAAATGTTGAACTCTACTGTTTTGTCAATGATAAACTATTTAATATAATATTTTAGGTAGCAAAAAGTATGTACCGATGTCAATGTAAAACTTTTTTTTTTTTTTTTTTTTTTTTTGTAACAAAAGAAAAAAAAAGTTGTTATGGTCCATAAAAAAAAAAGATCGTAAAGGTCACACGTTAATGTCATATTTCATGTTTTTTTCTTTTTATAGGTTTCGTAATAACTGCGTAATATTTTCTCTCTCCATACTTTAAATTTATTAATTAGTCAATTTTAATATCTGCGTATTAAAAAGATAAGTTAAATTTAATATAAATTTTATAAAATGTTGAATTATATGTTATAACTTAAACTTATAACGAAGATAATTTAAAGATATTTAATTATAAAGTATAGGTTTAATATTAATAATTAACAAGAGCATTTACCGTATAGATTAATTAAGTTTTAATAACAAGTTTTACTTAAATTTTGTGGAGCGTATAACCTTACAGAATCTGAAAATATTTAATATATAAAATAACAAATAATGTACTAAAATCAATTATTTATTTCAAAATATCTTATTAATGAAACTTTTATTTACTGTGTGTATTTACCATGTAATAAAAAAGAAATTTTCTAATTATAATTCGTTTTGAAATAGACGTGAAATGATTCTACAAAATCAAAAAAGAAATGCTAGTGTCTTTGATGCAATTACTTACTTGGAGTCTATGGCTTTATACGTGGATGATCTACGACTCTTACAGAGTGCTATTAGAGAAGATATAAGGTAAGAAAGTCACATCTTATATTTACCTACATCACGTACTTACACAAATTTTCTCTTTCTCTCTCTCTCTCTCTAGCTTAACTTTTCTCTATTTACGAGATAACACTTACATTACTATGTACTTACTTTGAACAAATATAAGAATAATTTAGATAAAATAATGAATAAAATATACTGACGATAAATATATATATTATATATATAATCTATATATATATATATATATATATATATATATATATATATATATATATATATATATATATATATATATATATATATATATATTGCGTCTAAAATTTAATACAATGGAATCTTTTATTGAAATAACAGTTATTAAATTTAACTACACAAAAGGTATTGATTTAAACGATGAAAAGCAATATTTTATTATTTTTAATATGTTTTTCTAATTAATAGATTGTCGTAATTTTTTAAATGAAAAATTTTAGAATTCAAACATTTTAATATTAAAATTTATTTTTCTGTATGTTGAAGATTAATTCGTTGTGTGTGTGTGTGTGTGTGTGTGTGTGTGTGTGTGTGTGTGTGTGTGTGTGTGTGTGTGTGTGTGTGTGTGTGTGTGTGTGTGTATTATGTATGTATGTATATATTATATATATTATAGTTTTTTTAATACAGTAGCAATATCAAATATTTTTTTACTATAAAATAAGTAGAACTCAACTTATTTTAATAAAATGTAAAAATATTTGCCATGAAAGCGAAAGAAACGAGGCATGTAGTGAATTTATTCAGAAAAAAATTATTTCTAAAACAAGACAATTTTTGTTATATGTATAATTATATATTTAAACATGAAATATTTTGTTGGTATTGTAAAAACTGTATGTAATATATTTTCATTATTACGTTTTTATTATTAAAACTTAATTTAAGAATAATTTATTCAAAAAATTCAAAGCATTCCTTATATTATATTCAAGGCTATTTTATGCATTAAATTCTTTGTACTATGAGAATTTAACTTCATTTACAAAGAACATAACATTTAAAATCAAACATATTATGTATACGTTCATCTTTTTTAAAGAAAAAGTAGACCCTGAAAATATATTTATCATTCTCTCTATCAATATTATAATTTTTAGGTCGTAAAATTAAATTTATGTACATTATTATAGATTAAGTATGAATAATTTAAACGTGTTGATAATATAGAATGATGCATTCCTTTATATTTAGAACTATCAAATTATTGATTAGTTTAAATTATAATATAAACCAGTTAGAGTATAAATTATACATAGATATGATAGTTTGAGAGTGTCGTACACGGAAAAAAATCGTTTACTTAATTTAAGGACATGGGTACACTAAAGTATTTATTACTTCGCTGCAGTACATGTTTGCTAGACCCGAGTTACCTGAGTCTCGAACAAAGGTGATGCTGTACTGTATCCTAGCGCGCTACCTGTATTTTAGTAGCAGCCGTACAAGCAGGTACGCAGGTGTGCTAAACCCACCTGAGCTGATCTAGTATTCCCGCGAACTAGGAGCTAGCATTGCTAAAACAGCCAATTTTGCGTTAAAATGGACATGAATCTATATTTTTTAAGAGAGCATGAATAAAATAATTAAAACGAAACTATCAGTTTTACAAAATTATACATAATATATGAATACGTATAACGAAATTTAGATGTTTTATGTGATGTCCTTTTACTTTTCTCTCTTTTAGCTTTTTTTTTTATATTAATTCTATATTATTCGTTTAGTCGCATCTACTTATAGTACTTATACTAATGGTGCATCACAAATTCGTATAATCAGCAGGAAACAAAAAACATAAAAAGGGGGAAGTTTGATAGATCGATATAAAAAAAAGCGATATTTTGGTTGATTTTCATACCATTTATTATATATTCAATAATATTTGAAAAAACAAACATTTAATAATAAAAAAGTCTCTATAAATTCTGGATGTTTCGCTATAGGTCTATGAAAAATATATTTAAAAGAAATAATAATATACATGAATGAGTTGAAATATGTTTTAAATATGTAATTTGCCGAGTGTATACTATATTATGTGCTAACCAAAGTAAACATGATATTTACTCAATACATTACACAAAAAACCCTCCGGGATTTCTCCTACACAAACGCAAAACAAACATGAAATATAATTTGACATTTAGATAAAATGTTAACAGTTAAACTTGCCATTTAAAGATAATAAAATATTTGTTACAATTTATTCTTAAGTGAATGTTTAGTAAAAAATTATTATGCAATACTTACTTTAATCATAAAATAATATTTCAAAAAGAGACTGTTGAAGAAGAAGAAGACTAATATTTTACATATTACATAAAATGTTTCATTTCATTAAATTTCAATAATGTGTTATACATATATGTATATATAATATATATATATATATATATATATATATATATATATATATATATATATATATATATATATATATATATATATATATATATATATATATATATATAATTATATATATATATATTCTTACGTTAGATCTACAAAAAGTCCAATATGATGATAAAAAAGAAATCATGTTTCAAAAGTTCGTTTTTGTTCGTAAATCAAGTTCCCCGATTTTTGAAAGACGGAAAAATAGCATTCTCCATTCGCCTTTTTTTTTTTTTTTTTTTTTTTTTTTTTGTGAGAGCACAATAAAAAACACATTATATTAATATTTCAAATTTTTTTTTAGTAACCTACTGTACAGTTATGAGTATGCACAAAAATTGTCCTGCTTAACCTTGTTGTATTTACATGAATCCCATCAAAGTGGGACACTAATAATAATAATAAAAAAAAATCTAAATACAAACTTTTTTTTTGCTAAAGACAATATGCTTACAAATGTCAATTTTAAATTAGTATGTCAGAACAAAACAACTTAATTTGCTTAATATTTTACTTCGTATAAGAAAATACAATACACCTTGGCTATATGTGTATAGAAAGCGAGAATTTACGTTAAAGCAATCTTGCGCACCACGCTGTGGTAGATGATGTTTCATATTATGAACAATATATATTTGACAATAAAAAACATAATAACGACTTTCATTTACTAACTTATAACTTCCCCTCTATTTCATTATATATACCACACAATATCTAGAGAATATACGTTACGTTGTTTTTTTAGGACTTAAGTAAGTTTTTATGTGTGTATAACCTTGTTTTTGTTCTATTACAAAGTTTGGGTCTCATTTCTGTTATTTAATCAAGTTGTGTAATGTATAGGGGTACTCTCCTTTTTTTTATGGTTAGTTAGTTCTTGTATCTTATTGTTAGTCTTACTTAGACTTTGATTTGTTAGTTTGAAAACCAATATTATTAAGAATATTGGTTATGTTATCAAATAAATTAATTACGTGTCTTATATAATATAATTTCATTAGAATATATTTTATTCATTTGCTTATAATTAGCAATATGTTTAATTAACAGTTACATTAACAAAATCATAACAAATTTAAAAAATTCATATTCTTACATTAATAACCTTTTCGTCTTATTATTTTCATTTGTAAATTTTTTGTTTATTATTATTATTTACTTAAACATATATTATAGTTAAGTGTGTATTTTTTACGCCCAAATCTTACCTTTTCACGAAAAATGTACAGTGATTTACTTTTTTTTAATAATAATAATTAAAGGCTTTTATTGGGCGAAATCAGGCTACAAATCTCTCAATTTAACCCAACTGTTTTACAGTACAGTCAGTTAAAAATTTTCAGTTAAATAACAATAAGGCTTAATTGAGAATATAATATACATGAGATTTATTTTGATAATAATTTTATACACGTTGTTTTATAATATAATTAAGTTGTTGTTTTTTAAATTTAATTTTATATCTTCATAGAAAACATACTAAATTACGTAATGATAGAATTTTTTTATATTATTAATCACTCTCTTTACTGCGTAGTTAAATTAAAAGCTATATAAATGTATTATATAACTTCTTAATAATCAATTAAATGTAATAATTTAAAGTAGTATATTAATTAAAGTTTTATTAAAATGTAAATTAGCTCATTAATTATCCATGAAATATTTACATTAATATGATATTATGCTACATGAAATTGTATTTATTTTGTTAATACAGTATAGAATTAAAAACTACATCATGTGTTTTAGTATAAAAGCTATTACCATAATAATATTTGTTATATTCATTTTTTTTTTTTTTTATGAAAATTGATTTTTTTATAAAGTTTGATGGACATGACAAGCTATCATATTTGGCATTTTATGGTTGATGTTTGTAACAATACAAGCAAAATACTGAAGCATAAAATGAGAAAATACGTAATGTAAATAGATAAAACACACACACACACACACACATTAGCATACAAATTAAATGCAGTTTAAAAACAATGTCAATTTGAATTTATTTTTACTGTTACTTAATTTTCAAGTGCTATGTTTTTTTTTTTTTTTTTTTTTTTTTTTTTGTGCTATCGTGTTATAATTTTCTTTTCAAATTATTTTTCAAACTCATTATTCATTTTATCATTATATTAGTACGTGTCACGTATTTTTTCATAAAAAAGACGTAAACACAATTTGTTTCAAAAGAAAAAAAAAAAAAAAAAAGCACCGGAAATAATCTTTTATGTTACATTATAAAAAGAGTAGAAGTATTTGAAAATAATAATAATAAAAAAATGAAAAATAAATAACATAATAAATCATAATAATAGTAACATAAGAAAAAAAAGCAAGATGTATGTGTTTAATAAAAGTATACGTATAGAGAAAATGAAAAATAGATGCTAAGAAAAGTACATGTACTTAATATAATTTGTTCTCTCTCTCTCTCTCTTCTCATTCTTTTTTTTTTTTTTTTTTTTTTTTTTTTTCCTTTTAAGGAAAACATGTCAAATATATTGTTTTTGCTCCTCAATCCTTAACATTTCAAACCAATTTGTAATGTGACAAAAATTTGTTTAGAAAGATCGTGACAAAAACATTACAAGAAGCAAGCTCCAGGGAAGCTGAAGGTATCGCCATTTTGGTGCTCGTTCTCGTTGTATCACCCATTATCATCATGCTGGTTCGAAATGCCGTTGCCACCATCCAGGTAATCAAAGTAAATGTTATAAGTGCTTTACACAGTCACGTTCTATTTATCAACGTAACAGAGTGCTAATAATAATAGCAAATTTATATAACGTAAGCTAGTAAAAAATAAATTGTACAAATTTTTAGGCATTTATATTTTATTATAATATATAATGTATTTTATGAAGAAAAAAAAGTGTTACAATGTTTTTTTCTAATGTAAGATAATACTATAAGATCTTTTGAATTGATGATTTTAACCAACTTTTAAACATATGTTGTGAAACATCAGTTTACGTTATTTAATAAACATAGATTTGTTTAGATATACGTAACTAAATGTTTGTTTATAATTTATAATGTTGAATGTTTTGTTGTTTTAGATGTACGCTGCGAGCTTGATTATCAAAGCCCGTGAACTCAAGATTGAGAAAAAGAAGAGTGACACGTTATTGTTTCAGATGTTACCACCAAGTGTAGCACAGCAACTGAAACAGACGCAACAGGTGAGTACAAATTTATGCACCTCAGGGTGCATTTATTTTTAATTTTATTTGTACTGTATAACTCTACCGACGGTTATTTTACTCTCACTCACACCGGAAACATCCGTTTTCATCTCCTCTTAAAGCGAACAAATAAACTTTAAAAAAAAATAGTTAATTATTTATTACACTATGTAACACAGGTAATTTTTACACAAAGTTTATACTTATTAATTTAATAAAAATATAGGGTTTCGCTGAGAGATTTAAGTGATACAAAAACAACCGGTGGTATCACTTTGTAATACTTGATCGCCACTAATTATATATCCACACAAATATCATTTTAATATTTTTTTTGTACTATTACTTGGATGTGCTTCAAAGTCATTTTATATTCGGAAGAGTAAGAAAATTAAAGTATACAAACAATAATCACTGATAATGAAAGTGATTTCTAATAGTTTATATTCAAATATATTTTTATATCATTTATTGCTCAAAAGTGATATGTTGAACAAAATAAATGGTAATATATACATTTCTATCTAATGTAAAAGTTAAGTAAACATTGACTTTTTTTTAAGTATACTTCTTAAAGAGGATGTAAAGAGAAACCATCTAAAATCATAAATAAAGTGATTCTTTTTACTATACATTAAAACGTTAAGAATTCAATAAAAAATAAATTCATTTAAATTTACACATACTGTAATATCGCTTTAAACTTCAGACTGTGTGTTTTTTTTTTTTTTAAGTGGCATGAATATAAAGTGTTTGATAAAAAAATTAAACTTGAAGTATGATTTTGTATTTGTATGTGTGTGTTTGTGCGTGCGTGCATTATATGTGATGAAAAAAAATGTTAACATGTCAACTTCATCATTTTTACATGATGATGGCAAATTTTAATAATTCAACCATACACCTCTCTTTTTAGATGCAGATTTATTTTGGATTTTTTTTTTAATAGACACTTTTTGTGTGTAGTTTTTATAATACGCGTGCATACATCCAAATCCTCCTTTGTATATTATAATAAGAGATGTAACATGGTTATGCATATTATAGCAGGAAAGAGTTTTTTTTTCTAATTTGAATAATTTAATATAAACGAAATTGCAATGTAAAATATTCAAATCTCATACATAATTACATATTAAAAAAAGAAGTTATAACTTTATTTTTTTCAGTCAAACTTTATAAGTTTAAATAATAAACTGAAAATTGTGACACCTTGTGTGTGTGTGTGTGTGTGTGTGTGTGTGTGTGTGTGTGTGTGTGTGTATTGTGATTAAAAATATTTTGTTGAATTAAAACTTTTTATAATAAAATTTGTACGTTTATGTAAGCTTTATTTATAAAATTAAGTCTTTAGCGGTAAAACTATGAATAACTTAAACAATAGGTATTTACAACATTTGTTTTACAAGCTATTTTCATAAGCTATACGAATGAAAGTATAGCTTTAATGAGTTTTAATCTTTAGAATAATAAATAGAGATTACAAACTTCCTGCAGTAACGAAACAACCATTTTATTATGACATTGTTTATAATTTAGTATGTTGTATATTTTGCAAAGACTTATAATTTAGCATATCGAAAGTAAAACGGTTCAGGATTTTATTTTGAATATTGGTTATTGGTTAGTATATAGGTATACAATTTTACAATAGAAATAACAAATAATTATTCATAATAAAATATACATTAATGAACTAGGTAATGATAATTATCTTTATATTAAATTTGTATTTTTAAAATTAATTTTGTTACTAATTATACAAAGAATAATAATAATAATAAAACAGCGACAGTAATTTATAAAAGAGTTCATAGAGACGTATTCAACAGTAAAACTTTTAGTATTGTGCAATGACAAAAACCCTCCAAAGAACCTAAAAAATGGCCATACACCAAAATTGAGAGTTGAAATATATACTGTAGGCTATTGCGTACCTGACTAACCTACGTATTTCACAGAATTGAGAGTTTACTGTAAAAATGTTTCACATATAATAATAAACAAACTATACTTGTAGATCTAATTTTTTTCATATAAAATAGCTTTGTTCCTATTGCAAAAATTGCGGTCTTTTTGTAAAAGAAATTTTGATGTGCTCGTTTATACTGTAGACCCGCATAATTTTACTTTTATGTACAAATTATATCTATTTTGATCCTTTGCTAACAGGTTCCAGCTGAATTCTACGCAGCTGTCACAGTGTATTTCAGTGACATTGTAGGTTTCACTGAAATAGCGGCAGAGAGCACACCACTCGAGGTAAGTCATGAGTGCTGGAATTTAGACTGCTTTAATAAGTGTACTTACTTTCATACAAACATTCCAATCAACTATAAATTATAATAAAAGCACTTCTACAAAAATTGATGTGCTGTGTAGTAATATAAATATGTATAACTTATGCAAATGTAGTGAATATGTTGCTATATTTAGTATTCTACATTATGTTTATTTTTATTTTTTAAAAGCCCGAGATAGAGTACTCTAGAAGGGGGGAGTATACGCGATCCAGCAGAATTTTTAAAGCCATTTTATTGGTTGTTGAAATCGAGAATATTCAAATCTGATTGGCTGACGTGCCCAAAATTTTCATTGTTGTCAGTCAATGTTATTTAAATGGGGGTTTTTTGGTTCTGAAAATGACCGTAAGTAATGGGAAAAAATGATATTTTGAAGACTCATAAAATTGTACCTAAACGTTGTCAAGTTATGAAATTTTCACAGATGAAACTTTATTATTTGGCGAAAAAAATAACATAAATTCAAAAGTCGCAATAATTCGCAAATACCGTTATTTAGTGCTCAATTTTGAACGTTTTTTTGAAAACGCTGTATTTTTGACGAAGCTATTATCGTGATAACAATGGCAAGTATTTTTTTTAAATCGTTTTATTTTTATTATATTTACTATAAATGTTCATAAATTTGATTTAAGCGATATTAAATTACGTTTTCTTTATAAATATATGGAATTAGGTTGTTTATCGATATTAAAACATCATCAGTATATCGATTTTACGTAAATATAGTAGGCATAATATACACGAAACATCTCGTTTTTTTAACCTTTTCCCTAGTCCAGCTAGAGTAATGAAATTTGCGCTTTTTTTTTCATAAAAATAATTAGCATAAAAGTAGATTTAATCTTTTATCTCTATACCAGCAGTGTCGATTTTTGAAACTACGCTCGATCGCGAAACATAGATCAAAAATTAATTAAGTTGCACGTGTTTTTACTTATTTCTCCGCACTTAATTAATGTTTATTTTTTATTTACAATAACTTTTCATCATTCGTATACCTTTTTTTTTTTTTTTTCTTCTTCATTTATTGCATAGAATGATGTAATTACGCCCTATTTTCATGGCAAAATAAGATGATTAATAAATGCGGTTTCTCCCAATATGATCTTTATACCCCTGAAGTGAAGACTGGAGTGTGCAGAGAGATGTAGAATGTATGCAAAATAAACTTTTTACCTAATTAGTAACTATCTTTTGAAATACATCTTAAAATATTTAGAGCCATCGACCGTCCATACTTTGAAAAAGTACTATACTTTAGAGCTCGGAATAGACCGTGACCCCGCGCGTAGTCCAAAAGTAGCGTTCAATATAAAACTTTGAATATCTCCTTGAGCTTGAGCGCTATTTAGATGCGCTATTTTACCTCTAGATAAGCAAGATGTTTAACCTTTTTGTCATGCCTATGCGATTTTCAACCCTTAGGTTTTTTTACCCTTCAAGGGTTAAAGACCAAAAACACGATTTTCAATATTATAACCTTTGCTATATGCTTTTATTTTTTATTTATTATTATTATTTTTTGTGAATTTCATTTCTGTGGTGTCTGAAAGTCATGTAGTACCTCCTATTAAAACAATATGAAAAGAAATCTTTAAAAACCATGCCAATAGAAAATAGGGCGTAAAAATGATAAGAAAAAGAAGAAGAAGAAAAAAAAAAAAAGTAAATAACACGGAAAAGCAAAGCTTACCCAAAATAAATATTTGGTGCTGAAATCTTATTGCCAGGACCTTTCTCATAGGGCACATTGCGTTTTAGCTCTATATGACCCCCTGGAGGGTGTTTGGGGTGGGGTTTTCCACCCTATTATGATTCTAAAAACTTAAGTAAA
Source organism: Ecdyonurus torrentis (assembly GCA_949318235.1). NCBI lineage: Eukaryota > Metazoa > Arthropoda > Insecta > Ephemeroptera > Heptageniidae > Ecdyonurus > Ecdyonurus torrentis. The sequence continues at coordinate 22,126,951 of OX439129.1, forward strand.
AGTATTCGTGTCAGATATCGCTCTAGGCAAAATCGACCCCGCTGAGCTCGAATCCGTTGTCAGATTTTTGGTAGATGCCACCCCTATGGCGATAGGGGTGGGTTTTTATTCTGAAAACCGGGAAATTTTTGGAAAATAAAGCAACATTGAATTGTAATAAAATGCAATATTTTCGTTAATCTAATTGCATATTCCAGTACCTCTGGTATGTTTTTAACATGAATCCTATGCATTTCCAGTTTATATCACTTTAAAGACGGTTGCAGGGTGCATTTTTCACCTTTATTTTATTATATTTTTTTTAATTAAATGATTGGGTTACTTTAATTAAGAATGATATCTCACCAATCACCTAATTTATAAAAAAAGGTAAAAACAACAACCCCAGCTACCCTCTTTAAAGTGATTTAAACTGGAAATGCATGGGATTCATGTTAAAACCATACCAGAGGTACTGGAATATGCAATTAGATTAACGAAAATATTGCATTTTATTACAATTCAATGTTGCTTTATTTTCCAAAAATTTACCTCTTTTGAGGATAAAAACCCACTCCTATCTCCTTAGGGGTGGCATCTACCAAAAATCTGACAACGGAATCGAGCTCAGCAGGGTCGATTTTGCCTAGAGCGATATCTGACACGAATACTTTTACTTAAGTTTTTAGAATCATAATAGGGTGGAAAACCCCACCCCAAACACCCTCCAGGGGGTCATATAGAGCTAAAACGCAATGTGCCCTATGAGAAAGGTCCTGGCAATAAGATTTCAGCACCAAATATTTATTTTGGGTAAGCTTTGCTTTTCCGTGTTATTTACTTTTTTTTTTTTTTTTTTCTTCTTCTTCTTTTTCTTATCATTTTTACGCCCTATTTTCTATTGGCATGGTTTTTAAAGATTTCTTTTCATATTGTTTTAATAGGAGGTACTACATGACTTTCAGACACCACAGAAATGAAATTCACAAAAAATAATAATAATAAATAAAAAATAAAAGCATATAGCAAAGGTTATAATATTGAAAATCGTGTTTTTGGTCTTTAACCCTTGAAGGGTAAAAAAACCTAAGGGTTGAAAATCGCATAGGCATGACAAAAAGGTTAAACATCTTGCTTATCTAGAGGTAAAATAGCGCATCTAAATAGCGCTCAAACTCAAGGAGATATTGAAAGTTTTATATTGAACTCTACTTTTGGACCACGCGCGGGTTCACGGTCTATTCAGAGCTCTAGTACTTTTCCAAAGTATGGACGGTCGAATATGGCTCTAAATATTTTAATATGTTTTTCAAAAAGATAATTAGGAAGAAAGTTCCAGAGGTTCGGACCCGTCAAAAAATTGTCGGGTCCGAAGACCCGGGTCCTGGACCCGTGATTTTTTTTTCGGGTCCGGGACCCGGGTCCGGACCCCTCAAAAATCTTCATCGGGTCTGGGTTCAGGTTTTCAATTAATCAATTAAATAATTTTTTATAAGTTCAATAAGTAAGAGCAGATTAAAATTTTTTGAAATAGAATTTAAAAAATTGCAGCAAGTTAAAAAAGAATGCAAATAATAATAATAAATAATCAATGTTTTGATTTGCTACATCTTGTCAATTAGCCAAATAAGAAACTTAGTATTATTGCCTGTATATATTCATATTAATAAAATAATAATAATAAAAAAAAGTCATCATACAAGCTGTAAGTCAGCAACATTATTAATTTTAAAAAAATGCAGCTCCTACAAGCTTTATAATTCAGGCGTATATTAATTTTTCTTCTTTCGGAACATAATGTTTTTAACATAATTTGAGGTATATAATTGAAAAAAAAAATTTTTTTTAGTTTTTTTTAACGTACTGAAAGTTTAGAAAGAAGGTTTTATTGAAATTGCATAAAAATCTGGATAACTAGACTAAAACCTACTCTTACACATAGTTAAAAAAATAAAATTTAAATAAAAAATCTTTCCAGATATTTAAACAAATTAAAATTTGTGTTGCATGCATGTATATGTTTCTGTGGCAAAAAAAAAAAAAAAAAAATCTAATACTAAACAAATTTACTTTATATTTTTTCATGTTTATGTACATTTCTTAATATTTCAATCAAAAAATTTTCAAACTCAACGAAAATTAGGGCTCGGGTTTTTGAACCCGTATTTTTCAAATGGGTCCCAAAAACCCGCCAAAAATCTCGGGTTTTGGAAGGTTTCGGGTCCGGGTCCGAACCCCTGAAAAGTTAATTTTGCCTACATTCTACATCTCTCTGCAAAAACTCCAGTCTTCACTGCAGGGGTATAAAAATCAACATGTTATATTGGGAGAAACTACATTTCTTATCATCTTATTTTACCATCAAATAATGTATTTATTTCTTTCATGTATAATATTTCCTTTTCATGTGTTTAATGAATTAGTACCATTTATTAATAAGTATTGTATTGCAATAAAATTAAATATTTAGTATACACAACAAAAGTCTTTAGTTTAGCTTTCCAAACTGTGCCAGAGTCCAGACTTTCTATTGAAAATGGCTTTTTCTATAGAAATTATAAAGTAAATTTTAATTTACATAAAAGAATTAATAATGTATTCAATTTATTAAGTATATTTCTTACACAATAAGTGCATTTTACGAATAGTATCTTTTAAAAGAAAAATTAAAACAAACTCTCAAGTTTTATTAAGTTGATGCGTATAGTTGACTGTATATAAAAATGTTTCCTCAAAATAGCAAAAAATTGCATTTCTATGGTATATTATGTAAAGTAAAGGAAATAATAATCTATTTTTAATAAATACTTGTCGAGTTGTTAAAAATCGAATGTTAAAAATTTAACAAATTATTATTTTTTTGATTATAATGTATAATAAACTTTTAAATTATTAATGAAATATTGATCAAATAATTTCATTTTTTTTTTCTTTTACAGATATTAAGAATAATAGAAACATTGTTTCAAGTTATAACACTAAAACAATAATTTAAGATACATAAACTTGAGATTATCATTTTTAATCGAAGTATGTATACTTGTTGTGTATTTATAAACAGTGGACAGCAAGCACAAGAGCGTTGAGTTTGTTTACTTTTTATTTTTCATTGTTGGAGCGCATTAGCCAATGAGCGTCGAGTATTGATTTTCAAAATATGATATTTTTAAAGCTAAAATAAATTAAATTTATAGCACACTGAGGGTTTTGAAAATTTAAACATAAAATCGCCATAAAATGAAGTTTGTTCTGTGAAAATTTCAATGCTGTAACTTCCTTTGTTCAATAGTTATGATGTTTCAAAATCGCGATTTTTCCCATTACTTACGCAATTTTTCGTGATCAAAAAACCCCAACAAAGGGTGCGCGTATACTCCCCCCTTCTAGAGTACTCTAGCCCGAGAGAGTAAAACACAATTTGTATATTATAAAAAATATCATTACTTTACTGTACATTAAATTTTATTTTCTAGTGTTACCGATGCTGAACTGTACATTTATTTAAACTTAAAAAACAAAGTACGAAATTGAAAGTTTCAAACCTTGCAAGTAAATTTCATTTCGTTTTTAAAATATAAAATATTTTTAATGCTATAGGGTTTAAAAATATTTTATGTTCTATTAAAATAAATACGTTATTAAGTATTTATTACCATATTTATTAGTATTTATTTGTTAACAAAAAAGAAAATCGGTATATAAAAATTGGGTGGTTAAAATGCAAATTAGTTAATTTAAAATAAAAGACTTAATACAAAAACAGTCTTTTTTAAGGTTTTATATTATATCTATATAAATAATAAAAGCGAGAAATTTAATTATGCGAGTTTCCAAGAGATAAAGAAATTATTTCTGTTGAAAAACATTATGAGGGGTTTTCTGTTGTTCTGTTTTGTGTCCCTAAGCTTTTGTATTTTACATCATTGTTAGTGTTTCCTTTTTACATCATTATTCATCATAAATTAATCTTGACGTGATGCTTTTAGAACTGCTTGTTGAATTCCTTGAATATTATTCAATTATAAAATTTAATGGATATAGTAGGAAAAAAATTATTTGGAAGTTTTTTAACATGCAAAAGTGTGTCAAATTATTAAAGTTACACTACTTTAATTAAATAACTACTCTCTTAAAGTTTTTAATTTTTGTTCACGTTGATGATTTAATAAACAATAGTATTAAAATAAAAATGGTGCATTAACATAGAAGTTTTTCATTTTTTTTTTTTTTTTTTTTTTTTTTTTTTTTTTTTTTTTACCACGGTATTAAGCATTGAATAAAAATAACATTTTATCACTTGTATACATTTTCATATTGTGATGTTTTCAGTATAGTATAAAAATCGTTATTTTTTAAACACAGTAGTAATATTTTGAATAGAAGTGTGTTTATGGTATCACGTTGTGTTGCTTTCACACATATACATATAGTATTATATTCTTATTTGACACTGACTACCTACTACGGGTTTGCGTATATAAAAAAATATACACATGATCTTCTGTTGATGACATATCTTATATTGCATTGGACTTATTTTCGCTTTCTTTTCACTAGGTTGTTACATTTTTAAATTCCATCTATAAACTCTTCGATGCGAGAATTGAGAGATACGATGTTTATAAGGTAGAAACGATTGGGGATTCATATATGGTAGCATCCGGATTACCTGTAAAGAATGGTAAGTACATTACATACATGAGTGCGTCTGTTTACTCTAAAAAACGGAAAAGGAAGTCCCGGAAAAGGAAACCATGTGACGGTAAAAGTGGGAGAAAACTTGGTGCCAGCAGCAAGCTAACCTTGAGCTACCTCCCACTTTTACCACCACGTGGTTTCCTCTTCCGGTCACTTCCTTTTCCGCATGTTGAGTAAACAGAAGCAGTCCATGTGTACTATTTACATTTTTCCATGAACATACAAGATTTTTTTTTAATGCCAAAATTCTACTTACTATAATACTTTATACAAATATGATACGGAATATTAATTTTTATTTAAATAAAGGATTAGGAAGATTGAAAATTAAAAGTTAAAATAATAATAAAAACATTACAGTAAGCGTTTTCTAATTGGAATTGTTAATTATTACATCAAAATAACCTGCATTCTCCTGGAGCCCACTTAACAATTCCAATTAGAAAAAGCTTATTGTGAACAAGGCATTTAAAATTAAAATGTATAAGAATATAATTTGATCTCCGTGATATTTAAAGTTTTTGTTTGATTTATATTAAAATTTAATTTTACATGTTTATTTTTCAATCTTTGTCAACTGCTACGTTATGTATAACTTAATTTTCTTCATTTAAATTAGGTGTTGTTGTTATGCATACAAGTACACCATGTATGTATATAAGCTCAATGATATTTTATAAGAGAGGCATTTAATTAAGTTGAAACTAAAATCTTATTTTCTTTTGAAAAGCTAAAACTTTAAGTTCTATTATACACACCATGGCACAAGGAATAAACTTTTTAATAACACTTTTTTACTCTTAAGCCTTTGAATTTATTTGATCACATTATTCGCTTCAAATAATTTTCTTTAGAATCTTATTTAAGTTTTAAATTACAAGGAAAGAAAATATTTGTTTTTATTATTAACTTGAGTATAAAAATGTTTCAGAATCAAATCAGATGAAAAAATGGTAATCAGATAACAAAAATTGTTGTTTGAAGTTAGTTTTTTTTCATTTTCTAAAAAAATAAGAGCTACCTGAAAAAATAAACAAACATAATATATATTATTATTATTTTTTTTTTTTTACTTATTTTTGTGACATTAAATGAACTTAAGTTGCTTCTAAAATAATAATGTATGTTCAAAAACCACAAAGACTGGAAAAGAAATGTATAATTTATTTTGAAGCTGCTGTGTAGTTTTACTAGTTTATGTAGACAGATACAAAGCTTTTAAGTACACTCTTTTTACAATTCTGTGATACAAAAATACACCTTTGCAAAAAGATTCTTTAGCATTTCAAAATTTAAACCAACTCTTTGATATAGGTTATAAAAATACCTAATTCAACTCAAAGAGATTTTATGTATAATATATATACTTGTAACTATTAAATTTGCAAATTTTTAAAGAGAATGTGTTCATTAATAAAGTAAATATTTTTTTTTCATAACGTTAAATGGAACGAAATTAATATACTGTAAATTCAATTTTATAGATTTGCATATTTTTTATATTTTAATATAGTCAGGTTAGATAAACAAGAGAATTTTGATGTATGAGGGTGTAGCTTTTTGTTGATATTTCTGGCGCCAAAGTGGAAGAGGCGAAGGGTCAATCACGTACTAACATAAAATTGATCAATTGTTTGTTTATAGACCACCAACATAATTTTATTGTATCATAAAACATTGTTATATTATATACAGGAAAAAAATTCATTATTTTTTGACTTCGCTTTACGATTATATATTAAAGAACATATTTTTTTTACAACACATAAAAATACTATTGAATTTATTTTACTTTTCAAATGTATGAAGATAAGACAGAGTGAAAGCTTAATTTATTTATTAGGTTAATTCGCTGAACTAGAAAATTGCTGTCATACCATCATCAAAATAGATGATATAAATTAATATAATCAATCATCATATATTATGGTTCTTTGTTGTGCCGCAGGAAAGCAGCACATATCAGAAATTGCTACGATGGCATTAGATCTACTAGCTGGATCTACTGTATTTGCTATACCTCACCGACCAGGCGCTAGGCTACAGATTCGAAGTGGAGTTCATACTGGTCCTGTGGTAGCGGGAATTGTTGGATCTAAAATGCCAAGATATTGTCTTTTTGGAGATACAGTTAATACAGCAAGTCGTATGGAAACAACGGGAGAACGTGAGTATTTACTGGAAAATTAATATTTATAAGTAATGACGTTTTAAATATGTATTAATTACTTTAAAGTGGCTAATGAAAAGAGCTATTTAATTGTAATTTAATTTTTTAGTTAATGTTAAAAAAATAGTCGTGAATGAATTGCATCCTTCACGTTTATACATATAAGATTAATTAACTGTTTGGCATTAAAATATTAACCTTGAAACTTAAAATGTAACAAAATATGTAAGACTTTGAAATAAGTAGACTTTGCACAAGTAGACTATGAAGAAATATAAATTCTAAAAAACTAAATTTTATACAATAATATAAAGAACGTTTTTCGTAGAAAACTATTATACTGTCTTCATAAATAGTTAATATGTTTTATTCAAGAGCTTTTATATGAAATCTTACTTTAAATACTTTGAATTAGTAATGAGTTCTTTCAGCCTCTGTTTGCTCTAAAAAAAAAAAAAGATTCTATATACATCTTTGTTTAGCACTGCGGATTCACATCAGTTTGGATATGAAGTTGGCTCTGGACTCAGTGGGTGGATTCAATACTGAACATCGTGGTTTAGTGGAAGTCAAGGTACGTTTTATCTTCGAATTATCTATGCAACCAGTTGGACCAATAAGCCATACATGTTGCATAACTAGTAGGCTCTTTAAACTTACTGAAATTTTATTAGACGAATCTCACGTCTTAGTCATACTTTTCAAACTATTACCCAACTTTGTAAAGGCACTACTCACTGCAAACTCTTATAAGTGTAATATTTTCTCACATTTTTTAATTAACAGCAATACTGGCCTGTTTACTTGGAGAAATATTTGTATTGTGCAATTAGTTTAATTGCATGTCAATGTAATGCTTTTTAATGGAGATTTCTAATGATTGTGTAAACATATAATTATACTTCATAATAGTTTTAAGATATGTTTACACAGTACAATATTTTCAATGTGCAATAAACTTGATTGCATAATATCTCTATTAAAAAAATTGCTTTTTCGTGCAATTGCACTTAAAATATTGCAACATGTGACTTTGCCTTTACAGTCTAGTACAATTACATGAATACGATAGGAAAAAAACATTAAAAAATACAATGTAACAATATACTTTGTTGATGTTGTTGACATGTGATCTATATTTTAAACAGGGTAAAGGCTTGATGGAAACCTACTGGCTGGTTGGTAAGGAAGGAGGCATATCAAGAGCTACAGAACTAGACATGCCTGGATTTTTTGAAGATGTGCAACCTGTTTTTATGAGACGTCTTAGACAATCTTGTAGTCAATGAAAGCGGCGAAATACGTTAGTCTAACAAGAAGACTAATATGAATCAATCGTGAAAGTTTATTTAATTAATCGCATTATTATAATATACAAACTTTTAAAAGTGAATGAAATATTCTTATTTATGTATTATACCTCAATGTATTCTATTGAAACTGATGAATAATGCTTTAATTAAAAATATATAATATATTTCACTGTTTACATTAAGACAAAAGAAAATGTGTGAATTATATCGTGTGCATCTAGCAAGAATTAAAATTTATCAAAATAAATATATATCTAGGTATTGTGTATATTAGCACAAAAACTGCTTATAATAGTTATCCAAATAAAAAAAAATCAAATGTAAATTTTGTAAATATATAGTTGTTGACTGTTATCCAAGTCAACATGTTTTGTGTATAAGAGATGATTTTTAAGCACTATGAAAAAATAATTTAGTGCTGAAGAACATGTATAGTCATAGAAAGTAAAAGTAACTGTAGCTTTAAGTTGCATGACATTTTATGTACATTAATTTTGTCATTGTATAATATGTCATTTTAGAAGCTAGTTTTCAGAGATATTTATTTCACTCTGCACCTTTGCGCAAATATTTTCCAATTTTTTTAAGTGTTAAATTGTTAAGTTATATTTCCTTCATGGATGTATACATACTTAAACATTACTATGATTTTTTTTTATATTATTATTTTCTTATGACACAAACATTAAGCTCAAATTAATGTCGAGTTAATATGTTTTTATGTTATAATTTTTTTTATTAATATACATGATGTACAGTACATGTGCATAATGAACGTGCCAAATATTAATTTACAATTTATATTCTGACAGACGTAAGTATTGAAGTCAACTATTAAACTGTAGTTTTTATGATATATTTATGTAAGTGTTTTTATTGTTATTAAAAAAAAAGCGCATTACATTTTGAGACAAAATAGTATATTAAAGTATTTTTTGCTTTGTAAATGATATGTGTATTTTAAATAATTTATTCACAAATAAAAATAAAAAAATAATAAAAACGTAAGAACTGTTACTGTGACCTTATGTATCTCTATGCACAAAAAAAAAAGAAAAGAAAAGAAAACATTTTAATGATAGTATACTGTATAAGTAAATATATATTAAAAATAATATGCTAAATTGATGTCTGACTACTTACTGTCCAATATATGAGTTAGAGGAAAAAAGACAAGGAGAAAAAAATCATGCTATTGTAGTACAAAATACTACACTTTGTTAAAAAAAAATAAGTCTAATTTTTATCCACTGTATAGTCTATATAATTATGTAATACAACTCTACAAACTTGTAAATAATGTAAATAAAGTATTAAACAGTTAATGTATTTAAAAATCTATATTATATTATATATATGTATTGTTGTACTATATTGTAAGGTAAAAATTAATAAAAAAAATTATTGATAAATCTTTAAAAAAATATATATAATATATATATATAATATATATATATAAAGATAAAAACTATATAATAAACTATTTTATGACAAACGTAGAGCGTTTGTAACTTTATGGCAATGTTTATTTAAAATATCAAATAATATTTCATGATGTTTTTGAAACATGATAACATTACTTACGGCCCAAAAATTTCCAATATCAATAAGCCAGTAGATTGGAGAAAAGGACTACATGAAATGAAAAGCCAACTTTTATTTGATGTGTCCTTCAAACGGTGTTTCCATTTGACCAGGTTGCACTTTCAAAGATGACAGATCAATGTTATAAAAAAATGTGTGTATATTGTATATATATATATATATATGTATATATATATATATATATATATATATATATATATATATATATATATATATATATATATATATATATATATATATATATATATATATATATATATATATATATATATATATATATATATATATTAAAAGGCAAACTTATAATTGTCATATATAATAGATGTAGCTTCTAATATTAAATTACAAAACAAAAAGCAGCAGTTGACACTTTACCTGCAGACTTGAATATTATAATAATATATAAGCCTATAATATAGAGGTTATGTTATTTTGTGTTATAAGAACAAAAAATCTATAATTACGATTGCTTTACTTTACAATTTGATGTCACATAATTATTAAATTTTGCCATAAAATAAAAACACTTTATAGTTAATTTTTTATTTTGTCATGATATTTATAACTACAATACCATCTTAAATTGTTTAAAATTTATTAATCTGTGTGTTTTCTTTATTATTATTTTAACTATTTCATTAACAGACTGATTTTTCTTTTGCAGAAAGTGATACAACATAAACAAAATGTCCATATTTTATTTGTATATGATAATGTAACATTTAATTGTCCTCTAGTCATTTTAATTGGGTGTTATTGAAGAAAAAATTTTTTTCTTTCTGTAATTACTAAGTAATTAGGTCTTGAAATAAAAGTAAAGACATATTTTTATTATTATTATTAGTTTTAAGTTATGGTATTCTAATTTCAGTTTCATGAAATTTAATTTATTTTGAAATCGGTTATTTTGTAATCTCTAATCTAATGCTTAAAAATATTAATTTGTACAAATAAAATTAATTTTATATAATTTTCAGTAATATTTATATCCTAATTGAATTGAAAAAAAGACAATATGTCGCATTAATTCCATTAACAAAGTTATTTTAAAAACATTGGTAGCAAAAAGTTATCAATGAATATTTAGTAAGATCTCAAGATAGTTGTTAATAACTATTAAATATAAAGTATTTTTGTCCTATATGTATACGTGTAATAAACTATTTTTACTGTACAAAATGCGTTTTATTATAACAATAATAATAGAAGTGTATTCAAGAAACTTAAATAGCTATTTCCGACATATTTTTATCATGTTCTTGAACAGAATTTTTAAAGCATTTAACAAAAGTTTACAATAAGTAAGCAATAACATTACAGTAACCAAAAACAAATTATAATTATATAGAACACATGAATATGTGCTTTTTAATTTTTAAACACAAAATGGATCTCCAAAACTGATGACAATATTTTTTTTTTTTTTTTTTTTTTTTTTTTTTTTTTTTTTTTTTTTTGCTTGCCATATTGTGTTATCGTGCTATACACCAATCCCAGTCCCAGTCAAGACATTTAACAGAATATAAATGTGGCCGCACAAAAGAGCATGAAAATACTTTATATAATTTGCTATTTTAGAGATAAATCCAGTTTCTGACGTCAGAAACTGACAAAATTAGTAAAAAAAAATGTTGTGCGGGTTGCATAAATCTAAATTTTCTGATCACTACTATGTCGCTAAATTTGGGTTTTGAGACAAAGTAATGTTATTTATGTTAGTCTCATCAAGTGTTTTGTGATGTAAATAATTATATTTTCTTGTGGTCTATTCCTTTAATATAATAAATACAAAATATTTGCAAATTATAAATAAATAAGCATAGAAATATATCTCTTATTCAAATACACCCCTATACAGTATACAAATTTCTAGTCAATTCATTTATTATTTTCATTATTATTTAATATCATCTTACCCTTAAAATAATGCCACAGTAATAATACCAAACACATTTCAGCATGGTATATATCAATATCAATTATATCTCGCTCCTTTGTATGTATTAAAGTTTAGGATGAAGATAACAAGATTAAAGTATTATAAACACTTTAGTTTTTTTTTTAAAGTTGTCATACTTAAGTCAAAATTCCATATTCTTAACGTCCCTAAAAGTCATAAGTAATAATGAAAGCTCAACTTTAATTTTACTTCATAATATATACTTTTTATTTATTTTTTTTTTTTTAGCTAAAATCGTAGTTAAAAACTTAAAATCGCACAAAATATGCCAGAAAATAATAAATACATAAACATGTTTACTTAGTTTTCACTAATTCAAATACATCAATATTACTTTTTTTTTTAAAGCGACTTAAAGCCCTTGTCAATTTACTTTTTTATCATTTATAATACTAGATTGATAATTATCATACCTTATTATCCATGAATTAGACACCACCACGTTGATTTTGTATTTATTTTTATTTATTTTCTTTCTAACGGTTATTTCACGTATCTGACGTCACAATGTACCGTCGCCAATCACAGTCACCGCTCTGGTCACGTGATAAATTTAAGCCCCCTCTCTCAAGTTATTTACCCCTATCACAGCCCCATTGATACATTGTGACGTCAGATGCGTGAAATAACCGCTAAAATAAAAATAAATACAAAATCAACGTGTTGGTGTCTAATTCATGGATAATAAGGTATGGTAATTATCAATTTAGTATTCTAAATGATAAAAAAGGAAGTTGACAAGGGCTTTAATAAGTAATTAGCGCGCACATTTTTAGTCAAAACATTGAGTTAGAAGTAAATTGTGATGTTTATTTACTTTCCAATTTTTAGTTACCATTATTCATTATATTTATGCAAGTATTACAACGCTGTAATTACAACGCCGTAATTAAATATATTTACGACCAGCTACGTTTTCAAGGTCACCGTGTTATTGAAATGTCAGATCTACGTTAAACTACACGTTTTTTTACGGTGCTGTGAACCCTATACATACATAAAGATAAGGATATTATAACAACTTCATTTGCATATAGTTTTAATTTGTTTGTAAAGCGTACATTGAAAAGAGGAAGAGCAACTTTAAACTACCCATTGACGTCACATACGTAACCAAATCTAATTTTCTCATCAATACAAATCACCTGCAGACAAAATTCTTTTCAACTTTAAGCTCTCCTCTAATTAGTATACTTATACATCAACTTTATGCAACTTCGTAAATACTCCCACAAGATCAAAAGAAATATCGATTTGAAAAGTCACGTGTTTTGTAACTTTATAAGTTATATTTTAATGCAGTGTAGTATTTTCATTAGAAATGCTCCATTTTTTTAAGTACATAATTCTAGTTGTAAATAAAATTTGTAACTTGAAAAAATGTTAAAAAAAAAAAAAAAAAAAAAAAAAAAAAAAAACTTAAAACATTAAAATATAAGTCTAAATTTTTAAAAACTGGTAATTTATTGTACCAAAATTTATAAAAACTTTTGCCTATGCGTTTACCAACTTTTAAACAATCTATATTTATTTTTATCCATATGGTCATGGAAGTCAATAAAAAAATCATTTTATTCGAGCATGTTTTGTTTCTGTTTTTAGTTTCACTTATTAGCTTTAACTTTCTATACTTCCCTTCTCTCCTATACTTAATTAGTCTTTGTGACGCTGTGCAGTACATTCATGATATAGACAGAGATGAATGATTATTGTTTTATTTAAAAGGAAGCATAAATTCAACTTTTACTTTATTGCGAGTAAAAGATAAAAATTAAAAAAAAAAATGAAATTTTATTTAATAGCAGAATTTAATATTAGAAAAAAAAAATTAATGTAGTTATAGCGAGAACATAAATGGATGTATGCGTACAACAAAGAGAATGATTTTCTAAATTATAGGGTGCTAAAAACTCAGCCTTAAATTACTTCAAAATAAGTATCCCTATAAAAATATGTTGCTCTATACACACATTTGCAAATTCATTATATTTATTATATATATTTAATGAATATATAAAATATAAGAGAAGTGTTAAGTACAACAAAAAATCAAATATATCAACAACAATATATTTTATATGTTGCATTTTTTTTTCTAACAACTTACATTACAAAATTTGGCTAATTTAAATTCATGAGGTTTAGGTTGTTATACAATTTGCTACTACATGTGAAACCCCTTAGAAATCTTATGGGAAAATAGTATAAAAAAACAACTATTGTATTATTTATTTTTATGTTGGATTTTGGAACAATTCTTGTTAATTTTGTATCACCTGCAATTTAAATACTGGATATAGAAACATGCTGACTATGATTTTAGATCTTGCTTTATGAACACATGAAACACCTCTCCAAAAGTTTTAGAAAAAATACAAGCTTTATGTCCAGTTTTGAATATAAAATCAGACCCTAGATTCTAATAACATTTTAAAGAGTGATTAACTATCACAAATATTTTGTTTTAAATAAAGAAAGAAGAAGAAAAAGTATATACAATAATTATTTTAATTACAGAAGTTATTATACCACCTTAAATTTATTTATTTATTATAATAATAATATTATATTATAATTAGTTAGTTTTATAATTAAAAAACATTGCAAATTAAGAAAATATTGAAATAATTCTAAAAAATATATAGAATTTTATTTAAGCAATGTCATAAGTATATATAAATTGATCAGGAATACAACATGAACAGCAACTCAGCAACCTATACGAGATTTAGAAATGAACAAGAATATTTCATAAGGAAGAAAAATAGGGTGTCAGAAAATTCAAGTTCAGAAAATATAATTGTGTTAATTTACACAAAATTGGTGTTCGTATGGAAAAGTAAATCCAATTAAATATTTCAGCTTAATCCTAAAGTGAAAGTTATACTTATCTCTAACAATATATTAATTGTTTAAAAATGGAAAGAGATAATATGTGTGGTAATAACAATAATAAATGTTGAAAATAAATATTAATAACATTTTCCTCTTTCAAAGGATTTCAAAATAGGTTATGAATTTGTGCTCACCTTATTTGATTTAAGGAAGTCGTATTTTTAATGCAGTTTTAATAATGCTGTACAACATAACTAAGGATTTTTTCCTGCTAATAACCATCACAATTTAAAATTTGAATAAACTGTTCCAAGTTCATAACAATTTACGTAAATAATTTCAAATAATGCATTTAAATAGACCGAATTTTGTTATGCACACAAAAAAATCGGATTATGTGAAAATACCCGTATAAGATTGATATTAATTAATGTTTATATAATGCAGCAAATAATTATTATAACCTTGTTAACGAGGGTACAAATAAAAGTAATAAAAAACATGGAAATTATAATTAATAATACAGAGATATTTATAATTAGATATTTATATTGCACATGATGGTGTAGAAAAATACAATTGAAGTCAGGTTGCCATGGTTACGCGGGGTTGCGCTGGTCCTGTGCGCCTTGGCGCCTCTCTCTCTCTCTCTCTCTCTCTCTCTGTCTCTCTCTTACCATCTCTCTATCTCTATCTCTGTGCTGATATTATTCACAACTCGATCTTGGCCGAAGGCACGAGACAGCCTGATGCCTGCTTACACCTGAAAAAGACAGTCATTCAGTCAGCAGAGTGCGTGACTGGCAGGAAGAAAGAAAAGGAGTGCAAGGTAAGTTCCTTACAAATATCGTAACTCTATCCAAATATTTTTGCATGCAATATTAATTTCGGTTTTCAATATTAATTTGCACTTATTTTAATTAGTATATAATAAATAGTATAATATACTTTTTTTGATGTTAAGCAATATTCTTACCTTTTAGAAGTGACTCCAATAAAAAATTTATAATTTCTTTAAATATTGAAATACATCATACAAAATAAACGGCACCTTTTGAAAGAAGAGAGAGAGAGAGAGAGAGAGAGAGAGAGAGAGAGAAGCAACGAATAGAAAATATAATTTCATTCAAATTTTCAAAAATTTAAAGATATTATTATTTTTTATTTTTTGCTTCATCGTGTAAGCATTGCACAGCTGATTGTTTGCTTCACAATTACTTTCTTAACGTATTCTTCGTCATATAGTTATGAATTATATACTCTGCTATTGCTATTTCTTTCGTGCTTTTTGAATTCACTAGCCCTCTTGTTGTAAAAATCTCAAAGCATTTTCCATATCAACAATCTTTATGTATTTAATTGAAAAAAAAATTAATCCTGAGAATGAGATAAAATTTTCGTATTTCAAAGGTCTAAAACTTTTCACGTATTTGAAAAGAACCAACTAACTTTTTGTCTCTTTCAACCGCAATACTATATCCTCGGGGAGAAAAATATTCTTTTAGCGAACACACTAATTTATTTAGTACAGTACATTTCTTGTGTTCTATAATGTTCTTTTAATATTTTATTAAATATTATAAGACAAATTGTTTTATATATATATATATATATATATATATATATATATATATATATATATATATATGTACATATATTAAAACATGTCATGATGAGTAATGTTATTATAAACGGAATATAAAGTTTTAGTCGTTTGTGAAAAATGTTTTATTTTTTATTATTTTTTTTTGTAATAAAACGATATTCGCTCTATCTCTGTTTCTCTTCCTACCTTTTGTTATACTGTATTATACCAAAAATAACACAGTCATATTTTTTTAATGAATAATAAACAGTATCACAAAACTTTTATACGCGTTTCTTTGTTTTCGGGAAAAAAAATAGTAATACTAAAAACTTGATACAAAGAAATTTTAATGAACTATTCTGTACGATAAGCTCACATAATAATTAACTATAAAATATATACTATTACTTTAACATATAATTGAATGGAAAAAATATGAGTTTGATATCATTAAAATTAAAATTACCAAGTTTTTATTTTTCCATGGTTTCCGAGGAGGTGTATGCACATGGAAGGTTGTTAATAAATAGCTAATTATAATAAAATACATATACAGAGTGGGTTTTTATTTTTTCACCTGGTTGTCTTCTAGTGCATGAAGAATATGGAGAGAGAGAGAGAGACAGAGAGAGACAGAGAGAGAGAGAGAGAGAGAGAGAGAGAGGTAATAGTCACTTATTTCTCACAAAAGTTGTGTAGGTAAGAGGGAAAGAATTCAAAACGATCAATATTTAAACGTAATGCAAAAATAAAAAATAAACCAGGTTTTGAAATAAAGTGTAAAAAACTTAAAGTTAATATTAAAAAAGGTACAGCATATTATATTGTATTATATAACATTTTAAAAAATAGTAGGGAAGAGGATACAGAAAATATAAACAAAAATGTTTCTAATAGAAACGAATAATTATAATTAAATATTTGGAATTTCTATTAAAATTTCTAAACTAATGATAAATTATTATTTTGTTTTTACTGTCTCTTTTAAAGACTCAGATTTCATCCTTTTTATTAAAAGTATGAATTACATTTTTTTTCCTATAAATAAAATGAATCTTCTGAGATAAAGTGAAATGATAATTAAAATGATATGAAAAACTTAATTGATATTTTTTTTGTAAGAAAAATTTGTAACTGCAACAAGGGTACACATGGCGTTTTACACGACTCGTAAATTGATTTTGAGTACGACTTATAATTATTTCTATATGTTGTTATAATCTCTCTCTCTCTCTTTCTCGGTAAAAACGCGGAAAATTATAAATAAAAAGAAATTTGTAACTGTATTCACTTAAAGGCATAGAAAACATTGAAACAACATGTTCTAAACACAAAATGGGATCTACAAAACTGATGATATTTTTTTACCAGAATGTAAATGTAGCCCCACAAAAGAGCTTGAAAAAAATGTAAAGTATGCAATTTGCGTGAATATTCCTGTTTATGACGTCATAAACAGGCAAAAACTAGTATGAAAATGTTGTGCGGGTTGCATAAATCAAAATTTTCTGATCACTGCTACGGCGCTACAGTTGGGTTTTGAGACCAATTAATGCTATTTATGTAAATCCCATCAAGTGTTTTGTTATGTAAATGCAAAAATGTTTTCATGTTGTCTATGCCTTTAAGTAACTTTGATATTGAACTTTACATGAACAAGTATCTAAAATATATTTTTTGTTATTCTAAAATTTCAATTCAAAAATCAAAGCTGTAATTAAAAAGGTTTTTATAATTACTTGCTACTACAGTTTAAACTTCGGATGTTTTTCATAATACTGAATAAAATTTTTTTTAAGTAGTTGTTGGCAATATTTAATATAAATTTAAAACTTTAAAATAAATTTCATCAACAGCACTTACAGCGAAGATAAAATCAAATCAAAAGTTTAAATCAATTAAATAAAGTAACTTTTCAAGTATCATTAATGATGAGTGGGATTAAAGTTTTTGATCCTTAATTATAAAATTGTTTTCTTTCATAAATTTGTAATCGAAATTTTAATTTAAAATAAAAAAATACGTATTAATATAAATGCTTACGTTTTTATAAGAAAAATAAACTTACTTGCAACTTTTTTATTGACCTAGTTGTTTGAACACTATTTGTTTTGACACCATACTGTTATGTTACAATAAGATCTTTACTTATAAAGAAGATAGAAAAAGTTAAACTTATTTACACTGGAAGATAGTCTGCAAAGAGTAATGTAAGTTATAAACAAGATGGTATATTTCACTATTTTTTTTTATTATTTCTTTTCTTTGCCAAAAATACATAATTGTGATATACTGTATTATTCAATGTAATAATAAAAATTTCAAAACTTCTGTATATCATAATAAAAACATAAATCAATAAAATTATTTAACAATAATTATATTAACCCGACGTTCAGCTCACTAATTAACATTACAGGTCAATATTAATTAGAAAAGCTATATAGTAAATGACTATTTCCATACACATAACACGTAATAGAATAGAAACAACAGTGTATATTACTATCCATAGACATACTAATTAATTAGTGTCTTTGGCAAAAATTATATAGTGCATGGTTGACTTGAGTTCAAGCAATTAATATATGCTTTATGAATTCATAGATCTGATACGTCTAATGAATATATATATATATACATATACATATAGAATATAATCAAAACAAGAAAGGGCTATATACATTATATGACACACTATATAATATTATCATAATAAAAGTAGGCAGAAATGGTTCATTGTCCTATGTATATTATGTTCAACGTACAGTATATTCCTCTTGAATAAATCTGTACGTATAAAACTAGATACATATTATACATATTTCAACTGTTTCTAGTTTCAAAGAAGAAAAAAAATGAAAAAAACAAACAAAACAAACAAACAAAAAAACAACAACAACAACAACGAATATAAATATTCTTTCATAACGACAAATAAATGCTTTATTCACATACGAGTGCATTTTTATTTAATAAAAAAATCGTATTATATGTAAAGATTTATATGTATTATATATGTATTCTTCATTAAAATACTCCATATCACTAAATCTTTACATGCATTGCTACTTCTAAGAACAACATATATATATATATTTTTTTTTATATAATGTTGTACTTGTTTGACATTAGTATTTTTTTTTTCGATATTTAAATATGAAAAACATATTATAGCGTAAGAAATAACTACAAGAATATGAAAGAATGTTTGCTAGATTTTAAATTTAAGCAAGTCATAATAATTTATGTACATGAATAAGGATAATAAATACAAAATTTATAATTAGTTTTAACCACGTTTTAACAAATCAGGCGAGATTGTTACATCAGTTTGCTTTGATAATTTTCACATCTTTAGGGCACAAAAGATTATAATTTTAAATTAATAATAATTTAATATTTTGTTCTCTTTCAAATTTCATTATTATTAGTTTTTGCTTTAGTTAAATGATATAGAATACAAACTTTGAAATATGAAATATATAATATATATATATATATATATATATATATATATATATATATATATATATATATATATATATATATATATATATATATGTCAGCATCAAAACCCGAAATTGACCCAAACTAGGTATTTTTGCTCATTTCGGCTTTTGGTTCGTCGCTTTTTGCCAAAACCCGGAATGCCACTTTATTTCGGCTTTTGGTCACGAAATTTTGATCCATACTAGTTTTGAGCATTTTGCAAAAAGCAAAACCCGGTGTAAACATTTATATCTAGTTTTGGTCTTTGAATTTTGACCAGAACTAGTTGTGGTCAAAATAGAAAAATCAAAACCCGAAAAATGAACATTTCTCAACTCAGAATTTTATGCAATGGTAAAAGACTATATGATTATATTATAAATGCACGATGTTTTGGTATTATAATTGAGGTGTTGAAACAATATATTTTATTATTTTACTTGAAATGCAAAATATATGGCCTGAAAGATTAATTTGATTAGAATGCGCTGACCATAATCTCTAAATCTTATGGCTATAGATACGGAATATAAATTGAGACAATACGAAAAATAAACTTACTGTTTGACCTAGCAATGGACCACTTGCAATGAGCGTACTTTTTAAATTAATTTGAAATTTTCTTAATGCATTTCTTACAAAAAAAATTAAAAATCCTTTTCCCTTTTTGCAACAATTACAAACATTTTATTGCAAGTGTTCCATTTAGTAATGGTAGTAATAGAGTATATTATTATTATTTTAAGGGGCTACTTACGATTAAATGTAAATTAAGAGCTAATCCATTAAACCACTAACCAAATGTTCACTTATAATTTGCGCACCAACAATATACGTGTGTTGTGAACTTTTTAAATTCAAACACTTTCTTATCCTCTTTCTAACGAATATTATGCAGTTATAAACCATGTTTTCAGCACAGAGACAAACAGTCAACTGAATATACGCACAAGAAATATTTTAAAATAAATCGTTATCACTGGATAAAGTAAGGTGGACTTGAACTTTGAACCAATATGAGGGAAATTAGTCATAAGTCATAATAATATCACTTTTATTATTGTAAATTAAAATAAATATTTTTACTTTTTATATTTAACGGGTCGTGATATCTCTCTCTCTCTCTCTCTCTCTCTCTCTCTCTCTCTCTCTCTCTCTCTCTCTCTCTCTCTCTCTCTCTCTCTCTCTCTCTCTCTCTCTCATTCTTATATCAAATAATTGAGTTGAGAAATGTTCATTTTTCGGGTTTTGATTTTTCTATTTTGACCACAACTAGTTCTGGTTAAAATTCAAAGACCAAAAGTAGATATAAATGTTTACACCGGGTTTTGCTTTTTGCGAAATGCTCAAAACTAGTATGGATCAAAATTTCGTGACCAAAAGCCGAAATAAACTGGCATTCCGGGTTTTGGCAAAAAGCGACGAACCAAAAGCCGAAATGAGCAAAAATACCTAGTTTGGGTCAATTTCGGGTTTTGATGCTAACATATATATATATATATATATATAATAATGGTAAACAAAAAAAGTCATGGCAAAATAATCATAAGTTAGAAAATAAATTAAAAAGCAATCAATAAAGCAATGGAAATTGTTTGCCACATATACAGTAAAACAGATGTCTATTTACTCTATTTATTATATATTGATGCTGTTGCGGCTAAACCACGGATCTATCTTTGGAGGGTTAGCTTACTTTCACACAACTACGTTTATCGCGGTAGCCCAAAAAACGCGTATCTACATTTTGCGTGGCAACTCATATTCGCGGTTCTACATTTATCGGTTATTTGCTTTTTCACGTTACTACGTTTAGCGTGAAAGTGTGTTTCACATATCTACGTTTTTTAAAACACGTATCTACATAAAAGTGTTTTTATTGATATAATGCAATTAATAATAATTTACGTATGCATGGCAAATGTTCAAAATAATATTTTGAAATAAAGTAAATATTAATAAATAAATTAATAAAAAAAATTACTTTACATTAAAAAAATAATTAAAAAATACTAATAAAAAACTTTATATAAAAATTTAAAATATAGCATGATAATTTTAGTCTTACTTTTAAAAATATGTGATTTAATGGGATTTTTTATTCGTTTAATACATAATAATTCCGAATTATGTGTAAATTCTAATTAAAGTATTTTATATCGTGAAAAAAATCGCTGATAATTGTTTACAAAGTATAAAACTGATGCATATATACATAAAATACACACACACATCCATATACACAATAATACTGTGCTGTATTATACACAGTATACATATTATATCGGGTAATTTTTTATTATTATTATTTTTACGTCTCTAAAGGAGAAATTGTCACACAATTAGGTACCTTTACTTTAGAATCTTTTGCTATTCTAGTAAGAAAACTTTTTCAAACTTCTTTTCTTGTTAAAAACTTCTTGTCATAATTAACTTAAAAAAGAACGTACATGTAATTAATATTAATTAATTAAATTAAAAGTTAGCTAAAATTTTGCTAGCAGTTGTTATATATATATATATATATATATATATATATATATATATATATATATATATTTATATTTATATAAAGACTTTTAGCTTATTTATTGAATGCAATGCTTTGTGGAATTATTATTATTTTTTAGTGGTGATGGGAAAAAAATACTAACGTTTTATGCTATAGAATAGAACCTAATTATGTGATAAGAGCCTCTTAAGCTCTCGTTGACTTTTTATACTTCAGACTTTAAGTATCATTGAAACTGAAACAATACTTTATTTATTTTAATTTTGTTGCACACATCTATAGCAAAAGTAGCGTATGAATTAAAAAATATCAATAGTAGGGGTTAGGGATTACGTCCAGCTGTTAGTCTACTCTCTTCAAAATTTATTCTATTCTAATGCATCGGAACCTAAGCCGGTGCCTGTACACTTTCCTATTGTGCCGTTATTTCTTGTCTTAACCACTACTCCTTTCTAAACCTATTGTCTTCGTTTTCCACTAATTTGTTACTACCAGGCACCGGCTTCAAAGTCATTTAATACATCTTCATAATCGTTCACCACGTGGAGTGCGCGCAGAAGAGGACATATTTACATATTGACCATAAGCCATAGTTACGTGGAGTGGAAATAGTGTAGAGGCCGATCGGGATACATTCGTTCCGGGGCTGTTCTGCACACATTTTTCACGGATCTTGGATGTGGATGTCTTCGGCCCGGACTTCTTCATAATCGGTTTTACTGTTCGAGGAGGAGCCTTAACTGGTCAAATTGCCGCTAAGGCAGAGCCGCGACTGGATTACATTCATGTGCATGTGACCCCCACGTCCCACGGCACATGAAAGCGTGGGCTATAGTAAAAAATGTTATCAAATCAAATCAAAATTTATTCTCTCTCTCTCTCTCTCTCTCTCTCTCTCTAGAATGTTATATATATATGTTAGCTTCCAGAAGCGAATTCGCTCCGGAAGCGGAAAATATGGTCAGAACGCGTTGGGACCACGTATGAGGCTTCGTAACGCAAAATTCGTGTTGGGAGCATGGTAAATTTAATCCCAACGCGTTGAGATCAAGTTGAAAATTTTCAACGTGACGGGATCAAATTTGAAATCTTATGACGCGTTAGGAACATGCAAAAATGTTCTCAATGCGTTGGGACCAAAATTGAAATTTCACAACGCGTTTCGGTAAAATAATATAATTATTTGAATAAAACATCACAAAATAAAAAAAAAAAAATAATAATAAAAAACAAACGATAATTAGAGGAATATAAAATTTCTTTATTTTTATAGCAAAATTTCAAATAAAACTATAATTTTATTTAATAAAATAATCAAAAGTCGAATATTAACAATTTTTCTTAACTCAAATATTTGCTAACGTATCTTCTCTCGACGAAATGGACAGAGAGAGAGAACACGCCTTTTTTAAAACTGATTTTAAATAATGAAAAATAAAAGTATTTATTTCATATACCAACAAAATTAATCTATTGTGACCTATGACTACTTTCCTCATACATTGGTTCAAAGTTCAAGTCTCTACCTTATTTTATCCAGTGATAACAATATACCGATAAATGTATTTTTTTTTGCATGTTCCTAACGCGTCATAAGATTTCAAATTTGATCCCGTCACGTTGAAAACTTTCAACTTGATCTCAACGCGTTGGGATTAAATTTACCATGCTCCCAACACGAATTTCGCGTTACGAAGCCTCATACGTGGTCCCAACGCGTTCTGACCATATTTTCCACTTCCGGAGCGAATTCGCTTCTGGAAGCTAACATATATATTTGAATTTCATGTTTACTTTTTTATAATTTAATTACTGTCAAATATTGATAATTACTAATTAGTACGTACATGTTTGCGATCGTTAGACAGGACTGTGATTCCAACCCAGTGTTATTTTCTTTTTTGCTTGACGAGCAAGTATCTTTCGAATGATGTACTCGAACCATCACATTTGGGTTAAAACCCCTAATAATGACTTAGAATTAAATGTAGATCTATCGCGTGTTGAGTGAAAGTTCTTTCTACTATAGACTGTAGGCTTGGTCTTGAATGGTTCTTGGTAAATATAATATTAATATATTATGGCATACATCGTGAGTGGTATGAATAAAATTGCTAACGTATACATCAAATATCATATCATTATAAATCTCTACATAACCATTTTTATTGTAAATATAAAGTTGCTTATAAAGTTCTTATTTCATAATAATAATAATAATATAATAATGATACACATTTTTCCC
The DNA here is from genome assembly GCA_949318235.1 of Ecdyonurus torrentis. NCBI lineage: Eukaryota > Metazoa > Arthropoda > Insecta > Ephemeroptera > Heptageniidae > Ecdyonurus > Ecdyonurus torrentis. Next base: position 22,151,348 of record OX439129.1, read on the forward strand.
CCTTAAAATATACAGTTACCATTCATTTGGTTATATGAATCAAATTTCCATATGTTGAGTAGAACAGAAAAAAAAAAAAAAAAAAAAAAAAAAAAAAAGCTTTGAATTCTTATAGATAACCACTAGAAGTAACCTTATAATATGTTTAATATCATATTTCTAAATGTTATACACAACATGTTATTTATAAAATGGAATAGACCAAAAATGATGAGAAAGACAAAATATTTAATGATGTATTGGCTACGCACATTCAATGTATTATGTAACTACGTATCATATTTTACAACAGTAAATGACCATTAGAGAGAGAGAGAGAGAGAGAGAGAGAGAGAGAGAGAGAGAGAGAGAGGCAGAGAGGGAGAAGAGAAGATAAAAAAAAAGAGAACAACGAAGAAAAAGTAAGCAATTTAATTGCTGCAATATGAGATTTTTCTATTATAAAATATTGGAGTCACATTTTACAATTTATTAATTTAATTGCTTTTCAATCGTAATGAGTATATTATAATATAGTTTTAATGATGCATGGTTATGATATGTTATCATTTTAAAAATAAATCTCCCTTCATATTTTTCAATAAAAAAAATATGTAATTTGATAGTTACAACAGTGTTCATATTACTAAACGTTTAATTAATTTTTTTCCCTGTTCATAATTTAACTTTTGTTGTTGATATATGTGCCTTAAAAATGCATGCATGGTTTCATCGTTAAAAAAGAGCAATTATTTTTATCCATAGCGTGTAAAATTATGAATAATTAAGTGTTGTGGCTTTGTTGCTTTAATGTCACTTTGCTTTATTAACTTTTTTATAAATTTAAAAAAAAAATGCAATAACGTACTATTCTAATTCTTTTTTTTTTTTTTTTTTTTTTTTTTTTTTTTTTTTTGCATAGAACCCAGAAACGTTTGACTATATATTATATAATATGAGACTATATCATTATTATTGCACATTTAAAATAACTTTAAAAAATTATATTATTAATTAGAAGAGTAAAATTTTTAGAGGGTAATTTTATTGCATATTGTAAGTGAGAACGTTGTTCTGAATCGATAGATATGCAAATTTTTAATTTGTTAGTTCTTAAAGTATTTTTAATTAATTTTTGAAAGTCACGAAATGACGTCACGGGTGGCAACTTTTCCACATGCATAAGTTACCCCCCGTGACGTCATTTTTCGATTTTCAAAAAGTAATTAAAAATACTTAATGAAAAAAAAAAATAGAAATTCCCGTATCAATGGATCCAGGACAATGTTTTCTTTCAGAATATAAAATAAAATTACCCCCTAAAAATTCTTTAGTCTTCTACATTACTTCATAGTTTTCTTATTACTACTTCTGTAGTTCTTGTTTCTGTTACTTTATGAATAAATGAAACTTTCTATCTTAAAATATTTACAGCTAACAAGTCTTGTAAGTCAGTTTAAATTTTTTTTTTTTTTTTTTTTGTCTGAATGATTTGCTCTTAAAGCTGGCATAATAGGGTTTGTGGTTTTACCTCTTTGAGCATTTCTATAATACAAGAGAATATTCTAAATCAAGATAATATTGATTGATAATTAACAACTGCTTATTATTTAAAACTTTAAATGCATATAGCTCAGTTACATTGGAACTACATACTAGTCATTTATGCTTATAAGCATAATATATCAATCAAATTTTTTATGTTATAGTTTGAATTTTATTACGAGACTATATGATATTATAATATATATATATATATATATATATATATATATATATATATATATATATATATATATATATATATTGTAAAAATTAAATTTCGAGCGAGGTGACATGAATGAAGAAACTTTGGTCTTACCTTCTACTTGAAAACTCTGGGCTTTACACTCGCTGATAGTTTATATTAAATTTTAAGAAATTAAAATTACGTCATTAAAATTTACACATTAAAAAATTAATTCACTAGTCTTCAAAAATTATACATAGCTATGTATGTTTTTAAAGACTAGTGAATTAAGTTTTTAATATGTACATTTTAGTGACGTAATTTTAATTTCTTAAAATTCAATATAAACTATCAGCGAGTGTAAAGCCCAGGGTCTTCAAGTAGAAGGTAAGACCAACGTTTCTTCATCCATATATATATATATATATATATATATATATATATATATATATATATATATATATATATATATATATATATATATATATATATATATACTGTATATATAATACATAAAGAACAATAGAAAAAGAATATAATAATAACCTTTTGTATAGCATCAAATTATACTTATAAGCATAAATTACTAAAATTACCTTATATATATATATATATATATATATATATATATATATATATATATATATATATATATATATATATATATGTTAAGAAACGAAAAGCTTTCTGCACTTATTTTAATTAAATTTTATTTAAAGAGAGAAAGACAATCTCTTACACTTACATATAAGGTGATTGTTTTTGATTTTGTTTTGTTTAGAGTGCATGGAATCGAAGTTACCACAAGTTGGAAGACGCATCACCGGCTTATCTACCTCCCGCTCCGGTGTATGTAACACTGTTAGTAGCAACAGTCAAAGTCATTCTCCGCCACCTAGCCAGCTCTCTATGAGCTCCACGGGATGTGAGAATGAAATTTGGTCAAAGGCTCGTGGTGATAAGTGTACAGGATGGTCTACGGATTGTCTACGTATAAATCTATCTTCAAAATCTGGAAAACGTTTACATCTTTGTCAAATGTTAGTTTTGCCCTTTATTCCGATTGCAGCTCTTATTGTACAAAATTGGTATACATTGGGGACTGTAACTAGTGAAAAAGAAGAGGCTCAGGCTATTAATACACAGGTAAGAAAACGGGAACAATTATTTAATGAGTACATATGCGTATAAGTATATAGTGATTTTAAAATAAGCGTTCCAAAATTTTTGAAAGAAAACTCAGCTACTTTTGAAAGAGATAAAGCAATATTATAGAAAAATGGAACGTGTTTAAGAAGTAACGTCTTCTTCTTTTCTTTTTTAACAATCAACATTTAAAATTCATTCAAATTTGTCGATTCTCGTCATTATAAATTGTTTTCTTAACATTTAAGATTTCCGCTACGGTTGGGATTTGCAAGTTACTGACTGCAATTCAAGATGAACGAGGAGTTGTTGCTTCCACCATTCTAATCAATGATAGCAACAGGTCAGCTGAATGAAAATTTAAACTTCGACACAGTTAAGAATTTTTTTCCCTAAATTTAATTATCTTAACAATTGCTCACATTTAAATTATAACATGAATTGCTAACTATTTCTATACTGAATCAAATTCGGCATTACTTTTTTGTTCATAAATTCTTGCTTGTTAAAACTTAAACTATGAAAGCACTATATTGCACTTTATTGCACTTTAAGAGCAATATTAACATAAAAATAAATACAATGTTTTCATTTTCATTTTTTTTTCTCTGTTAGTAATCTTTAAAACTATTATGTAATTTTATAAATTTCTTTTATATATACGTATATATAACCATAACTTTTATGATATTTTTAAAGTTCTTGCTCAAGGCAAAGAAAAAAGTCCAGGAATTCTATTTGTTGTTTGGTGAGGGTTTGCACGTCTTATTTATTGTGAAAATACAAAAATTTGGTTTGTTTATAACCCTCTCAAGTATTTAGATCAAAAATAACCAATTTAATACACTAATAATAAGCTTTTGATATAATTTTGACTTCTTTTACCTGTATAATATAAACAAGATTTTTATTATTTATATAGGTTTGAATTGGATAATGCCTTTAACGTGACAGATAAAGCAATTAATGATATTAAATTACAACAGAGATCAGAGTTACCGTTACTAGGTCTTTTGAATTTTCGACAAAATATTCAAACAATCTGGTAAGCAAAATTTCTAATCTTATTTTGTAAAATAGTCATGGAACATTGAAATATATTTAATTGTTCTTTTTATTGTTTGATTTATTAATTATTTATTTGTTTAATTGATTTTTTTTTAATAATCTTTTTTTTTTTTTTTTGCTTATAATTTTTGCTAAAATTAACCTTTTGTATATTTGTGTATATAAATATTTGTTTGTACTCAGGGACGGAGCTGATAGTGGGTTGGTGGTAATAAGGGCAATTTCCCTCCTCTTAATACATTGCTGGTATTACCATCCACCGCCTCCCATGGTTAACATTGCGGGATAGACAATCCAGCCTACCCCCTAAAATTCATCCCAGTTCCATTCCTGTTTGCGTGCTTTATAATAAACTCTAATGTAAATACAGTGTGTTTGTCTGTGTGTGTGTGTGTGTGTGTGTGTGTGTGTGTGTGTGTGTGTGTGTGTGTGTGTGTGTGTGTGTGCGTGTTGTGTGTGTGTGTGTGTGTGTGTGTGTGCGTGTTGTGTGTGTGTGTGTGTGTGTGTGTGTGTGTGTGTGTTTGTGTGTGTGTTTGTGTGTGTGTTGTGTGTGTGTGTGAATGTATATATAATGTTTGTATATATTTATTTTTTAGTTTTATATTCTACATTTTCCCTATTCATAAAATGCTGTTTTTACTCGTTCTGTTTCTGATCGTTAAAAATGCTGATTTTTTTTTCTTTTCTTTTTACCATATTCAAAGAAAAACCTATCAGTATTGAAAATGTGGTATTAATTAAAGCATATACCTTTTGCTAAATAAATCATTATTAAGGCTTCGTCAACTCAACGTAGACTTGCACACACAAAGTGAAAGGATTTGTTTGAGAATACTTCAAACTCATCCTATAATATGCTATAGAACTAAAGAGAGTAATTTCTTTCAATGATTTTCAGGAGAGAGAATATAGAAAATAGCAGCAGCAAAATACCAAGGAGAGTGATTGAAAAATACGTAAAAGCGAGTGAGGCTATTCTAGAGGAAGTAGAGAACCAAATTAGAGATACGTCAACGAGCGGTGTTTGGAGGTGATCTTTCTCAGCATGTTATTTCGAGAGTGGTTTTTATCAACCCACCGGTTATAGATTTTTTTTTTTTATCTATAATGATGTGTGTCTATATGTTCTCTCTTGTAGCGTGTCATATTTTTAAGTCATGAGATTTGTAATGAAGTTTCGATTTTCTATGTTACTTATTTTTAATTAAACTCATGATCATTATTTATAATGAGATATCAAAATGCTCGATCAAAAATGTCTGTCCCTGACTCCTGACTGCTCCTAAAAAGTGGCACATTCTTTCCCCAGGAGGTATGGTTTCCTGGTTTTATATATATATATATATATATATATATAGTACCACTCTATAATTCCAAAAAATCACACATTTTAAAAAAATTTAGCTTATAAAGGCTTTCATTTTTTATATAGAGATACAGTAATGTACTAATACATTCAGTTTTTTGTTTGAATTTGGAAAAGCAATTAATATTAAATGGGGTAATATCATTGAATGGAATTTTCACGCCATTTTCAAAGAAACAAGTGAATTATGTTTTTATGAAATAAAAAATGTCTTTGGTCACGCAAATCTAACTTCTGAGTTCAAAACAATAGTAGTAATAATAATAATAAGCATCCCCATGAAACTAGCCCGGTCTGCCTGATTCATGAATGTAATTTAGTAACTTAGTTCTATTTCTATTTGATTTCTTTATTTTTACATAAATTAAATTAAAGGAATAGACCAAAAGAAAACATACGCATTTATATCACAAAACACTTGATCGTAGCAGTGATCAGAAAATTTCGATTTGTGCAAACCCGAACAACATTTTTTCCCCGTAATTTTTGCATGTTTCTGACGTCATAAACATGAATAGTCACGCAAATTTCATATTTTACAGTATTTTCCAACTTTCTCGTGGGGCTACATTAGCATTATGGTAAAAATTGTCATCGGTTTTGAAGATCCCATATCGTGTTTATTCATTAAAAAGCACATGCTGTTTTATGTGGTCTATGGCTTTAAAGATGGAGCTCATTTTACATTGTTCTATTTTTTTATTATTTTTTTTTTTTTTGTATTTAGCTTTCATTCTTGCAATCTCTAGTTAAGCTATTTAGTTATATTATATAAAACATAACATCAATTGATTAATAAAAAAAAAGTGCGATTGATGAATGAAAACCTCTCATTTGCATGATTCAAAACGTAAAAAGTTCTGCTTAAATGTAATAGTCATAAATTTATTTTTTAGTGATTTTTCTTATTTTTAATATACTGTATATTCACCGTACCTATGCAACATGTCATTCTATTTAAAATTGATTTTAAATTACTCTTTATCATGAACACATTATACTATGATATACTTTGAAGCACTTTGAAGCTGATTCAATATTAGATATTTTAAAAGCAACATATTCTGCTACCTCTCAAGCATATACAATAAACCTTTGATATCTGAATTTAATTATAATATTTAATTATAGTTTATTAGAGTAGTGTCTAATAGTGGTTGTGTTATTTCTGTTTGTTATTGCCAATAGTAAACAAATTTAAGAAATTAGCTTTTAATTTATTAAATTGCATATATATACTATGTATATATTATATAGTTTATAAAGACATTTCTTATTATTAATCAACGAAGATATTATTTGTGCTCTTAGCACACGTGCCAAAAAAAATAAAAAAAATAAAATAAAAATCCTCTTCTTTTGTGCAAGCTTCCTTTTCATTCTGTTTTCAACGTGACTAAATTTGTGTCGATATTTTTTTTTATCAATTTTGTCAAGAACCGGAAACATTTTCTTAGCACACATGTTCGTCAGATCATTCTACTGTAAAATAGTAACAGTATAGGGTGTATCCGCATGACATCATATTTAATGCGCTTGGAGGCCATACTGGAGTAATGTATAACATTGCTCAGCATAGGACAAACTTCGTTTTTGGCTTTTTTCTTTGGGAAATCACTTAATTTTGTATTATTCTATTTTTCTCACATACTTGAGATACCAATTCAATCTACTATCAACATTAATGCTTTCAAAAATAATGTAAAGTGTTTTTAAACTGGCAAAATGAGTTATTTTCCTATGCCCATTATTTTCCTATTGAGTTATCCAACATAGCTCGACTTTAACATGAATGCATAGACGCTATTAGTTTTCTATAGTACCGAAACATATTTCGAATCATAATTATTTCTTTTATATTCTATTATATCATATACATAAAAAAAAAAAATCTTTGGATATTAGAGGTTTGACATATTCAAATTTAAATTACCTTCTCTAGAGATCTGTATATTATTTTAATTGTATTTTGTATTTTGGATTATTATTCAAAATATAAGCACCTAATAAAGCGCCTATTCAATCTTTAATAATCGCCTATTCAAGATATAGCCGTATATCGAATAAAATATAACATATTATACAGTATAATATATTAAATTTACCTGCATCATCATATGGATTTTATTCAACATACACACTGTGCCAGTTTTATGTATACACATGATTATGATAATATATTTTACCATTCAAAAACTCGCGCTAAAATATCAACGTTATTTTTATGAAAATATATATATATATATATATATATATATATATATATATATATATATATATATATATATATATATATATATATATATACGCGCTGGATTTAAACTTTAAAATATATATTATCATTTTGTCACAATCGTGTGTTGTGTACAGTACATTCAAACTTTCATTAAAGAAAATAAAATTCTTTATGATAATTTTATACCCTGCTAAAATATAGTGATTATAATTTTTTAAAATACACAAGATACGTTTCATAGTTATTTTAACCGCAATATTATTTTATGAATATATTGTCCTCCTCATAATATTAGTAAAATTAGCAAAATATAATCGCATGATGCTTTACATTTCTTACCTTTGGTATAGTTCTATAGGATTTTGAGGTGCTACCATGTAATTCTAATTATTTATTTATTTAGCAACAAACAAGTCTAAAAACACTGCGCATGTAATAAAAAGTCACAGATACAAACATAAACAATTTTATTATTATTTAAAATTTTAAACACCAACACTCTCCTGTTATTCAAATCCTATAAAATTTGTGAAACATTCATTTCAAAAAGCAATAAGCAGTAAAATATTTGTTACATTTTACTAATTAAATTTTAAAGTAAGATAATTGTCATTTTTCAGGCTTTTAGTTGCATTTAAAAACATTGTTCGAGCAGTGGAAAATTTCAGTTTGACAGCAGTGTATGGAATGTATTATCTAGGCGAAGGACAACTACCTCTCGATAGTTTTGCAGCATTTGTACGTTACGATGCATTAGCAACTGATTACCTGCGAGCTGCGAATCATTTTGCAGCTCGTGCAGGAATAGTTACGTTAAAAGATGCAGATTCTTCAGCACCATCATTTCATAGGTAAAGACAAACGTTTTCAACTTTTATATATTCTCTGCATGCAAACCACACTTTATTATTTATAACACCCACACAGAGAGCACTTACTTTTCCTCTATTGAGGAACGTGGCACTACTTTGTGATTCAGAATATTGATGGCTACGACAAAAAAAGTTTAAGCACTTTTGCGCACAGTGTTAGCATGTTTGTTTATTGCTATGGTACTCTACTGTACAGACATGTACACATTACCATGGGAAATTTTAATTATGATGTTTATTTTGTAACTGGAAAATAAAAATAATTTAATTAAGTTAAGTAATCTTTTGAAATCATAAATAAATAATCGTAATAATAATATAATATTTATCAATGAAGCTATGAAAATTATCATGTTTTTCAAGTATGGTTTTTCATTTATCTGTAACGCTATTGACTAATAAAGGAACAACTGTTTTGAAGCTGACTATAAGCGATTTTGGTCACATCCACTTCCGTTTCTACTTACTACGTATGCGCAGAATGTTAAAACGGAAGCGGATGTGAGCAACATCGCTTATAGTCGGCCTTAAAACAGTTGTTCCTTTATTAGTCAATACTCCAGAATTCATTAATTTATAGACACACTAAAAATTAAATAAGAATAATGATCTTTTTATTATTCAAATATGATTGCAATATAAAATATAATTATTGTAAAATTGAGATTACAATCAATTAACTTTATTTCACACTAAAAATATTGGTTCGTGATGAACGTGACTAAACACAAGTTTCTAAAATTCAATACATTATACTGATTTCTAATTTATTTTCCATTCACAAAATGGTGCATGCGGACTCTGACGTCACAGCTTGCTTGCTTTACTTTTATTATTCTTCAGGTCAAACAGATTATTTTAATCATTTGATTTTTTATTATTTTACTTTTGTTTATAGTTTCACATTTCAAGTTATTGATTTTAGGTTTTAAAATTTCCTTACCTTTTTTTCTATTTTGCATTAACAACTAAACAGTATCAACTATTTTTTAACACTGCTGCTGGTAAGATCAATACATTTACATTTAAATTGTTATTATCTGAAAAGAAAAAAAAAGTACTACCGCCCTTTTAAGTTATCATTGCCTTTTCTTTTTTTTTTCCTTTCATATATTTTTATTGTATAGCACTTTTCGTATATTACTACTTTAATGCACTGTAATTCTCAACAATTTTTAATTTATGTGCTGCAGCTAAGCTAGCATATTTAATACGAGAAATTCTTTAGTGTTTTTTGCTATTTATTAAAGTGCATTTTATTAAAATTTTATACAAAACAGACAAATAATAGAACAAAATTTCAAGCTGCAGTGCTAGGTCATGCATATATTATGTACAATATGTACATACTTATTATTGTTTTACACGCTAATACACCTTTACCTATATCTCTATCTACGTATAAAGTATATAAACCAATCGATTTGTTTTCTCTTCAAACACAGACGTACTGAGATGTTAAGAAATGAACCACATGACCCAAATTTATCTGAGGTGAAAGATTATCTTACTTCCATGATGAATTACCTGGAAAATTTAAGAAATTATCAATATCAAATCAGAAATAGGATTACGTAAGCTATAACTGTGTTTTTATGTGAATTTTAATTATTAATTTTACAGTGATACTATTTTTTTTTTTTTTTTACTATTGATATACAGAGATAATGTACAACATGATATTCGAGATACTGATCATCAGCAAGTTGTGGCTATCTGTATGCTTATTATGGTACTCTGCATTTCACCAGTTATTATTATGTTAGTACGTAATGCAACTAACACCATTCAAGTAAGTGTACTTCTTATTGGAAATATAATTGTACAATTATGTGATTTTGGAGTGCCAATAGCTCCAGTATTACACTTAAAGGCGTATAACACCTTGTCTAACATGCTAACATACCTGAAAATCAACGTTGATTTGGACGGAGATATTGATTGCTTATTTATTTTCCATTCACAAAATAGTGCGTGCAGACTGACGTCACAGCTCGCTTGTTTTACGCGCGCGTGGACCAGGTGAGCTGTGACGTCATAGTCCACACACACCATTTTGTGAATGGAAAATAATAAGAAATCAATGACTCCGGCCAAATCAACGTTGATTTTCAGGTATGTTCGGATGTTAGACAGTTTTTTTTTTTGTTCAAGGTGTCTCTTTCGTAATATAGAGTTGTTGTCGACGTATTTTTTTTATCCTCAAACTTTTTTTTTCTCATTTCTGTACATTTTAATTAATATAATAGTTAGTTCTAAAAACAATAAAACCGTGAGTGTTCCTTGTCTATAGAAGCTAGACATAACACACTTGATTTTACTTATACAGTTCAATGTGCATTACACGCATCACTTGTACTAAATAATGACAAGATTTTTAAGCTGCTTACTCTCTGCTAACATTTTTAACATTAAAATTAATAAACTAATAAAGCTTATTAGATATTCCTCATTAAAAATTAACAATGTTATTCTCTTAAACAAAAATAAGTATATAAGTATATATATATATATATATATATATTGAACATTTCTGTTTGTATACAGGCATTTGCAAGCACTCTTGTTCACCGTACAGTGGAATTACGTAAGGAGCAAAAGAAAAGTGATCGACTACTTTTTCAAATGTTACCACGGGCAGTGGTGCGACAGTTGAAACAGCAGAGACAGGTAAAAAATTGGTTGTATTTTATTTTAAAATATTAATAAAGTGCAAAAAAAAAAGTATTTTATTTAATAATGGGTTGATAATTAATTATGGTAACCGAGATTTTAGAGAATGTCATAATACATTGAAATATTTATTTCTATTTGAATTTGTGGGTTAAGAACGTAAGTTATAAGAACCGCAAATATTTCATTTAAAATTGCTAATTATATATAGCTAGTCTTTTCACATTACAACCTCTTACTTACTTGAAGTATGTACATTGAAATTTAATATTAATTATACAAAATATTTAAATCACAGGTACCGGCTGAGAATTTTGAAGACGTAACCATATACTTCAGTGATATTGTGGGTTTTACTGAAATTTCCGCACAGAGTTCTCCAATGGAGGTTAAGTATTGAATTTAATATAAAAGCCAAAAATATCAGCCATTTTTTTTTTAAAACCTTCATTGATTGATGAGAGAAGAATCATTAAATATGACTTTAGAAAGTCTTTAATTAAATTCCTTTTTATTTTTATTGAGCTAAAGGAAGAAAAAAATGATCGCAATTTTATTATATTTTTAACGACAAAATGAATTATCATGACAAAAATACCAAGATAATTTATTTTGTGATCATCTACCTACATAACAAATAAAGAGAAGTAATTGAAAATAAATATAAATGTTCTCTATTATATTACTTATATTAATACGATAAATTTTATCAGAACAATTGATAAATATCAAGTATGTGTGTTATTGCTAATTAAATTACATAGAGAATAATTGCTTATTTGAACACACAGTTTTATTAAATCAAGCATATAATTGCATTTTCTTGTACAGTTCATTAATCTATGAATGGGAATTTCATTATACTATAATTATTTTTAGTATCCTATAAGTGACGTTTAATTACGATATACATTTTTATTTCAATGATTGATCTATTTTTAACTCATTTTGAAATTGTAAACTTTCTACAATTAACATGTTTTATATTATTTTATATAGTATTTTTTTCGATTGGGTTTTGCCATGTATATAGGTGGTAACTTTACTCAATACACTGTATCGTCTATTTGACTCGAGGATTGAACGTTACGATGTCTATAAAGTTGAGACGATTGGAGATGCGTACATGGTCGTGTCAGGATTACCGCAGAGAAACGGTAAGGCATGAAACAAATTAAATTCTTTTATGTTTATTCTTTTTTTCATTTTTTCATTTTTTTTTCATTTTTTTTTTTTTTTTTTTTTTTTTGCTTGCCATATTAATTAAAACTTAATTTAAAACTTTTATATTTCACAATAGGTTTTATTATTACCAAGCATTAATCCTTTTTACCCGATGAATGGATTTTTATGCATTTGACATTTTTATTATATTATATATTTTTTAAATTTTACATTTTATAAAACATTTTAAAGAGGAGCAGCCTATATAAAATATGTAAAAGTAATAAAATTTTTTTAAAACATTGTGAGGCAAATATACAAAAAACCGAATACACTTATTTACCCCCATACATTTATTGTTTGGACTTGATATAAATAAACCCTATATAAAAGAAAGGAATGTATTTATGCAATTTCACGCACTTAGGAGATCGTCATGCGGGTGAGATTGCAACAATGTCTCTTGATCTTCTGAGTGCTTTGTCTCGGTTTTCTATCCCACACCGTCCCGGCCAACTTCTTCACATTCGAATTGGCATCAACACAGGTCCCGTAGTTGCTGGAGTTGTTGGATCTACTATGCCTCGATACTGTCTTTTTGGAGATACAGTTAACACTGCAAGTCGTATGGAAGCAACCGGAGAACGTGAGTAGAATTAATTTTATTTTGCTTTTGGTAATATTCCAAATAAAATAACATAAAGTTTTATTTTTGTAAATATATATTTTTATTAAAACATATTGAAATATTGTCGGTTAAAAAAAATAAAAAATATTCTAAATGCAACTTTTTGAATAAACCTTTAACGATTGATTTCTTAATCCATTTAAAAATTTTTTTTCTGCGTTATCTTCTTTTTCAGCAATGAAGATACATATATCTCACACAACCAAACTTGCATTGGATTCCTTAGGTGGCTATCACATGCAGTTTCGAGGCAAATTACCTGTGAAAGTAAGAATTAATCACAGTAACTTTCCTTGTGTAACTTTACAAGAATTTAAATATAATACTAAATCTTGCAAATGAAAGATAGTGATTTTTTTCTTTTAAAATTTAGATTAGAAATTAGAATGTAATGTTTTTATATTTGTCGTACAGAGTAAAGCGAACGGGGGATTTTTTTTTTCCTCGAATTGAAAAGATGGTAAAATCTCTTGACAAGAAGTAATTATTTTGAATTTTTAATGTAATAAGAATTTTAATTAAATATTTGTATGGTATAAACTTTTATATTTTTTATGGGTTCATTAAGCTGCTTGCAAAACCTTTGTTAATCTAAAGAAACAAAAAAGCATGTTGATTTTCTTCCTTAAGCTATGTATAGGGGTGACGCTTAATTTTTAATACAGAATTTTGTATAGTCAGCTATTCATATTAAAATCAATAATCAATAATCCATTTTTGCAAAACGAAATATATAGCTTTATAAAACATCATTAAAAAAAAAAAAAAAAAAAAAAAAAAAAGAGAGAGAGAATTTGCAAAAAAAAAAACTGTTGTGTTCGCTTTTATATTTATTTTTAGCTGTAGGATATACTTCGTTTATTTTAAACGTGTTTTAAAAAACTAAATTAATTAAGTATTTTATATTATTGATATTTTTTCAGGGAAAAGGCTTGATGGAAACATTTTGGCTAGAAGATTGTTCCAGAGGCTTACCAGAGACTGATGAAGAGTTGCTTACTTCATTAATGGAAGATATTCCTGAGTTTTTACAATATATTTGTCCTTCAACTCCACCTTTATGTGATGATGCTGATATCATTCTAGGACATACACCTTCTCCCAAAGTAACAATTACTTTGAGTACACAAGATTTATAAAGTATTGCACTAATATGCATATATTCTTCGTGACAAAAAAAAAGAAAAGAAAAAGAAGTTGTTAAATGATAATTGAATTTAAGCTATCGTAGTTATATAATCTAGTATAATAGTCAATCAATTGAAATTTAAAAGGGTGTGTAATTTTCTATTTTTTAACATAAAAACGCACATTATTAATGATCATCAAAATACTAACATATATTGTTGTCATAAGGTTTAATAGCCTTTCAGTATTAAAAAAAATCAATATAATTAAAATCAATGATAAACCCAAGATAATAAATATAAGTACTAATATTAATAAATAATACGAGAGTCTTTACTGTCATGTATAGAAATAATTTGCCCGATATGACAGGTATTTTAATATTAAACCATAATAAGTTTTATAACGTCATAGAATAGGCTCTTTATTAACTTTTTTTTCTGCTGTATAAAATATTTAAAAATGTGACAAAATTTGTATGTTTTTGCTTTTTTATGTAATTATAGCATACCTTGTTGTGATCTTATCGGTCGTAAAATATTATAATCTATTTTAATCAAGAAATTAATTTCTTCCAAGAGAAATTAAAAGCATTAAAAAATCTGAAAGAAATTTGATATTTCTTTACTTAGAGGAAATTACGCAATAATTCTATTATATATGACAATGCTGATATTATGGTCTACTTTTTACTTGAATTCTATATTTATTTGCAATTGTAAATCAAATGGTTTTTTCCAACTGAATCGAAATAGTACAACGTTCTGTATAGACTACTATAGAAGGTGCCAAATAACAAAATGATTAAAGGAATAGACCAGAGAAAAACATAAGCATTTATATCACAAAAGACTTTATGGGATTTACATAAATAACATTAGTTTGTCTCAAAACCCAACAGTAGCCCCGTAGCAGTGATCAGAAAATTTGATTTATGCAACCCGCACAACATTTTCATACTAATTTTTGCATGTTTCTGACGTCATAAATATGAATTTTCACGCAAATTGCATACTTTCCAGTTTTTTCACGCTCTCTTGTGGGGCTTCATTAACATTCTGGTAAAAGTTGTTATCAGTTTTGAAGATCCCATTTCATGTTTATTCATTAAAAAGCCCATGTTGTTTTAAGTGGTCTATGGCTTTAAGTTCAAATGAATATTTTTTTTTTGTTAGCACAGATAATTTATTATTATAATATATTATTATTTATTTATATATGAATCACATTTACATCAAATAATATTATTATTGGCTTTGCAAATATAATTATGAGACCTCTCTATAAATAGGTCACCATTCTACTCTATAATTTAAATAATTAAGCTCCTTTATTAAATACGTTTCTGCTTTAACAAAGAGCGCTTATAATTGAAAGTTAAAAGCTTTTATTATTATTAATATTATTTCCTTTTAATAAAGCTAAAAAAAGAAAATAAATACCAGAAGCATGTACTAATTCTGAATAATTATTTGAAATTCCTAAATGGAGGTTATTGGTTTAACAAATCCTTAAAAAATGTCAATAGTTTAAAACACGTAAAAGTATATCTAGTATTTCTCATTTAAATTTCTCCGAAATCGGTGGAGTATTTTTCTCAAAAATTACAAAAAATGTGTTTTTCCCATAAGCGTAATGTTAAAGGAATAGACCGGAGAAAAACATTAAGCATTTATATCACAAAACACTTGATGGGATTTACAAAAATAACGTTAGTTTGTCCCAAAACCCAAGAGTATAGCCCCGTAGCAGAGATTAGAAAATTCGATTTATGCAACCCGCATAACATTTTCATACTAATTTTTGCATGTTTCTGACGTCATAAACATGAATTTTCACGCAAATTGCATACTTTTCAGTTTTTTTACGCTCTCTCGTGGGGCTACATTAATATTCTGGTAAAAATTGTTATCAGTTTTGAAGATACCATTTCGTGTTTATTCATTAAAAAACACATGTTGTTTTATGCGGTCTATGGCTTTAAATTAAAATTAGGGGACCCTTAGCTTTCCCCGCGTCTCCCCGCGCGCTAAACCGATAAGCTCCAATGTACTCATTGCATGTAACTACAGTATACTAACTAATTTATAACTGAAATACAGTACAGTAGTAATTATTGTTTGTCTATGGCATTTTAAAATACTTTAATAATGTGTGTATGTATAGGATAAGGTACATAAGAGTATACAGGGTAACCAATGCAAAACAGGGTAACTAAATTTACGATGTCGATGTACCCACATGGAATAATAAAAACAAAATAGTTAATTTATTGCTATACTATTGTTTATATTAAAATTGATAACTTTTGTATAGAATATTAAATTATAAAATATTTAAAACTACAATTATTTGAAATGATCGTTTAAAAAAATGTAATTACGTGCTAAAAATGTATCTTATTAATAAATATTATATAGTTATAGTACATGTAGAAATAATGGAACAATTTTGCAATATGAAATATGTTACATTTGCAACGAAAAATAATAATTTTATGAGCCTTTATTTCAACTCTATAGGAATATAGATTAACTATAAATATATTATATTTAATTTATTTGTATATATGTCTATAATTGCATTAACTTGTGACAATTCATTAATATTTTTGAAAAATATATTAACGTAACGAAGTTTGTCCTGAAGAAAGATACATGCAGTACATTTCTAGTCATTTTTCTATATTATACGTATATTATCATGGTATTATTAGGATGTAAAAAAATTGTAAGTGACTAGCATTATTAATATTATTTATTTTGTCGCCAATTATTCTAAAAGATCTCAATAATTTTTTTTCTCAAATTTTTTAGAGCACTTGAAGTATTTTTAATTACCTGCTATGCAGGCTTGGATTGGGTCCTCTGGCCTCTCTGGGGTCAGTTCAGCAATCAAGGTAAAGGGGCCATATTAGGGACTCAAGTGACCAAATAGATTTATTTATTTATTATTTTTTGCCTTGGGGGTTAAAATTGCTAGGGGTCAGTCTGCAAAAATGTCGACTTTCTCTTAGATGGCCGATCCATATGAAAACCTATGAAACTATGAAAAATAAAGACACTGTTTATAAATTTACTAAAACAAATATTTTAGACTTGATTTTAATAGTTCTAGAAGAAATATAAAAAATAAAATAAATATCCAAATTTATAGCTATATATGCTAGAGAATTTTGTTTGTTTTCACTTTCTCATCATTTTTTACTAAGAAAAATGAAACGTATTATACAGTATAAAATATAATGCACATTTTGTATCTATGTATTGAAAAAGTAATGTGTCATAGCTCTATCTCTATGATATAAGTAGCTTATACGTATTTATAAATTAAGTATTATATTTCTAAAGATTGGCAATATATGTAGAAAAAAATGTTAAATGTTTGTGTAGGTAGACTGTTTGATGAATAAATTATATAAACAGATATTATACTTTTTATTTCTTATACAGCATTTTAAATTATACTCGTAGCCTCTAAAATTTTGTTTTTACTTTGTATATTATAAATTCTTCTCTCTTAATTTTTATATAAAAATATGTTGAATAATGCATACATGTTACATGGTAAACCAATATGCTAATTTCCTTATTATCAGCATACATAATATAAGATTTTTTTTCAGAATAAAATTATCATTCTTTTTCCCTTCATATTACAGTAGTTAGCCTAGTTAGGGTTCTTAATTGGACTCAATAATTGATGACAAAAGCAAAAGGATATAATACTGTTCCTTTAATTACTAAAGGTGTAAAACTAGTGCCAAACAGATGGGTAATTTTTTTTAGAGATATCACAATAAATAATAATGATAGGCGTGAATGATTATAGTATAGGTCTTTACAAAAACAGGATCACAGCCTTTACTTGTAGTTAAATATTCAAATCTTAATATAATAATGACTGGGGATTATAAATGCAAATAATAAATTAATAGGAACATATTATATTATATAGCATAATGCCGATTATGTGACAACTTTTACCAATAAAATTAAATAATAAAGTGATGAAATTGTTTTTGAAAAATTTAATAAAATAATGGCCCATATTTACTTCTTTCCGGTCTCAGTCAGTGGTATTATTTTATGATATGGTCCCTTAATGCCGCGCAATGCTAGGATATTGTAAATTATGAGCATTTCCTGCATGTGATTGGTTAGTGAGCTCCATCGATAAGCTCCATTGGATTGGACTAATAGAAATTAATTATGTCCCCGTCTCAGGGGAGAGTGTCAGCTTGCATAATTAAGTAGGTAAATGACAAAAAGCCTGACCTCTCTGCCACATAACCTCAATCAATATCTACATGCAATGCAATAGTAACGTGAATATTTGAATGTGTGAATGTAATAATATTTTTTATTCAGTTCAAAATTTTCGCAGCTTTAAAGGAAGTTAAA
This sequence comes from Ecdyonurus torrentis, assembly GCA_949318235.1. Lineage (NCBI taxonomy): Eukaryota > Metazoa > Arthropoda > Insecta > Ephemeroptera > Heptageniidae > Ecdyonurus > Ecdyonurus torrentis. Next base: position 22,169,800 of record OX439129.1, read on the forward strand.
ATAGTATTTATAATCACTCCTAGATGTCTCTTCACTACAGTTTTATAATATTTGAATCTGCTATTATTTTTATTTTCAGCTTTCAGTTTCACAAGTGTGGTGCGTGCACAAGTTTTGTTATTGTTTAGCATGAGTTTTTTGTAGCAGGTGGTGGACAAACGCCGGTGTGAAATGGACCATATTTAAATGTAGAGAATTATTATTTATGATAATTATTAAAGTAAGGGACAACTGAAGAATTAAAATAGTACTTTAACTTATGAAATTGGCTTATATTGGGAAGAAGTGGCTGGAAAAAGAAAGGAAAATTTCCATAGGTAAGTGCATGGCAAATATTTCTTTGCTTTTTATTTTCGATTTATCCTGTCCTGATCATATCACAAATTTTAGTTTTTATCAATAATAGCTCTTTTTAATCTTACGGTTCAAGAGGTTTATAAATACGCGTGAATAATAAGTATGCATGTATGCATATGTGTAGTTTAAATATGTACTTTTAATCGTTCATGTTGTACTGGTACATACGGTATGTATTCATATTTATAATATGACTAATATTATAATTATTCTTATTAGTACATGTATGCTGCACTTGAGTACTTGCAGGCCATTATAATTTTGCTATTTTTTCCATTTAGAAAATATTTGCGCGTCCATACGCATATACGTATCCAGCTATATAGCATTTTTTTTTATTATATATGTACTGTATTAGAAAGGCACGCACTGCGTGGGCACGCATATAATATAATATGAAAATTGTATGTATGCATACAAAATCATATTACATATTACCTTTAACATTTATAATTATGTATTAGTATGAGGTTGCTATATTACCTGACGCTGCGAAAAGGTTAAATTCTTTCAGTTTTTATAGCGGGGAACATTTTATGATTCACAGGATATTGGATGAATAATGTTCATGTTCAAATATAAGTAAGTCAAATAATGCACACCCTTTCAAGTTATATTTGCTTAAGTTGTTAACTACCATAATCTTAAGATATAATGCAGAATAACATATTGAAAGTATACATATACATTACATACATCCCTAAAATTATAGTATGCATATTGGTCTAAAATATCAACATTTATTCTTATAGGAAAATTTACTCGTTTATTTTGCATTTACAATTTCAAAAACCCTTTCCCTTTTAATCTCCTCTATATATATATATATATATATATACGTAACAAAATAATCGGGACACACAATAACAAAAATACAACTGCAAGTTTTTTTATTTTTTTTTTATTTAGAATTTTGATTTGAATATAGCTTATACATACATACATTTTCTACCTTTATATAATACTATATGAAAATGAAATCTCAATACCATAAAATCAATGCTTATAGTAAACAAAGATCATCAATATTCAGTTCACGTATGAAATATTGATATTAAATCCTCATGACATTGAGGTATATTCCATTTGCAGCTTTAAGGAAAATACTTCCTTTACTCATTTTATATGGTACTTCCGTATGCTCACATGGTTCAAACTTATAAACATTGAGTAAGCTTGCCATTGCCATCTTACTGCTCATCATTGCGAATCTCATACCTAGAAATAAGTAAATACAATATATAAAAATCAGTAATACTTTTGTATTATATATACGATTTACACCATACCTATGCAATTTCGTGGTCCACTACCAAAAGGTAAATAAACGTAGGGAGATCTTTGTTGTTTGTTTTCCGGTAGAAATCTGTCTGGGTCAAATTTGTTTGGCTCAGGATAGTATCGTTCATCATAATGAAGGCCTCTAATGGGAATGCTGACTACATCTCCTTTATTCAATTGAACGTTGGTACCAGCCATGTGATATTGTTGGGAGGTACACACGCGATCTACTCGCGATACAGGCGGGTGCTTCCGTAACGTCTCTGTACAGAGGAATAGTTAATGTAAATTTCAAATAAACATAATTGTTCATAAAATGTATTTCCATTAATATTATAGATTCTTTCTTATAAATTATAAAAACTTTCATAAAAATCCTGTGAATATAGAAACCATGCAGAAAGTTAACTTTGGCCATATTTTCAAAAATCATTTACTCTCTAACTACAGCTCCCAGAAACATCAAGCATCAACTACAAGATGTAGTGCAAAAATCAAGCTTCAACTTATTGTTAGTTTTTATTTCACTTTTCTTTGAGCTTTAGTTACGGAGTAAATAATTTTTGAAAATTTGGCCAAAGTCACCCCACTTGACGGCAGTACCATTCTTTATTATTATGGTAGTACTGTATACATAAAATTCTAATAATAAATACAACAGTTATATGTATTATTTAATTTGAATAATAATAAAAAGGGAGTGCTATAATTATCTTCCACCCACCATTCAAGACGTTCTCCAAGAATGTCATTTTAGCGAGCGCCTCGTGCACACACTGTCCATCATGCTCGGCAAGAACAGCTTGCACCTCGTCTCTCGCACGTTCTTGAATTTCAGGGTGGAGTGCGAGTTCATAGGCGGCAAATGTAAGGAGCGTGCTAGACGTCTCGTAACCAGCTATGAGAAAGAGAAGTGACTGGCCGATGACCACTTCGTCAGTCAATGCTGTGAATCATAAAGCATGTCACGTGCAACTATCAAATAGCTATAATGACGATGAATAGTAATTAAAAGTATTGCTATGTACTATGTGCATAGTACTGTATATTTACGATCACCCATACTAAATACAAGTGTACTTTTTTCAATCACTGTATTATTGATATAGTGTTCTTATAAAAATTTACTTTTATATATTTTAAATCTACATTTTTGTTTTAATAATTTTAGTGAATTTACATCCATGTTTGAATCAAATCTATTAAGTGGTGTATAAAGTTAACTTTATAGTGTATACAAGCATTAAAATTTCAATAAAAATAAGAATGGTTATTATGCAATGAGTTGTACAATTCCTAACACCGCGAATATCATTGTGGTTGCATGACCTAAATCATTACTTTCATTGAGCTACATAGAATATATTATGATATACAGTAATGTATCATGCAGTGCAAAGTATAATACAAATGGTAAATTTATTTGACTCGTTACGATTTGCTATTAAACCAAAATTACTTCGTGAGTATTTTTAGAAATGTATAGCATGCGTCGTTCTTTGACCTCGTAGATTTACATCAACACTATAAACAATACGGAGATTCTAATTTTAAATTCTGTATGATTACAAAAATATATTTGAACTGCAATGCTGTTCTATTATAAATAGAACAATTCTATAGCACTTCAAACAAATTCATGCACGTTATAAATATAATTTATAAGCTCCTGATTTTTAAAGTAAATTCTTTGATATATTTTGGAAAACTGAAATCTCAGCTATAACGCAGTTATTAAACTGATACGAATTTAATATCATATGAAAATTTCTCTACTTTATGGTACGTAAACAAAATATATTTATTTATGTTTAGCGCACGTTACAAAAATTTGTCATATCGTTGAAGTGGTTGACAACAAACCTTCGCACGCAAAGCAACAAAAAAATTAATATGAAAAATAGTAATCGTAATTTAAAAATAAAATTTAATAAGAGAAGTGTTATATCTTTCTGTGAAGTAAATTTTTTATAGCTAATTTAATCACACTACTAAAATATTTTTTATACCAACGTTTTATTTTTTTACGATTAGCAATAAAAGTTATATTATTAATAATAATCATTATCATTTTACATTATAAATATGTATGTACCAGCATAAATGATAAATTGAAAAGTTTTATTGTTACTACAGTATATAAAAATAATTATTTATAATTAAAAGTTTACAATATTTCAAGCATATCAATGGTAATGAAAATTATTAGTCTAGACTAAAAGCTAATTGCTTTTACGATATTTTATTAATAAAAACATACTATGTTATATATTGTTATTAAATTTGTGTTATTAAATTCCTAAGATATAATTAAAATACGAAGTAATAATAATGCTTTGATGTTTAATGTTTAAGCAACGCAGCTTGAAATGTAACTCAAGTATATCATTTCCTTTTATTATATAGTTTACAGGAGTTGTGTAAAATGTAAAATGTAATAAAACAGAGACAAAAAAAAAAAAAAAAAGTTAAAGAAAATTATACGATCACTTAACATTGTTTACTGACCTGAAGTGGAAGGCAGCTTCGCACCTGAAGTTTCTTTCAACCTCGCCTCTTTCTCAAACAAATCCTCATCTTTAGTTTCAACCCCTACTTTGAGTTTCCCTGCTTGTGCATCGAGCATGAGTTGTAAAAAATCAACACGACGATGACGTTGTTCTTTCTCACGTTGTGCTTTGCCTTCTATCAACACTTGTGCAAGAAAATCCACCGTTTCTTTGTTCATAAATCTTACCCCCAATAACCTGCCTACTCTTGCACTGCCCATGACAACAATCGAAAAAAATAATGCAAGTCTTCTTGAAAAGTTCATCTCATTAAATTTCGATGTAATTTTAACAAATTCTGCATCAGGATTTTCAAGTGAATTACTTTGTACACCAAATGCACATGATGCAATTACATCCATTGTAAATCTACCAAAGAAATCTTTCATTTCAAGTTCTTTTTTATCATTACTATAATAAGTATCTAAATATTTTGTCATCTGTTCCGTACAATTTGCAATTAAATTGGACATTAATTTCATTTTACCAGATGAAAATATTGGTGTTGATATCGTTCTAATTTCTTTCCATTGTGTGCCTTTTAATAATAATAGATTACTTTCCTCATAAGATTTTGGCCTTAAAGGCATAGTTTGACGATCTACAAAACATTCAAAATCTCTTACCATGACTTGTCTAATTAATTCGGGATCAAGTAACATTAAATTATGACGTCTTCCTTCAAAAAATCCACCTGCTTTATGACATTTTAATTGATTATATAATATTTCTTGCATTTCTGCAAATGAAACTCTGAACATAAGACGTTCTTTTACATTTCCAAAGAATGGAATTGGTGGAATAAATGGAACGTCCATCTTTTCCCAGTGCTGGAAGTTCCATGTTAAATAAGTGTAAAATAGAATGGCAGCTAAGATTGCGAGAAACCACGTGGACGTAAAAGACTGAAGAATAGATTCAATGCAGCAGAACATGTTGACTGCAACATAAAATAAAATAAACACAAAACTTAATGTTATAGTTAAATATTCCAACGACAAATTTCCTCAGCAACTTCTCTATGTATAATACACTACGCAGTACTACTTCTGTTTACCAATCGATTTCCTATTTTTAACTTTACTCGTACTTGTATTTTAAAAGAAATGCATCATTTTCCTTTTTTGGTTTCTGTTTATAAATATTTATTTAACTTTTAAAATTTTTAATTTATAAAGATATAAAATAAAGTTTCTATTTTAAAACAAAAGGTCATAGAGTATGTCAAAGCTCTTTTATCTCATTTGCATACGAATGTAAACAAAGATTTTAACATTACTGTATAAAGAAATAAAAGCAGAGAGAGCATCAAGTGTATATTATACACAATGATAAACAGATAATAGAAAAAGTAATTTTAGAAATAGTTATTTAATTATACTTACTAAAAGTTATATAAGTTTAATTAATATAATTGTGAGAAAATATATTATAATTTGTGTAACTCTAGATATTTATACTCATTAATATAATAATAATTATAAGGTTCAAAACATAATATAATATCCTATTTTATGAGTAACGCCCACAATAACAAAATAATTTTTAAAAATATGATGAGACTACCTTTTTAATTATAAAAATTATGTACGCTTCGTTGAATATAGATATAAAATATATTATAGTTGTCACGCAAAAATATTATATTCTTCTTTCATTAAAAAAAAAAAGTTAATAGTTTTATATAATTAACTTGTCAAAAGTAATATGAAACATGCATTTTTATAGCTCTCTGGTGTATTAATTTAAAGTTATGAAATGAAGCTTTATGTATATTGTGGTACTATAATAATAACTATAGAATTCTAAACTCGGAGAAACGATTGTTTATATGTAAGAGATAAGGTTAATGTTAACTTACCGGATATGATATAGTATTAGAACATAACAATCAGTAAAGCAAAATGAAACAAAAGCAACTCGCTAACACTTTATACAACGCAATTGAAAGCCCCGCAGTGTCTCTTTGCAAACTAATAAAGATGATGGTGTAGAAACAGCCTCTCTTTAAACTTCATGATCACGTGATACAGTTAATAAAAGGCAATAACCTTGACTTTTTCAATTTTTTTACTTTATTTTTTAGATTGTGCAATTCTTGAATTAATGGAATCGGAATTCGTTGTTGTTTTTTCAGCAAAAAAATAAATATAATAAAAATCAACTTGCGCGCGCAAGAATTAAGAAGTAAATTCGTTCATATATACCTCCGGCCTTTTTTCCTGGTCATTTTTGCATAATTATTTTTAATTAATCATAGTATACGTAAGTGAGGATATTGCGCAAAAGAATTTTTATATTTATAACTTCTTTTTTTTCTTGCTAAAAATATTTTGTAATGTAATTAACTCAAAAGTCTCAAACAGTGCGCGTTTGCAACTATTTTGCAAATAGATTGACTATAGAAAAAGAGGTTATAATAATTAAATGTAATATGGGTTACCAGTGTATACAATTATTTCAGGACTTCAATCTTTCAGATGTGTGCTAAAATATTTAAAATTAGAAATTTGGCAACCACATTTTATCTATTTAAATTTAAATAGAAAATAACAAATTCTTTGAGGACTTTAAATTAATCGTACAATTCTTTCTTTTTCTTTACTGACCTTTATTTTGCAACTTTAGTCTTAAAGTGTTAGAAACTGTTTCCGGTAGTTTAAATTGACAATACAAAGGAAATTAAATTATATAATATTTGAATATTATTAATAATAAATAAGACTATATATTGTCTTATGATTGTCTGGGTAGTTTTAACTTTAAATAATAGATGGCGTGAAGCTATATAAAATTACATAAAGTTACACCTTTCATATTACCACCCACGTTTTCACGACTACCTATGAATTTATTATTGCTTTTATTTTATCGGAAACGCACGTTTAAACATGCAGCACCAAATTTGGCATCAGAAGGAACATAGCAAGGCGCTCCCCAATTTACCTTTAGGAGAAACCATTTTTCTTTATTATTAAAGTATAATAATAATAAAGATTAATAATAATATGATAATAAGCTTTCAAAAATGCAGCAGTAAAAATTACGTTTAAAAATAAAATGAAATTCCATCAAAACGTCAAAAATTTATAAGTTTACAGTAAATTAATTGTAAAAATTAAAGTTAATTAATGTATCACGTTTTTAACGTATTGTAAATGTAAACTAATATTTTTTTAATTAAGTTTTATCTATATATAATATATAGTATGTATTGTAAAAAATAAATAAATAAAATAAATATAAAAATTAATTACTGTATTGTAATTTATTTTATGATTAATTCATTTCATTATGCTTGCTATACATACATTTTTGCTGATATTTTATCTGAACACTTAACTTAAATTCATTTTTAGTTTCTTCCTTCTCCCATTTAATATTTTCTTATATTTTCCTGGTTCATTTAGCCTTAAACCAAAAAAAATAATAATACTTTGTATTTCATTTACTTAAAAAAAAAAATTAAGGATAAAAGTACTGACGTCATTTTATACATACAGACAATTTCCTCGTTTGGGCAAAATAATTAAAGTAATTTAGTATTTTTATATACAGTAATAATATTTATATATACCAGAGTTTATTGACTTTTGAACACTGGAATAAACTAGCTAATCGTGATTTTTTTTTATCTGCATTATTTATATTATTATATATATTTTTTAAAGATAATATTTTACGATTTTTACAATTTATTTTTATACATTACTTACTGCGGTATTTTTGCAAGGTAACAAGAATGAAATTTAAATCGCGTGCTGAGAAATAACTTTATGACGCACAATTGTTTTAACTTAAGGGAGTAGGGTACCGACCTTATATCTCAAAAACTAGAAGTGTTTTGGGTCTAAATTTTCTATCATTGTGTAGCTAAGGGTCACACCTAGCCGTGATAAAAATTTCATGATGTTTGACCGTCTCGAAAAAAAAGAAAAAAAATTATTGAAATTAACATTGGGCCTTATGGGCTTAAAATTTCAAAAAAATCATATAACATTAATTTGCACGGTGACCCGCAAAAAATTTTATATATTTGAAATTGACTCAGGCTGAAGTATTATTGTGCAAAATTTCAGATTTTTTTGACGAGAAAGTTTGAGTCTAATGGCCGACGTCAGTCCGCTACTCCCTTAACATGCTAGTACTCATGGTACTATAATGTATTAAAATATATATATATATATATATATATATTTTTTTTTTATTTGTTTATTATTATTATATTTTTAAAATGACATGTTTCTTTCCATTGACATTGAACTTAAAAGTGAATTGTATATTTTATATCCTAGAATCACGTAAATATAATAGGCACTGTTTTCTATATTTGTATTTTGAATGCTATAAATTTTAACCAGTATATTTATATACGATGCATTACATTGATTTTAATAGCAAATTGTATACGTGTTTTAATATTGAAATTATTTTATTAATTTTAAAACATGTAGACTGGTTCTAATGGTATATATTATACTCGTAGTAATTAAATTTTATGTGGCTAAACGTATAAATTATGCTTGGTATAGAATTTCCTGCAGGCGAAAGTGATTATGCAGTCATTTTTTTTTCTGATGCAAGCTGTGCAATATACGGGGTCACTCACGCATATGTGTATGTTGTATGTCCCAATGTGTATGTCCACAGTCAAGTGATAACATTCTATCAATTCAGTTTTTTTTTATTGCTACTGCCATTGTTTTATTTTTTTATCCTCCTCCGTGTTACCTCCTATACTTTTTGTAATATTATCTGAAAAGTTCAAAAATCATCACCTTAGTGATATGATAAGTGAATAAAAAAATTTAATGCTTTTATAAGGCCTGTTTTTAGCTCCTGAAAATTAGAAATGTATGCAACTTTACCTACATAATGGATTAACAATTAGCCTAATCTACAGGATGAAATATTAAAAATGGATTCAATACTATAATTTCTTATATATTTAGATTTTAGAAAAAAAAAGTAATGTATTAAAGTGAAAGAGAGATGAATTTTGTCTTTTATAAAAGTTGCATAATAATTTGATATTTTTTTCTTCTATTCAATGTTTTGTGAAGTCAGAAGTAAAAGTATTTTAATATTTAAAATACAAACCTATTTCATATTTATGTGATGTCATTTTTTTTAAACCTATATAAGACGTTATAAATAGATGTGATTAAATTGAACGTGTCTATAGTTAGTTTATTTTATCATCAGCGTAGGGGGGCCTTATACAGACCCATGGGCAGACTCTATACCAGGGTAGTAAAATATATGCATATATAATACCGCACACTCTGTGTTGTTGTCTGGTGCCGTGACTAAGGACCACAGTTCTACTGTCGGCGCCGTACTTCTGACTATAGCGTGGCGTCATTATACAGTATATTATATCATGCCTGACTTTTATCTTGTATACGTAAAAAAAAAAAAATAATAATAAAACAGAGCAAAAATTGTAGTACGGGTGTGACACCAGACTAACCAAAGTAAACCAACTGGTTATTTTCATGACTTGTTCTCAACCCTGCAAGTTTTTATTTTTATTTTCTTGTATGCATTTATTTCTCGTTTTATTCAGAAGAATCGTGACCAGTAATTAGTTCTAAAATTTTATGATTCAATATTTGAGTTGAATACAATGTCTCCCATTTATTTAGTATTTAGTCCCCTTTTATATAATATATATATATATATATATATATATATATATATATATATATATATATATATATATATTATATATTATATAGGTGCGCAATGCGCAAAAATAAAATATCTAAAATATATTTTAACATCAGTGAGAAAAAAAAAGTAGAAAATCTAAGTAATTCAATTTTTGTGACATATATATTTCTTAATTAATTCAATGTGCCAAAAAAGTTTTAAAGTAGAAAATTAAGTATATTTCTAAATGAATATTGATTGTTTTAGTTTAGTAAAGAGCAAAGTGATATTATAGTGTTTCGTCATTATATAATGCCACTTAATATAAGGGTCAAATCTAATTGCACACTTTTTAATCTTCTAAAATGTCAAAGTCAAGTTTTGTAGCTTTGCCAAGTTAAAAAGAGGCTATACAGTTTGGTCTGTGTAAATTAACTACATAGCTTTGCTGATATTGAATAAATATAATCATCTCAAGGGAAGTGTGACCACTTCCCTAGTTCAGAATATTTTTATCAAATATTGAGACATGACATTTCCTTCTTACGTTACCGTGGGATAATTTTTCTTCTTCTTAACTTTTCTTAAATAGCCAGCAGGATATGTTATCATATTTTTTTTAATAAGCAATTGACACCAAAACTATACAATACTAATATTGTTATTATGAGAAATATCGGTAAAAGAAAATATTATTTTTATGGTTTTGACTTGTTGAGTTTTACTAAGAAAATTTTATATAACTTTTACTAATTTTATGTCAATTTAATAAACAAAATTAATATACATATAAATAAAAATTGAGATTACAAATATATATTTTTATAATGGATAAGTTTTTTTTTTATCAATGACGAAGTGAAAATATGAAATTGTGCCAAAGTATCGAGTTCGTTTTTATGTTTTGTAAATCATGTTAATGGTCATTATTTTAACGATGTTTTTAAAATTAGTTGTCTATTTTTCTTAGAAATATTCTACAAGCTAAAGAGGGCAATGAACTGATGTATATAGACTTTAGCGCGACAGATTTTGTTTAATTACTTGCAGTTGGGTAAGTGGCAAGTGACAGAACTATGTTATTTTAAAAATAAAAGAGTAGAAAATGAATTTTCATTTCAAATGTAATTACTTTTACTGCGAGCTCTGCACGCAATTTGTGAACTTCCAGACGAATGACTCATAAAAATATAGTTATAATAAAATAAAATGTATTTTTTTTTTTTGTATAGTGATAATTTATTTTTTAATCTTATCAGACACTTTTCTACATAAGGCAATAAACAAATAAATCATGATGCAGATCAGTAACGTGCTTCAATAAAATTTAAATTTAAGATTCGCTCTGAAATAAATTTTACTTTTGAATTTCTTTAATAAAAACAAGGCTTGTCTCAAGTGTTTTATTTCGTTAAATTAAGCTTTAAAAGCTTTCGAGTTTTTTCCTTATATATACTTGAGATTAAACTTGGAAAGAAAAGCAAAAAGAAAGAAAAACAAATCATATTATGGCTTACAAAACACAAAAGAGGTAGGAAAAAAAATAGTTTTGTCAACTATGTATGATATCTTTTGTATAAAAACCACTTATATGTGTGTTGAAATCTCTTTATGATATTAATTCCACCCACAATATATGTAATAACAATAATATATAATAAGGAGTGATAAATAAATATATACTACGTAATAATAAAAAAAACTGTAAGGTGCTCTTTTACTAAAGTGGTGACTGTCATTAATGTCTTTGATGACATATCTTATAAACCACAAGTTTATGTATATTATAATGAAGGTTAGGTCTTTGCAGAGCTTGCGTCAACGATTTGTTTATTTACTTTTACTTTACTTATATTCAGCCTAGAGAGAGGTCTTTTTTATTTACATTTTCTACCATAAGTTTCACCCGTTAAAGGGTTTGTCAGGAAATAACGTTTTCTCTTACCATAGTTACTGGACAAGTATTGTAGTTCATTATATTTAAAGAAAAAAAATTGCAAAAATTTATTTCATTCAATTTTGCCCGGCTTATATTTTTATTATTTGTCTGCATATGGTGAAAAATGTGGCGGCTTCCTATCTAAAATCAAAGTACTTGCACTTTGAATGACAATATCTACGCTCTATGTGTATCTAACTACTTTTGACTCACCGTGTGATTTTGGCAAATATATAATACTTTTGGCATCTTTGTCTGAGCAATAGAAAATAAATACTAAGTGAACAATTAATTGATTTGTAAAACTACTTTTTGCATAGAAAAATAAAATTTAATGACTCCCCTAAATATAAGCCGCTTGTGGTTTTTAAAGAGGTGGAGAGTGCACCGAGAGAAGACAAGATAAATGCATTCCAGATGTGGGGGTGGTGCGCCCCATGCAGCGTCCGGTCTATGCAGCATAAGCTTCCCTAGCGCGCAAGGGCTAAATTCAAAGCTTATTACTGCAAAAACGACCCATCATTTCCTTCGATTCTATAGTTGCACATAAAATATAATTTGCCACGCGTAATGAGACCCCCTCATGATCTGCAGTAGTATTTTTACTCCTTACTAGTGTCTTGTTTTGAAAACTAAATATGCCGTGACCGCATAAACACTGGGAGGCAAAGGTCTAAAATGAAGAAAATCTATGTTTGCCCATATGACATAATCAGTAGGCAAACCTATGTACCTAAAATAAACTTTTGCGATTTTTTTCTTTGCCAGATTTGAAATCAGTACTCATCATAAGTACAAAATATGCAATAAAATGATTTGGGTTTGCAACTCCTTTAATGATGCCATAGTTATTATTACTGAACTCTGCATGCATCCGCGTAGTCTTTTTACATTTATGTATATACGGGTATTTATGTATATGAGTTTTTCATTTATATATTTGTCACAGTGCTATATAAATGTGATATTCATAACAAGAACGACTAGTATTTTATATTATATGGAGGTTTTTACTTTTTATCATTTAACTTCTGTATTTTTCGTTCTAGATTTTGTATTAATTTTTCACCGTCTTCATCAAGGATTAATAACATTAAAATATTTGCAATGAATAACAAAACAAATTTAATATTACGTATAATATTTTATTTGGTTTATTGTAGGAGTTTTATTCATAGCAGGGTATCGGAAATCTATAACTTTGAAATATGGGATAGAACAAAATATATATTTTAAAAGACCACATGGTGAGATTTTATTTTTAAACAAATATACATCTTTGTTTCTTTGTAAAGAAAAGGCAGCCGCTAATAGTTCTAAAGAATAAGTCCTAATAGTATAAGGCTTTGTTATATTGAAAAATCAAAATTTTATGTTTTTTTCTTCTTTTAATTAATGATAATTATATTTATTTTAATGCTTCATCACTGACACAACCTAACAAAGAGTTATTATCAAAGAAAGAATCAGCGCACAGTACATCATAATAATATACGTTTGCTATCGACAATAAATACACATAATAATATATTGAAATGATATTCGAGATCTTAATATATTTATTGTAAATAGATTATGTAAAGTATATAATTTTGTATAAATTTCTAAGAAGCTTTTCATCTACGTATAGCTGAATAAAAAAGTAGTAATCATTATTACTACAATTTTCTTTAGACAAGAAATTTAAGCCTATTATTTCGTATACCTTTTCATAATATATACCAATTATAAAATTTTAAAAAATATATAAATGCCTTGTCATGAAATTATATTATAAACATATAATAAAACCTGATTTTATTATTATTTTCTTTTTTTAAGTATTAAATTTAATTTTTCTATTCATATTTTCTGTTTTGGTATTTTTTCTTTTTAACATATAGGAAAGAATAGGTTTTAGGTTTGAACAGGTATTTTTTTTTTTCTTTTCTTTGTTTATCAATGAAAATTATATTTGATTATTATTATTGTGTCATACTTGATGTGTTGGTGATTGCATGAAACAGAATACCGGCAGCTGGGATGGGGGAGTAAGAGGGTGTATATGTTATGGTTTTTTGAATAGGGAGGAGTTGAAGAAGAGAGAGAGAGAGAGAGAAAGTGTGTTTGGAATCTTTCCCCCCAAATATTACATGGTCCTGATGATAGCTCAGCTGCCTTTTGGTTACACTTCATATGTATAATTTTTTTTTCTATGTATAATAATATAGTTTTGTAATGTCGGTAGAGTTTCGGTGGTATATAGGCAGACCGTATCGATTTTTCGTATTCTCGTCGAAGCAACGAGGCAAAGCAAAAGAGTAAAACGCGCAAGTCTACGGCGCCACTAGTAGTTCAGTTACAGCTGTGTATGTTACCGTCGCGACGAGACGCCCTCTTACTTTTATACTCCTTTTTTTAATATATATATTTTTTTCTTCTCTTTTATAACACACCGCCTTCACTCGCATATAGAGCGTTCTCCAGTTAACTGCACAAAAACATTGCACCTGGATTTCCACGAGTTGTTATTATTATAATAGTGAGTGCATAAAACCAAAGTGATTGGCCTTCTCATTAAATGTTTCAAGGTTTACTAATCAAAAATTATTAATTAAAAAGGATTTCCTCTTTTGGTTTCACATGGCGGATGATGTTACAGCAGCTACCCTTCTTCTTTTTATTTTTTAGGCACACTTCTTCATGATCTAAAAGTTTTTAGCTCATGAACTGTTGCTCCAACGTGTAAGTAACAATTTCTTTTGTTTTTTTTATTTTCACCATTTAAATTTTGTTTCTTAGGATTATAAACATTTTTCATCAAAATTATAACTTTTTTTTTTAAATTTAACAACTTATTCTCTCTCTCTCTCTCACTCACTCTATCTCTCTCTTTTTAGTTTTTATAAACGTTTGTTGATGTTTACATTCTAATCTTGTTGATTTGTCTAGAGGGACGCACACATGTATATTATACTGTAATTCTTTGTTGGCATGAACTTCGTATATTTGTATGTTATTGTCTTTAAATAATGATAACATTAAAGCCATAGACCACATAAAACCACATCTGCTTTTTAATGAATAAACACGAAATGGGATCTTCAAAACTGATGACAATTTTTACCAGAATGTTAATGTTGCCCCACGAAAGCGCGTGAAAATACTGTAAAGTATGCAAGTTGCGTGAATATTCATGTTTATGACGTCAGAAACATGCAAAAATTCGTATGAAAATGTTGTGCGGGTTGCATAAATCGAAATTTCTGATCACTGCTACGGAGCTACAGTTGGGCTTTGAGACAAACTAAATTTATTTATGAAAGTCCCATCAAGTGTTTTGTGATATAAATGCTTATGTTTTTCTCTGGTCTATTCCTTTAAATATTTTCTATGTATCATGCTATGTAAAAGTCTTGTAAAAAAATATAACTGAATAAAAGATAAGATTGAAAAAGAAAATGCAAATAAAGTTTGGAACAAATTTCCATTAAAAAAAAAAAAAAAAAAAAAAAAAAAAAAAAACATAAAAAATTCATGAATTGAAATCTAAATGTTTACTTTTATTATACTTTTATATTAGTATTTATTATTATAGTATCTTATATGAGACACGGATATTTACTTAAGATTATGTATCAAGACATGGACTTGAGGGGGATTATGTGGGTGGATATGAGTTGTGATGGACATGACACGAGCGAGCCATAGCTTTATCTTTATAACGATGAGAAGTAAATCGTGCATACTATAAGAGACAACGTCTCTAAATGCAATAACATTTCATAAATTATTTCTGTCCTTCATCTATACTTACTTTATCATAATATATTAGTCAAGTATCTATAATATGTATGCGTGGTCAATAATATGTCATATAAATTTCTATTATTATTTCTATATTTTATACAATAGAGAGCTGTCTCATGATTATTACGGTGCTTTCCATATCAGCTTAAAATATTTTCCTTAATGCACCATGAATATTTCTATTTTTATGATTTGAAATCATTTTTTGTTATGGTGTTATTATAAAAAAAAATTCTTTATACTCTAGTATTATTGATTCCCTTATAGAAATAAAGCTGTGATTTTATTATATAATGTATCTTGCTTACTAATAATAAAATTAACTTAATTCAAATGCGGAACGAGGGGGCGTAATTTTTAGATTATTCAACATAGTATTACTTTCTATGCACTTCAAAAAAAAAAAAATAATAAAAAAGAGAAAAAAAAAAAGTAGAATAACGGGTTTTAATATTTTTTTTTCTTTAATATATATACAACTTTGTTTTGTAAAAACATTAAGAATGTGTTAATTTTTGTTTAAGCAATGTTCTTACGGATTTTTCATTCATAAAATTTGCATAATGTTTGAGAGTTAATGGACCTTAATTAATCTTCTTGTTAAGAAATTTGTGTGGTCTCTTAAAGTGATATTTTTCGAAGGTTGAATTAAATTGTATAGACTTTGTAGAATTACTGCTTGCCCATGGTGCTAATTTTAATATTATCTTGTTTTAATATTTTAATTATATAAAACGTTATACCCTAAAAATACAAAAAAATAAAAATAATAATAATAATAAAAACTAAAATATAGAAAAACTATTGTATATATAAACTAAAATTTTATATCTCGTACATTTTACCATTTCTTTACTTTTTAGGAAAAAAAAATGAAAGTAGTAAGTAAAAACAATATTTCATTCCTTTGCCTTCACACCAACCACCCCACAAAAGAAAAACAAAAACAAAACAGCATGATATAAAAATGTAGCTCCGTCCGTCGTTATCAAATCGTAATTTTATGCCATTTTTTTTTTCTCCACCCTGACTCTTTATTTTTTTATGATTACAATTATTATTAGCACTCTAGTGGTAACCTACAAACTTTACAACCTGTTCCAAATATTATCTTATCTGTTATAACATAACCTCGTGCTTGCTTATACGTATATAGAAAATGTAAACATACTTTTCAGAAATTTATGTTTAAAAAAAAGAAATAATTTTTTTTTCTCTTAAAAAACACACTTGAGTGAGAGAGAAGATTTTTTTTATTTATTTTTCTCATAACTCAACAGTGTGACCTAAATTTATATTTTAACCCTATCCTTCAGGGTCGAGGATTGCATTATAATATACACACAAAAGTTTGCTTGCATAAAAGTTGCTTCTGCTTTATGTTCTTCTTTATGTTGACTTTTTTTTTTTTTTTTTTTTTTTTTTTTGTAATCTTTCTTTTCTTGTACGATGAGGTGGTGTATTATCTTTAGTGTCTTAAATATATAAAAATCCATGCATAATATAAACATATCACATTTACAATGTTGCAGTATGTGTCTTTTTGCAGAAAAATAAACTTCTCAGCTTCATTTATATATGAGATGCAAATACAGTATGTAAAAAAAAAAAAAAAAAAAAAAAAAAAAAAAAAAAAAAAAAAAAACGTGTGTGTCGTCTTATACTCTCCCAGACGTGTCTTTCTTCACTTCTTAATATCCTGTTCTCTCTCTTAACTGGATACCTTATTACAGAGTGAGGGTTACTTATGTAGCTAAAAAAGGAAATTTTCACCATGTATGACGTCTGTTCATACTGTGACGAAAATATAATATATAAAAAAACACGTTTTACATAAGAAAATCACTTAATTTGCATACTTTACTACCTTGAAGTGTGTTTAATTACATACAGTGTATTTATAAAATGTAAAATCTATAAAATTGGAAACAAGAACACATCATCATTATCAATTTTTTTTTCTTTCGAATTTCTAATAGTCACGCGAGAACGATTTAATTAACACTACTGTATACATATATAAAAAATTTCTTGCATGTGTATTATATTATAATTATAAACCAAGAATTTTCTTTAAAAATGTCTTATATTGATTTAATTTAAAATTATCATGTTGCGTGATTATAAAAATAGAATTTTAAGTTGATATATATGTTTGTTTTGTTAAGTATAATGCGAGAGAGAAGGCATATAGTTTTAAGTGGATATTTTAGTGTAAGAGTGAAAAGTTTGTCCGCGTATCTTTTGATGTACTTAAGAAGAAAAAAAATCTACTACTTGAGATGAGACATGCTGGAGAGCAGAACTCGGCACCTATCTTTTCTATGTATAAGATGTAGAATCTAAGTGTACGTAAAAATAAAGTACTTAAACTTGGCGTGGACAATTATAACTCGGTGCATATATGAGGTATACTTTTCATTATTATATATAGGAGTCACCTGTAAAGACAATTTTACATGAATGTAAGAGATAAAATATAAAGGATCAAGTCAGAAGTGTACTTGTTACCTTCTAAAATTGAAATGAGTATACTTTAGGATAACAGCAAAGAATTGATTGTTAGTATAAGGTCACCTTCATTATATATAAAAGATGAAACGTGCCAAAAAATTTAAAGAATCTTATTTAATTTTAAAATTAGTTTTCACTTCACACTTTTCATTCAAAATTTTTAAATTTTATTTAAATGGATTCTGTTTAGTTAAATTTAAACAGATATAATTTATGTGTTTTTTTTTTGTATTTTATAAAATATATATTTAATATTTATATATTATATTACTATATACCGAATGCATATAAACGTCAATGACTCACCAAAATCAGTAAAGAAGTGAAAAATGGAAGGAAAAAAAAAAAAAAAAAGAGTCTGTTTTGTGTTAAAAAGTAGAAATAATATTTTACTCGCTCTTCTTGCGCATGTTTATGCATATTTTTTCAGATTAGTGTAAACATGGTATATTTAAAATAACATAAGATATATAATTCATTCAAAGATCAAGGAGTATATTATGAAATCTGGTTATACATAGATTTAAAACACACAAAGTTATAAAGACGCTATTAATGTAGAGTGAAAACTTTTTTTATATATATTTTTTCATCCCCTCTTTTTACATATAAACTAGATCATTAAAAGGAGGATACATGTAAATATACCTAATCAGGATAAGTAAAGGCTTATAATTTTTTTTTTTTTTTTTTTTTTTTGGCTGTGGTACATTTTGGCCCACGCATAGAGAAAAAGAGCATCATGCATACCGTTTTACCACGTTCTTTGCTCGATCTATCTATATATTAACCGTCCTCTTCTCTGCGACTATTTTTAAAAATCTGTACACTCATGTGGATTTTGCTTGCCTCTTCTCTCATTCTTTTTAAACTGTGCTACACTACTCGCATTTTATGCTTTTAGAAACAGTCCAAACTTATAACTTGGTGCTTGACATGAGAAACAAAATTAAAAGTCTTAAAAAACAAACTTTATAATTTACTGTGCAATTATTATTATTAGTAATTTACAAACATGAATAACTTGAAATTAGATTATAAAAATATTGAACAGAATGAGGATTTAAACAGCTTTATACATCATTATTTAGAAACGTAAGTTATATAATTATATATATATTTTTTTTTTACATGCAATTGATATATTATGATAAACATATTTGTGTCACTGTTATATTTTTTATTATGACAATTATATTTTGTTTTTGCCACACAGTGATTTACTCACTAGATTGCCCTACTTTAAATTTGTATATGATGCCATATTAACCTTCAATAATTTTATTTGGCATCATATGCTAATGGTTCATGTATTATACACTCTATTAATCTTAATGATTGTTCTCAATTATTTATATGTCTGCACTTTTAAATGTTTGTTTGTTTCTTATTTGGAATAATATTTAATTTAATATGTTGCAATGACCCATCAATGTGTTAGACGTTTTGACTTATCTTTATTTCTTCACTTCTGATAATATGAAAGAAATGTATTTTTCTTCTGAAACTATAAAAAATAATCTCTCTCTCTCTCTCTCTCTCTCTCTCTCTTCTTGGTATACTTAAATGCATTTTATTTATTATGTCCATCTGTGTGGTTTTTGATTAATAGAGCTATAAACTTTAATGATTATGCAGCTTTTAATGTCCAAAGTGCATCCATTTTTAAATACCCATAACATTCAAAATTCATAATGCTCACAACATTTTTATTACAACTTTATGCATTTAAAGTATTAAAAAATATAATCTTTTTATTATTTGATAAAGATTTATATAAATAAAAAAAAAATCCGTTAGGTATTTTTAAATTATTCAATTTAATGAAAGTATGACATTATAAGCGACGATAAGGAATGCAGTTAAAAGGTTTAGTGATTGTATATAAATATGTTATAGAATAATTATTATGGGTAATTACGGATGTTATTAATGTTACCCGCAATTACATACAATATTAGTCATGAATGATAAATATCTCGAAAATTGTTTTTCACTACTTAGCATAAATATCCAGATTTTTAATTCAATTTGTATATCAAACCATTTTCTTTATTTTCAGAATAAATTTCCATAGTTTTCTTTTTCATTTTTAATTTAGATTATTATAGTAAGAAAGAAACCATATAAATTTAAGTCTTCAAAATTGACAATTGAATCCTAACTATAACATAACGTAAGCTTCCTAAAAAATATACAAGAAGTTTTTAGTTTACAAATTAAAGAACCCTCTATATTATGCTCTCTCTTTTGAAACCTTTCATGTCTTTTTTATTTTTCCATAAAAAGTACAACGAACTTTGGGTATTGTTTTACATAGAATAGTTTTAAAATTCTCAAACGTATATAGATATTCATGTAAGGTTAAAATTATGTGAAATACTTGTATGTGCTTACATATTATACCTTTTTTTTTTGGGCCCTGAAATCGTGAGTTCATATAGTTACACCCACTACACCTCACGAAGTTGAATTGCGTGTATATATAATGTATAATATATATATATATATAAAATATATATATTACAATATATGGATATATCTCATTGTATTAATGTATAATACAATTTATAGTGTATTTATATATAAAAGTTAAGGCTTATGGTGAAAGAGCAAGAAAAGGTGTGGGGAGTTATAGTGTGTGGTTTTTAGATATCCTTCCCTGTTTTAACTTTGATAAGAGAAAAGTGACCACACTATTGTGGGTCTCACATCAACTGCAAAGTAGTGTTTTGCTTATTGTGTATAATATGACTATAGTACTATATACATATCAGTAGCCTGGAACTCCCTGTATTATGTATGCAAAGTAGTATAAAGTTTAGGTGATGGTTGGTAAGTTGATATTATTTATTTTATGTAAGCCCGCAGTGTCGTCAGACTTCAAAAAACCAACCCACTGTGACACCACAAAAAAAAAAAAACAGGTGGTGTGTTGCTCCTTTTGCTTTTTCTTATATTTATATTATCTAAGTTTCTAAGATACATGATTAAATTTCATTTTTATTTTATTTTACCACGATGACATGTCATATGTATATAGAATATTATATTCATTTTCTACTTGTTTTTTATTTTATATATTTTTAAATGTATATCATTCTTATTATAGTTTTAAAAGTTTTGACTATATATACGCAAATCTTGTACTATCACTAGAAATTAATTTACACGTATATATTATTTTGATGCGCATGCATGTACTCATTTTCCTTGAAAAATTTTAATTTCTTTTGCATTGTGTAATATAAATTGTAATTCAACTGCTATTGTTAGAAACTGTTCATACATTTATCCGTCTTCATCATCGCTTTTCTCTGCACTTTTTGCTGCATACTAGATTTTTCTAATTCGTTTAATTTCACACATACGCTTGCTCTTTTTGCAGTCTATATTTAGACGAGAGAATTGTTTTAAATTTCAAACGTTGCTTTTTCTCCCTCTTATAATTACAATTTATTTTAAAACTCTTGCTTTTTAAAAGTTGACGTTTAATTTGTTTATTTATATACCATATATAAATAAATAAATAAAAAAAGCAAACAAATTATGGTTAAAAAGTTATTTTAAAATAAAAGAAACGACATATTTATTGCGCAGTTGCATGTTTATAAACATATAGAGCATGCCACACGTTTGGTTTATGGGTACAAAATATCGATTTTCTATGGTGGCAAAGAACGCAGTATACTTTTCACAACTTTTTGAGTCCCATTTATACTTATAGGTTTATAAATACTAAAAAATGATTTCTCTCTTCTTCTATATGCGTAAAAAATCACGAAATAATAAAAATAGACCAATTCAAATTTTCTATAGGTGCTTATTTTTCTGTATTGAGTTTCACAAAATATAAAAATGGACATCATCTGCAATATAGGAGACCTTATAAAAATTAAAGATCAATTTGTAATTTTCGTTATCGAATATATGTATAGGCATTAAAGTAATAGTTATAGTATGTATATTGGACATGCAATATTCTCATCATGTAATCTGGTATAATAAAAAACACGCACCATATATTATAGTAAAAGTTAAGGGGGGTATTATCATGACCTTTGCGTGGTTCAGATCATGATAATAATGATGAAGTTATACTTTAGTTGTTGTAGCACGCGTGCTATATACTACACAAAATATTATTACGATATTTCACTCCAATTATTAATTGGTATTTTTCATTTTCACATATTCGAAATGCCTTTAACTCTTCTTACATGTATGACTCATACTACTTTTGCGCGCATGTGCCAAATTTTTTGTTTTTCTTCTTATATATAAGGGGACAAAGAGGACCAAAAGAATGGTTAGATAGAGAAGACAAAAACTGTAACATTGGTGCCCATATGTTGCTTCAAAAAGTTATTTCTTTTTTGTAAGCAAAAAAAAAAAAAAAAAAAGTGATACAATAATTTTTTAACTCTTTGAACTTCGTGTATTCTAAGAAGAACGACAGTAGCAAAAAAAAAAAAAATGGTAACTATGTTAAATTTAGATATTACGTAGTGGGATACAAAATTGTTAAGCGCAAAGTATAGTTGCATAAATTCATGTAATGTTCAGTGTGCATTTGATTACTTTGATTTACCGCTGCATTATTATAAAGTATTACAATTTTCTTTCATTGTGAACAAATACTAATAACCTAGATTTTCATACTTACAACTCAGTGCATTTTTATTTCAATATCGTTATAATAGAAGTTTTAAAACTCAACTTGAAGCAATGCGAGTCTGTTTGCAATGCTCTTGAACGTGCATCTTTGTTAAAAAATGGTAAACAATTGAAAAATAAAACAGACATCTCTTCAATAAGTTCACTGACTTTGCGCTTTATTATGCAGCAAAACCATCCGATTTTGTCAAGGTATACATTATGCTGATAGTATTTTCTATAGTAGAGGTTAATAGGATGCGGTCAAAAGAACATTTTATCTTGCATAAAAACTAAAAAAAGAAAAAAATAATGTCAAGATGCATATTTTTACATAATTTTTTATAAACTGTGCATATTGAGAATGCGAGTGAGAATATTAGTAAATATTAAAAAAAAAAAAAAAGTATTTATTTAATTCTTTTGGATTGATATTATTAATTTTTGCTTTATAGTTTATACTATGTATGTTTATAATCTTATACATATATATAATTAAAAACAAGCAAACTATAAAATTTGGTTCCATAACAAATCATATTTGAAGCTATGTAACTCAAAATTTCATGTATTTCAATGTGATATAATACACTATCGTAATTTTGTTGTCATAATACGGTCAAAATTGTAATACATATACGACAAAATCTATAATATTAATTTTGAAGTTGTTTGTTAACATCCTACACAAGAAACTTTCTTTATTGTATCTAAATTAGGACTTACAACGATTGTAACAAAATTCAGTTCAGTATCTATTGGTTATTATAAATAGACATACATTGTAGGCTGTTATATATTATAATAATTATTAGTTTATTGATTCAACCTACACACATATAGATAGTGTTAAATTAGTCTGCAACACAGTATGATAATCCATTTTAGTTGCCATGGTTACTTAAGAATGTTTTCGCGCACAAACACAAAAGTAAAAATATAATAAATTGGTTGAGGTGTTTCAAATTCTATAACAATCCATTTACCTTGATATTTCAACAAATATATTATCAAGATTCACGTTTAGTGTATAACTGACAGGTCAAGAGCATGTTTTTTTTTTACTTTGCTATATGTCACTGAATGCAAAAAATGCATTTCTTTTCTTCTTTTTTTATTGTGGCCTTCAAGCAAACTCTTGTCTGATTTACTTTTATTTTTTTATCCTTCCTTATTAATTTTTTTTTATATAAACCTGAACGCTTGATTGATTGTGGCAGATATAATAAAAGTTTCGTTGACATTTGATCATGTTCTAGTGGTATCATGTTATTTACTTAAAAAAAAAAAAAAAAAAAAAAAAAGATCTTCTCAAATGTCATTAACTTTATGAACTTCATTACCAAGTAGTAATTTCGATAAAAAAAAAAGTTCTGTAATTTTAAAATGAAAATACAGTTGATGACAAAATTCCATAACTTTTATTCTTGCCTTAAGTCGTTAACATTTATTTTCTGTTTTCTTTTTTAAACTTCCGCGTCTTTTTTTTTTTTTATCGATTTATTGAATTCTGAATCAATATTCCTACCATGCACATTACATTATGCCAATATAATGAATAAAACTTTATTGACATAATTCTTTCGTTATATTAGCGTGGATAAAATATTAATGCTTGTACTGTTCGTTAAATATTTATCACAAAATATATTATATATATCTTTTCAATATAAAATAAATCTGTATAGAACTGCATTCTCTGCACCCTCCATAGTAATGGCACCCTCGCACAAACTGAAAATATAACATTTTCACTCGTACCAAAAAATAATATAGTATAGGTTGCGCATATTTAATAAGTTTTGATTATTATTATTATTATTTTTTAGTACAGTACGAATAAGATGAGGTTATTAACCCTTTAAAGCACGTAATGCTGTGGGGGTGAATTATTATAGGGTGGAGACATTTTATAATAATGCTGTATATATATATAAAATACAGCACCTGGGTAAAGCATATTATTATATGCGTGCAAATCTAATAAAAACGTGATTTTATGTTAAAGTCATAGCTTCAAGGGTTATCCATCTTTAAATATCTGACAGAGAGAGAGAGAGAGAGAGAGTATGGAATATATATAAAAAAAAAACTACTCTGCATACAGCATGCAAGTAATGAAGGCGTGTAGTATAAAAATGTAGATCATTTTTAATGATAATAAAACCCCAAGTATTATAAAAACATGATTAACTATAGTATGGTCAATATATTTTCTCCTTCATACAGTTTGTTATTGTTCTAGTAGAAATAATTATGAATGTAATCAATAAAAAATAATCTTATTATTAAGTATATTATAATTTCTCTTCAATATACTTTCATATAGATATTAAAATATATTATAAACCACATATTAATGTGATCAAGATAATTTTATTATGTTATGAATATAGCGGGTTTCAAATTTTATCTCAAAGGTGATCATATTATATATTTTTTCCGAATCGAAATCAAAACACAAATTAGTATGCTTTTTATGATGTGGGATTTTTTTATTATTATTATTTTTTTTTTATTATTATTATAATTGAGCCCCACATTTTTTTACATAATATATTTTTATTACAATCAAGCGAACAATTTTATGGCATTTACTTTTATATTGATATATAATTGGAAAGCACAAATTAATTTTATAGTAGTTGTATATTGTATTTTTTTATATCGACCGCATAAGTAGGAACCATAAATACAGAAAACAATCAATTATGTAATGTTTCTTTACATAGCTATGAAAATATATTTGTTTCTAGAGTTGTAGTACTTCCAGTTGTTGTTTTTAAAATTGCATTTCATTTTCCCTTGAGGCAATTTTTTTTTTAATATACTGGTTTTCAGAAGCTTAAGGTATTATATTATTATATTATAAGCTTTATATTTCTACTAATATTCACGTATGTATAATAAATAATGTATGTTTGACTGTGATCATATTTCTTTTTAATAATAAATAATGCAATCCAACTTCATACAAAATGCATGATTTATTTTTCATCTGAATGTTATTTACGTTATTCAAAGTCTTCAATAGTTTTCCATTACATTATAAATTTTCAACCAAGGAGAATATTAAAAAAGAAACAAAAATGTGAATAGTCACTCCATCGTATTTTCAAAATATTCATCAAAAAGGATTAAAAAAATATGTCTAAAAATTTTGTTGCGTGATTTTTTTTTTTTTTTTTTTTTTTTTTTTTGCAATACATATATATTTTTTTTTTCATGGCCGTATAAAATGGAAAATAATAATATGAAGCAGATCCAATGCAATTTATACCGAGTACTGTATGTATGATGATGTTTATAATATGAAGTATGGAAGAATATTTTTTTCATGCTCTCTCACAGGATACTTGCTTCGTGAGAGCGAACCTTTGTCCTTGCTGTCTGGTGCTCTCTCTCTCTCTCTCTCTCGCTTGATATGTCTTGTAACTGACTAACTTCGCGAGAGAACATTGCTCCTTTTGCACAGGAATCTTTTCTCAGAAGAAAATCGTGAGAAAAGATTATTTATTTTTGCTGCTTTTATAGCACTCCCTCTGTGTGCATCTCTCTTGTTACTTATTTTATAAAGCATTATAATATGAATGTACCTTTTTTTTTTTAAATTTTGTGATGTACATCTTTTCTATTGTTCTCTCAATAAGCATAAAAAATTATTATTATGATTCAATCTTTATTATGTATTGTATATTTATTGATGAATGTGATTTTCTCTCATATAATAGTCAGAGAGCTGTATGCGATAATGTAAAATAATTATTCATCATCACATACACATCACATGACGATCGGTTATAAAAAATAATAAAAATCTTATATTATATGACCCCAATATTATTCAATATGACATTTTTAACACTTAACATTTATATAAGCGTAGTTCAGAGATCTTATTAACGTTTAATAATTGTCTACTAAAAAATATTATATAATACTTTTTTTTATATAAGTTGATACATTTTAGTTTTACATCAGTGTATAGGGAGCATAGTAATGTTTATTTGCTTACTAATATAAAATAAAACAAAAATGTGATGCAGTATAACTTATATACATCTGTTTGAAAGTGAAGTGAACATATTGCTTTTATTTTCTATTATTTATCTAAACGAGCGAGCAATGTTTCTGACACAGAGCATTGTTTATAAAGTTCACTTGAGAAAAATATTAACAATTGCGACATTTTTCTACGTCTTTATTATTTATCATGTACTGCTTCTGAGAAATTGACATTATCAATATCCATCAAATCCTTATAAATTAAATATAAAGTCCCATCATAATAATAATAGGAGAAAGGAGTAAAAATTCGTGATGACCCCATGCTGTGTCATTTTCGAAATAAATTTATATAATTTTCTTTTTCATTCAAAATTTTTATTCGAAAAAAAAAAATTTCTTTTCCTATATATTATAATATTTTAATTTTGTTCTCATCAAAATTTATAATATTTTGTAAAAAGAAAATAGACGTGTGTTTGCATTTTTTTTTTTTTTCGCAAGGGAACTCAACGGAAGTAAAAAATTAACACAAGGGTTCATGTAGTTCATTAACCCGGAAATTTTTGTACATACCCGCATGAATTTAATTTAAAAATAATATATAGGTATGTTGGTGAATTTAAATTTTTAAGTCTTATTGTTATTTTCAAACCTCAATTAATCAATCTATTGACAGCTTCTTATAAAAAATAATTAAGTAGACAGTTTATTTATTTATATTAATTATAATGGAGTAATATTAAGATCACTATATTTAAAAAAAAAATAGTTATCGTATCTCTCTGTCTACAAAGTAGTTACATATCAGTTATTATTATTATTATATATTTTTTTAAGTTTTATATGTTGATAGATTAAGAGCCCATATGTTGATATAATTAGTAAAAATGTTGACATTAACCATAAGGATCAAGTATCGAATTAGGAAAAAAAAAAGTTATTAGAAAGGATAGGTGGAATCATGGCAACAACGTATAAAGCTCAGCTGTTTAAGGGGAGACTGGCAAAAGGGGAGGGGGGTTGGGGGGGGGGAGACACAAATGTGACGTCACGATCTCTCTTCGGCGTTCGGCGGGCGTCTGTTGCCTGGCTAGTTTTTATTCTTCAATACAGCATCAAAGCGTCAGTTGTCAAGTTCGATATTACGTATTTTCCTGTGTTTTTCGGTTTTTAATTAAATAGTGCATGGAAAAATATATTTTTTTTACTCTAATTCTCGTTCTAAAAATCTATTCCGCGTGTTTTCAACGTGCATACTAATTCGAGGTCATTCATATAGTTGTGATTGTGACGATCCGAGTTCAAGGCAATATTTTGTAAAAGTAAAAGCTTGTCTAAAAAAAACAAACAAAACAATAATAATAATAAAATGACTAACAAAGAGAAAAGTGTAATAATAGTAAAAGTTATATTATAAATTTTGATATAATTATCATACTTATCTCACCTGTACAGTATGTGCTCTATTTGGTATGTAAATTAGCATAAATTTGATGAAAAAAAATATGAATATTTACAAATAATTAAGTTAAATAAAAGACTTTATATTTATATATGTTCATATAAGGACTTAACAGTTATATACAAAAGTGTATCATGGATCAACCACTCACTATAGCAATTCAGTAAGTTTATCATTTTTATTCAAAAATATAATTTATTAAAGTTTTGGAGTGTATTGAACTTTAATTTATTATAAATGTGAATGAACTAAATAATATTATTCTTGGCATGAGCTCAATATAATCTTGCATGATTTTTTTTTTTTTTTAATGTGTGTATAAGGCGATATAAACAGCACTTTATACCATATAATATACTGTGTGTGTGTAAAAATTTCTTCAATATCATGCATGGCAAATTGATATAATATGTAAAGTAATATTAGTATTTGGTGTGCGTGATTGCATTACACTTGACAACTATTTTTTAGGGGGGACAAAAAAAAAATGACTTAAACAATAAAACTAACCCTCTCCCCTTTTTTTTGTAAAATTAACACGCAGCGTAAAAAAAAAAATGACAATATAACATTATGTTATATTGATTATAATACTTGACCTCTAAAATCTTATGCACTGCATTGCAGTTTTTTTGCGATGTATTTAAATTATAATTAAAGTGCTGCTGATAACAATAGAGTATAATCCAAGGATGCTTTGTTAGATATATCCCTTACTCACCACGTGACTGTTATATTATTAAACACACACACGTGTTACAGTAATGACAAAATTTCTTAGAATAACATGGAGCCTTTTATATATAAATATATAAATATATATAATATACAAATATAATCTTGATTATTCAATATTATTGGCTTTATGCCTCGCGTCTTTTATACTTTAATTAATATATTGATTTTAAATTGTTTACACGATATCTCTATTATATAACACACATTTCAAACCGCGTGTCCTCATTTAAATAATAAAATGCATTACTATTATTAATAAGTGCATATTATTTATTATTAACTTGTTATGATCAACACCCATTAGAGTTCATTTACAAAGTGAGAGTTTTTTTTTATATTTATTTATTAATGAAATAAATAATAATATGTGAAGTATTTTTTTTTCTCTTCTAATACACAGTATTATAATGTTTTGTAATATTATAATGTATAAAAGCTTTTCCTACTTTCCCTCGTGTTTATATGTGTATAGATTTTATTGCGTCGTGGTTTTAAACGACAACAGTTTTTAACTTTTTCAGCATACCTTGATAGTGAATTAATGATATATATATATATTATTTTTTATATATTATACTGTATATTATTTTAACGTAGATAAAGAAACAACGTAATAAGGAAGAAAAGAATGTCAAACAAGTATTTATAAATGAATCATAATTTGAATACTTGTAATTTAATGAATTCATAATAATATTTTACATTGATATATTATATAATTGTATAAGATTTATCTATCTAGTATTTTGTCTTGCATTAATTTTTAATTCAATCTCTAAGCAGGTTTTACGGCAAAGTGTACTTAAAATTATTCCAATATATATAATTATAAAGTAATTTTTTCAAGATCTTTTACCGACACTAAAATTTATTTCTTTAACGATACACAAAGAACATGATATTTATTTCATTATTTTGTAAAAAATAATTTAACTATAATATTATGTAGCGCAGTTCTGTGCATAGTAAACTATAGTATTATATATATAACTTATTAATATGCATATTGCGTATATTTTGTGTATAATACTTTTAAAATAATAATACTAATATGTTATATTACTTTGCCTTATATGGAAACAATAAACAGAAAATAATAAAAAGTAATACAATCATAAAAGGAATTACAGTTTATTAAATCCAGGTGTGACAGCATTTTTAATATATTTGAAATAAAACTTTTTTTTATCATATATGTGGTCACAAGCTGGTCGTTTTATTAGTAAGATATATTGCATAAATTAAAATGTATAAGTACTTTAATAATTTTTATTAACTTCCTGTAAGGTGCAAAGAAAAAGTGACGAGGGAAAAAAAATAGGATGGAAGTAAATTATTTTCGGAGAAAGAGGTCTTTGCCACATTATTTAATAGGTATCCTTTCAAATAAAAAGTTTTTCTTATTAATCGTCTTTTACTAAAGTGATAGGTCTTTACATCTCTTTCACTTTTTGTGAAGTTTATTTTGATTTGCTAATATTAAATTGCATTGCGGTCTCACCAGCCTTTCATTTTTCATGAAATTAATTTCAAGTACACATGTAATAAAACATTTTGGTAAACAGTATACTATACGTATAACATAAAAATTGCTATTTGGTAGCTCATATTTTATACTTTTCACGCTCCAATTTTAATGAATGTTTAAAGAAAAAACTTCTTCTTCTCCTTTTTTTTTTTTTTTTTTTTTAACCACACGGTGACATAATTTATATAGTGCTAGGGTGTCTATAGTGCCATTATGAAATCTGAAAATAATTTAGAATCGAGTACTTATGTGTTTAAGTACGGGCGGTACGGGGTTCTTTATCTTGATGCTATCTCTTGTTAGAAATATTAGCATGCAGGGTTGATATGAAGAAAACCTCACAAAAAAGAAGCAGCAACAGCAGGAATATTTTTTATTCTTGTCTGTTCTGACGGAACTGGTTTAGAGCAGCCTCACATCAAGTCATGAGTGAGTGCCTGCCAGCTTTTGTCCCAGATATATCGAGAAATTATCAGTAATAATAAGAAAGAGAAGCTCTCTTAATCCTACATTTGGATAATTACTTCTTTTTTTTTTTTTTTTTTTTTTTCATCTATCATTAAAAATAAAAAGTATCAAGGTTATTCAGGTAGGCAATAATTTCTTGGTACATTATTAAAAATATCAAGAAAAAAAATGTATTCACATAATTATATTTTGTCTGAGACTGCGTAGAAAATATTGTTTAAATTTTAAACATCCGTTTCTACACGTTCTTAAAAGTTTACATTATTTTACTGTTTACGTCTTGCACGCAAAATTTAAGTAAGCGTAACGAGAGAACTATTTTACACTCATTTCTAAAAATATATATTTTTGCAATCTTGACGATTTTTCATAATATATGGCTCCTATACTGCGAACACTGTTAAAAATAATATAATGCCTGCCGAGGTTGTTTATGATGTACGCCTAAAGGGCTGAGGTATTTTTATTGTTCTTCAAAATGCAGTTTTATATCTCAGAAGGATGAACGCGTGAGAGCGTTTTTCCTCATTGTTTTCGATGTAAGTGAAAGAGTAGCTTACTGATATTTTATTGCCAGTCTTGTTTGTGGAGGTCGACACTTGTGGTCAAGACTGTATAATAATAAGGTTCTGTCTGGTCTGGTCAATGTGATCGTTATTAACAAGTAAAAAAAAAAAAAGAGACAAAAGTGAATATTGACAGCACGACAAAATCTTGTAGTCAACGTTTATGGTGATTAAAGCTGTGTGTGCATCATGGAAAAAACTAATGAGGGTGGTTCTGAACAGACTTCACACAAATCATGACTAATACTGAGACAAAAATAATCGAATGTCGACAATAATTCGTAAAAAAAAATAATTGTGAAGTAAAATAAAATAAATAAATAGCATAAGTTGTACCTCGCCTAGAGGTTTGATAGAAAAAAAAATAAAAAATAAAAAATAAAAAAAAATAAATAAAATAAATGAAAAAGCTTCGTGTGTATTCAATTTTATTCTATTTTCAACTATAGTCTCTCACTCTTTCTCTCTCGCTCTCTCTTAAATCTTGGATGCAAGCCATATATTTTCATCTTTATGCTTTTCTCGTCTTTACACAAAAGTTATATTCATTTGGAAGAAAGAATCGTGATTATTTCTTTCCCTTTTGCGTACAGTACTTATATAAAATTTTATATTAATAAAGTATACATTACGCTTTTGAATTATTTATCACTGTAAAATTTAACCTTGCGCTTTGATTTATTATTGATAATAAGAAACATACATACATTATTTTTATTAAAGGCTTAAAATATATTACAATATAAACGACTTATACATATTATAGTTTATAATATGTATGTACAGTACACTATACCGTGTTTTAGATGTTGTAAAAAAGGATATAGAATATCACTACAACATTCAGCCTTTAATAAGCCAGTCTCTCTCTCTCTCTCTCTCTCTCTTTCTCTCTCTCTCTGTCTATCTACATAGTATTTTTATGGACTTACTACAACTTTTTATTTTATTTTAGAAAAAGATTTCAAGCTTCTATAAAGAGATATATTTTATTTTTGTTGTTATGTATTTTTTTACCTGTAGGGTTTTATATCCGGTTAAATGTAACGTGCTCTTAATGTCTAGACTAGACTGTTTTATAAAGGATTAAATTGTATTTTTGGGGAGGTGTTAGGTTAAAATTAAGATATGGGCGGATGAGGGAGAGAGGCTATATATCCCACGTGTATATATTTTATTTATATATACCCTTTCTGTCCATGTCATTGAAGCTATATACCATGTATACTGTATAGGGCGGAGGCAAGCACACGTATTATATATAAGAACATGAATGCATTTTTTTTTTTGTATGTCCCCCATGTCATATTATTATTAAACTGTCCCTCCTCATTCAATGTTTGATACACATTCACAAAACGAACATCACTTATATGCTTCTTGTGATGTCATTTATTTAGTTAAATATGATTCAATTTTATTATATCTGACAGTTTGTTGTTTGGCAATCTTATTAAAGATAAATGAACAATGATATCAACTCGTCAAATTGATGTTCATTGATTAAATTTTGTAAAATTTGTACATTAATGATAGCAATTAATCTTAATATAATATTAATTGTATTGGTATACGTAAAAACGTATTTAAAAATTATCTTTATATAATTTAAAATTTCCCCTATTTATATTATAAAACAGACCACCCTTAATAGATAGGCCCATAGAAATGTACATTATTATATTTTATTGACAAGATATTTAAATTTATGACGGTTACTATATCTGTTTAGATCTGTAATTATATATGAACTAAACTGCAGTGCACCACGTGCTTGAGGCGTCAAAAGCGGTGCGGTACACAACACACGCATAATATACATACAAAAAGTAACAAAACATTTCATTGCGTCACACCCATCAGTTTCTTTACACTCCAACCTATTTCTTTTATACATCTTCTCACACATGTTTTTATTACTTTTTTTTTCTCTCTCTTTTTTTTGACTGATTATAATGCATCATAATGATTATTATTAAACATTACGTCAGTTTCGTAGTGCGTAAAGAAAGAAATTAATATATAGTAAAATCACGTTTTTTTTTCTTCTTTAATAATATTATTATTTAAATATATAGGTATATTTTCTTCTCTCCTTTTACCTTTGAGGATAGCGCTTGTATGTTGATTGAAAGAAATTGAAAAATTGCTGTCTGTTAGTGTAATTAATTAAATAATATATATAATGTTGAATTGATAGTGGATGAGAGAATAATTCGTGTTTTAGTTTTTTTGTTTGACAGTTTTTTTTTTTTTTTTTTTATATTATTTTTTTTATCCCCACATGTATATTATAGTTGTATACATATGCGTAGCGGGCGGTCACTGACTTACTACAGCTTGCGTTGCTTTTTTTATTTTTATTTTTTAAATTTTTTTTTATATATTATTATTTTGTTTGGGCGTCGCATTATAGATAAATATTACATTATGTATCTAAAAATCTGGGTCATTTAGAAAATGTATATATCTCTCTACAAGAGACCCAGTTAAAGTGCATGCTGATATATTTAATGAAAAAAAAATGTATAATAATAAAAATATATAATAAAAAACATAAAATATTACATTCTTATATTGCATAAGAAAAATCAATATATACAATCATAATATATAATAACTTTCTTTTATAGATATCACCAATTATAAATCCTTACAGATTGTATATATATATAATGCGACTGATAATAAATTAATCGTATTGAAGATAATATACGATGAGGTTTTGATGTTGGTGTTTTGCGTGTTTCAGTACTCGGCTTGGGGAGAGGATGATCAGTATGAGCTCAACTTTAGTGGAAACAGTATCAATAAATTATGAGGATTTTAATGAAAGTTTCCTCACGTGCGGAACCTGTTTATGTAAGTTTATATAAAAGTCATATCATTATTTCCCCTATTATCATGCACCAATCTTACCATAAAATGTACATTTATTATTATTATTTTTTTTTTTTGCATGTCATTTTGTAATTATAGTCCAAGTGCCATGAGTCATTATTACATTTTGCAGCACTATCTAGCTAGGCACTTTAGTTAACGGTATGTAGTGTCAATATGGAAAAAAGAAAAAAAAGAGGACATTTCTGATAAATGTTTTAAGTATAAATAAATGTCCATTTCTTTTTATGTAATGGTTTTTAGGTTTGTAATATTACGCTTGTCATTTGCAGTGTGCTCTATTTGATTACAAATTAATTAATATCTGTTCACTAAATAATTACATTACATTTTGAGATACATATAGAAAATTAAACCATATAAAGAAATATTTTGAATTGATTAGACTGTTATTCGAGATGTTACAGCATAAAAAAAAGTCGCTATAGTAATATTTGTTTTTTAAACTATCATTATTAAAATTTCAATGCTATTAAAAATTAATTAACATTGTTTTTTTTGTTTGTTTGCTTAGGCATGTATGATGGCAGTGAACATACCCCAAAGTTACTTCCTTGTTCACATACGGTTTGCTTAGTATGTTTGACAAGAATTGCAGCCTCACAGACTCGTGACACGGGATCATTTCGTTGTCCAATCTGTCGTGAGTTGATCACTATTCCTCGTGGAGGAGTAAGTGCACTGCCACCTTCGTTCCTCGTCAATCAATTACTGGACCTAATGTCACGTCAACGTAGAGAAGTCATACCTAAATGTTCAGTTCATATCAATCAGGTAAGGGTAAGAAAATATCAATGTCATCTTAACATTTTTTCTTTTCTTTTAAAATTATATATCGTTCTATCAAGTCCTATAATTTTATCTCTTTTTTTTTATATATATATATAATGTTCTAATTTCTTTTCCTCTCTCTTTTATCTTCATTATTAAATCCCTGACCTTGAATTTTGTGCTGAATATTGCTTTGTTGAACAACACGCAAACGTCGTAAAAAAAAGAAGTTTTTCTTTTCTTATTTTTAAATTATAACAAATTTTTTACTGCTCGATAATTTTATTATTTATATCAAAAATTAAATTGTCTGTTTTAGCTGCAATCATATTAAACTCAATTTTAAATTAAGTCTGCATGACAGAATAATAATGGTTTTTTAATGTTAATTAGATTATAGAAATAATATAATATAACTTATTTTATTTTACTTTATTTTTTAACAGGAGCTTCTATTCTGCGAAACGTGCGACACCGTATTCTGTACTTTGTGTACAGGAGGAAGCCATAGTACTTCTGGTTCTAGTTGTGAACATACAATCATACCATTCTCCATTGCCATCAAACGAATGTCAGAGATTTTGTTGTACAAAGCCAATGAGTGCATTTCAAAGGTATTTAGTTACAGTTAATTATTATTCAATGTACGTAATTATTAACCATGAAGTTTATTCAAATCTTTGCCCTTTTTTTTTCTTCTGACACATAACAGTAGTGAAACTTTAAAGTCTGTTGGTTAAGTAGAAAGGTTGCAATAGTCATTCAAGTGCATTTTTTCCCCTCTTGCAATGTAGTTGAAGTTTAAAATATGTCATTGAATTAATGTATAATTAAATATAATTATCTTATAATTATTATTAAAGTTAGCGATTAACGTGGAGACGTTATTTCAAAAGTGTAATTATCTAGTATTTAAATTTCAGTTGGGCCAAGCTCATGATGCAGTATCAGATGAACTGCGACGTCTTGATGAAGCCACTGACTCGTGCCTGGACCATGTTGGACGAACGTTCCAAGAGATCACGGCTCTCGCAGAACAACGACGCGTCGCTCTCTCAAATGCAGTCAAGTCAGCGCGAGATGAGAAGAAGCGCGTTCTTGAAGAGCAGTTGGCGCTCATCGAGGCAGAAAAATCCAAGGTGATTGTCCTAGACTAAAGATTGTATAAATATTGTGTGTGAGTGTGAGTTAGAGATCACCATTGTTTCTGCTTGAACAATGGTTTGAAACGTGAGTGGAATCTCGATATTAATTTTTTTTCTTCATATGTTCGCAGGTTGAAAATGAATGTGAAGGACTTCAGTACCAAGTTGAAGTTAGAAATATAACTCAAAAAATTAGTAGTCTAACAGAAAAACTAGATAGTGTAAGCACATTAAGTGATCCACGTGAAAATTCATTCTTAACTTGCGATTTTCAAAATTCAAAAAGTTCGTCATCAAAATCTGAAGAAGATATTTCTGAAAGTTTAAATATTATCAGGAATGCTTTAGAGAATTTTGGAAAAGTTCGTACAAGTACAACATTTCCAAGTTTGTGTACGGCAATAGTTGATGAATCTGGAAGTGGAGGTGTGGTTGCTAGACTACAGTCTTCTGCAACATTGACTACTCTTGACTACCACGGAAATCCTCGTACAACAGGAGGTGACCCTGTAGCTGCAGAGCTTCAGACTGAGAGTGGGGAGTGTATAGACACACAAATAGAAGATCGTGATGATGGAACTTATCGCATCACTTTCCGACCTCCACTCTCGGGGCGTTACGTGCTTCGATTATCTGTATTCCAACGTCCAATTAAAGATAATCCTCTATTCTTTGATGTTACGGATCACAATAGTCCTACAGCTGAGCATGGTTCAAGAGGATCAGGCAAATCAGAGTTCCTACAACCAGTCGCAGTAACATTTAATAATGCCGCAGGCTCAGTTTACGTCTTGGATACAGGAAATTCTCGCATCAAAGTTCTTACATTAGAACTAGAATTTGTAAGACATATTGAAAATGATGGTCTAAAAGGAAGGAGTTGTACAGGAATTGCTATGTCAAAACAAGGTTTAGTAGTAGTTAACTGGAGAACAAAAACTGTTACTGAAATAAATCCTGAAACTGGTGATACTATTAAAAGTTTTACTCACAATGCTTTCCAAGAACCAGTAGATGTAGCTGTGTTACCTGGCAGTGGGCGCATTCTTGTAGCTGACAATAGTGCAAGTTGTGTGTTTGTGTTTGATGAATCTGGACATTTGATGCATCAAGTAGGACGCAAGGGTAGTCAAAGAGGACAGTTCAATCTCATCTCATCAGTAGCAGCAGCTCCTAACGATAATATTCTAGTCGCAGATTCAAGAATTCAAATCTTTTCACCTGAAGGAGAATTCATTAGAGAGGTGTTCCCAGAAGGCAAAGGTATTATCATTGTGTTATCAAGGAGTTATAATTAAATACATAGAAAATCAAAAAGAAAGGAAAAAATAATAGAATTATTTTATATTAAAAAAATTCATTATTTTTCATTAACATTTGTATACTAACCGCAATGTTTTTTTCCGCAAATTTATATTATTTTAAATGAAATGAATATTAAAATAATAATAATAATAAATAAAAAAATGCAGTTATTGTACAAACATATTATTATTTATATGTTTTTAGAGTAGGTCATTAATGCCAACTTTTTTTTTTCTTGTTCCAGGACGGGGGCGCTATGGAGGCTTAACCATGGACGACGAGGGCCACATTGTTGCAACTCGTTCAGAAAAATGTCGACACTACATTCAAGTGCTAAGCTCTGAAGATGAAGGTGTTCTTTCTACAATTGACTCTCATGAATCAAAATTAAAACGTCCTAGTGGCATCGCAATCATGCCTGACCACCACATAATTGTTGTAGATCTAGGCAATGATTGTGTTAAAAAATATCAATATTGGTAAATTTATAAATAATGTATTTCTAAACTTAAAAGAAAATTTACCAATAGATCTTCCACCATATCAGTAGCCATTACTGAGGAAAATAATGTATTTGAAAATAGAATGGAGTACGAATTTCTGTATTTATGGCACTTTAAAAACTACATCAAGTCTGATAGCATTTGAACCAATAAAAGTTAATGGTTATTGTCATTTCATACATATTAAAAATATTCATAATCAACATTAAAATGTCACTGTAAAAATATATATATATATATATAAATTATATATAATATACTTATTAGCAGTTTTTTTTTTCTTTGATTTGTAGTAAAAAAACAAAAAACAAAACAAAAAAACAAAAAACATGTAAATTCATGAAATAGATTTTGATTAAAAGTAAATTTTGTACTTAAAATAATAATTGTAATTGTATTTTCATAGGTGTCCACTTTTATTATTATTCACTTAGATTTTTCTAAAACGAATGATGAAAATTTGTGTTGCTTTATAAATGTTTCTGTTCGTAGAAATGTGCAAGAAGATTTTTTTTTTTTTTTTTTTTTTTTTTTTAACATTGAATATTTAAGAGCAGTAATTTTGACTGAGTTGTTTAAATGTAACCTTTATAATAATAGTCTTATTGCAATTTTATTGCATTCATACTCCTTTTCCTAGACATAGGTTTTATAATGATTTCTGTTTAGCTCTCTTAAGAAGAAAAATGTTATTGATCTTATAACGTTTTTGTTTAAATAAAAATGAACATTAATTAAATTATAGCCTAGAAAATAGTATAGGCTGAAGAAAGTGTTTTTGTTAAGATATATTAATTGACACTGAAAAGACCACGGAAGATTGCAAAGTCTAACTTCTGAGCTGTGTTGAGACTAGTCTATTCTATAGAGAGTGCGAAAAAAAAAAAAGTTTGGGAGAAATATATAATGTCATTATGTAAAATAAAATAAATTTTGTTATCATAAAAGTGTTCAGCTTTTGATAGGATAATTTCTCCAATCATATGCTTGCTATTATAAAATATTAAATATTTCCACACTGTGCAACTTGATTTTCTTTTATATATGAAATATAGAATCTGTGCACTCTCATTCTTGTATTTTCTTTTCTTTTTTATATTTATCAGTAGAAGATGCCTGATCTCTTTACCTTTTTTTATGTATGCCAAAGCTTTCCTTGAAGTTAGGAATTCTATATTTTTTCTTTTTCTTTTTTTTTTTTTTTTTTTTTTTTTTATGATTATTTTTTTCATTAATTTGTTCCCCCTGTATGACGATATGAATAAAAAATATTGAACAAAACTAAAATAATAATGTTTACTTGTCATATGTGTG
The DNA here is from genome assembly GCA_949318235.1 of Ecdyonurus torrentis. Taxonomy (NCBI): domain Eukaryota; kingdom Metazoa; phylum Arthropoda; class Insecta; order Ephemeroptera; family Heptageniidae; genus Ecdyonurus; species Ecdyonurus torrentis. The sequence goes on from OX439129.1 coordinate 22,209,249, forward strand.
TAAATAAAGATGTTATCAAATGAAGTAATATGTCGATTCTTATCACCAAATCCTTATTTATTTTAGAAGTTTTCCTATATACATTACAAAGACTATAAAGATAATATAAAAAACTATTTTAGAAAAAAGTTGCAAAATAGAGTAAAAAATAAAACTAACTATGAAAAAAACAGTTTAAAAGCCTATAGATATTAAAAGCATATAATATATAGGATCTAAAATTTAAAGAAATAAAGTTTGAAAGAAATTTTAATTTATTGTTAAATTATAAAGAAATTAATTAAAAAAAAAAAGAAGCTAATAGACTGTACAAAGTTCTAAAATGCTATATTAATGCTGTTCGTAAACCCTGTTCTCTGCTCCTAAAATGACAACCAACTTTGGTTATTCAAATAGTTTTTTGGTGCAAGAAGGGTTTAAGAAACAGCACTACTGATACTGTACTAATAGCACTGGTCATGACAATTTAATGAAGGGACTCAATTAATGGCAGATGTATTGACGAAATCTATATAATCTTCTGATCCTCGGGATAAAATTTTGGATGCTTGATGAGCTTGATGGTGAATGCTGTGGATCGTCGCATCAAAAGTATGGAAAGTATCCTTATGCTTCTCAAATTGATACCAACTGTGCATCTACTTTTCATATTTAAATAGCCCGTAAAAAGCCGTCAATCATTGATTCAGGACATTAGGGCTCGATTAGTATATTATTAGATTTTAGAATACCTATATTAATATATATCACTGTTTTCCGTAGCTTTGTGATGAGTGATGACTATAGATAAATAAAGTTGTGTAAGTCTTCCAGAGAAAATCAGTTTTGAGAATTTGGTAATATAAGAGATAAGTATCTTTAAATTGGCCAGCATGCCTCCTAAATACTCCCATAAACATTGAATATTAGCCTTGAAAAGTTAAAAGAAATAAGTACATTTTTCCCCATATGCGATTGTATGTTCAAGTTTGCCGCGCTTTAAAAAAATCGATTTGTTTACAATCGATTAAAATTTCTCCCCTCCCCCCTGCAGAGACAGCCATATTGGTGCTGAGTGTACTTCGCAGAGTTGTTCCTTGTCAAAAAAAAAGGGCTTAAATAACTTATTTTAAAGGTGTGTGCTGTTTCTAAAACAAGATGTTTGGTCATAGTAGACCGATGGAAGAAATTTTAAGTATATTTATATAGCAGAAAAAACGTAAGTATTGAATGACAAGAGACAGAAGTACATAGAGACGTCGTACGTGTTGGTCTCCGCAAGGGGTCTTGATTTTGAAATCATCCTCCGCTCCTTTATGCAGTGATTCATTATTCATTCACACACCTTAGCCAGCTAAATCATTAGGCATTCATATTAAATTAAAATTAAGTACAAACCTTTGGAATCCATGAGCAAATTATATTTCGTTTGAATACACGGGTTATTTTGACAGTTGTGTATTATGCATAAGCCTAAATGAACGATTTCCTTTCATACTACCATGTATGGTTTGCTGGTGAAATTTATTGTTTTCTCTTGTAATTTGTAATGTCCTAATTTAATATATCAATAATAACGTTAGTAGTGATAAAATATTAGTAAATTTACTTAAGATCTGAATTAAAATTGACGTCAAAATTGTTTCATTAATTTATATTTAAATAGGTCATGCGTGCTTAACAATTTTTAAATTGGCTGTAATGTGTTATGCATTATGTAAAACACTACATACAAAGTTTGATATAAATATACATTGAATACTATATTTAAGCAATGTAGCATTTGATAAATGTCATGCATAAATAACAGATTTATCTCACATCACATGATGTTAAAATACTTTGCAGTAAAAATTGAACACATCTGTTTTTAATCAACTTCTAATGTTTTATCTTCAATGTTTTTACAGGGGATTATTTTATTGAAGGGTGTAAGGCAAAGCAATAATCATGCCAAATCCCCCACCTCCTCCCCCACCTGGGCCTCCACCAGCCCCAATTTTTGCTGGAGGTGACATAAAGTCATCTGGCCCAGATCCACAGGCAAGAAATATGCTTTTGGAATCCATTCGAGGTGGAGCAAGACTCAAGAAAGCTGTAACTGTTGATAAAAGTGCACCATTGATTGGAAGTGAGTATTAATTTTTAAAAATAAACATGGAAACTGTAATACAGTAAACTCTCGATTTTGTAGACATTTCACAAAATAGAGAGCTGTACCATTGCCATGCCATGTTAAAGTACGCTGCGGACCCTACTTAGCATTTAAAAAATTGGGAAATTCACAGAATTAAACTTGTCAAAATCAAGAGTTTACTGTATTTGTAAAAAATTATAAAAATATCTTTTAAAAAAATAAAAATAAAAAAATTAACGAAGAGTTGACGATTGCTAAGGTTCTGACTATGCACTTTACAAAATTGAGAGATTTTTAACTTTTTTTTTTTTTTTTGGGTAACCTTAAACATTTTTCACATTAGTCACGTGTTTAAAATTTATGTACATTTACACTGCAATTGCATTGTCTATATACAACCTTGATGATGTTTCATTGTTTATTCACATGACCCTGCTTACCTGCTAATATATTTACTTTGCTCAAGTGTTATTTCACTTATCTGATTTGTTATCCTTATCTTTAAAAAAAGTTTTTGTTTTATTTATAAAGCTAAAGAATATTTGTCTGCCTTTATTTCTTCATAGATTTAAGTTTTCAATGATGAACTACGCCCATTTCATTAATATTTACCTTCTGGTACCCAGTAAAAAGTAATCTTTATATGGAATTAAATAATTGTCTTTATTAAATACATGCACACGCACATTTTTCTTCCAAAGATGAGAAGTATGCTTGATAACAGTTGAGCTCACTCTTACTCCTTACACCACCATGTATAAGCAAATAATAATGGACAAATATTGAAATTCGTGTGTAAGAAAATAGTACATAATATGACATTAAATTAAAAATAATTAACTAAAGATCATTCTATTGAAAAAAAAAAAAAAAAATCGCGTATCAAACATTGTTAAAAGTGGGATTTTGTGTGTTATGTGATGAGTGTACTAGTTATTGGCAGATCGGGATGTTAATCAGGATGTTTTTTCTCTCTCACTCATAGATTGTGTGGCAAAAAAAAAAAAAAAAAAAAATGCTGATAACTAGTGCAATAACCCTAGATGCTTTACGTTAATGTAAATTGATTAGTAATTTGTAATGTAAGTTGTTTAGTTAACTACTAGATGCATTTACCCTAGGGATCCTTTAAAGAACAATTCAACTCACTAATTATGGTACTGCTAATATTTTTGACGTGACTGCAAAGGCAAGTTTAGACAGTGAAATAAAACTATTTAGAGAAAACACTATTTAAATAATAAACCAATTCCTCAAATAAAACTAGACTTTATTAGTATTAGTTATAAAGTACCAATAATAATAATAGGGTTAACAGTATGATATGGTTTCAAAGTAGTAAAACCATTTATTTTATTATTTAATTCCTTTCCTCATATACTTACCAGCAAAAATTGTTATTGTTAGAAGTGTTATATATTTTTATTATTTCTCAATCTTAAGCAAGGTCAACAAGAAATGTTGCTGGTTACTTATCTAAAAAGGGATGTATATTACCGTGTATGTATGTATCCTCAAGTGATAAAACTAATTATCTATCTATGTTCATGTGCAGATTTAAAGATATATGAACTTTTTGTTTCAGATGTAAAGCTTACAAATAATAGTAATTCTCCAATTGGCGGTGCTGGAAGTAACGGTGGTGGGGCAGAGCCGCCACGCAGCAATGGTGGGCCTATCAACTTTGGTGACCTCTTTGCAGGCGGTATTCCAAAACTTAAGTCAACTGGACGCGCCATAGGTAAAAAAATAAAATAAAAAAAGCCCTCAATATTTCTAGTTGTAATGTGCATTTAATAAGGCACTGAAAGTTCAAAATCAATTAAATGACATGGTTAATTTGAAAGAAAAGGACAGGACAAAAACAGCAGTCGTTACCATAGTGAAAAGAGTCCCATAATCTTGTGAAAATCTTAGTTAGCAGAGATAAAATAACTAACACATATTGGATAGCTTTCGGCACTAGATTTGATGAAAAAGCAGAGTGGGTTATGCTTTCGGAGTGCCAAAAGCTCTTTTTTTTTTTTCTTTTTTTTTTTTGTGCTAGTAAAATTCTTACCAAACTATAGGACTCTCTATACTATGGGTACTGTGAGGGATGGAGATAAAGATAGTAATGAGCATAGAGCATTAATATATTGATGCATTAATATTTTTCGGCTTGGGTTAGAAATTATTTTCTCTACCATGTCATCACTGTCAGTCTAATCTAAGCTCATAACTAGAGACCGGATTTTTGGGTAAAAATTACGATTACGCCTGCAAGTTTGATAGTTAGGCATTTTGCTTCACAATCTACTGTGTATTTATAAATAATAAAAAGAGGTACTTTACTGCTAAAAAGCTTAGAAATAATATTTATGTTAACTCACAGTAGGTTGTGATGCAGGTAAAATAACTTGCCATTTTTGCAGTTGCAGCCACCATTTGCTCCTAAAAATTCATTCTCTATTCTTAATTATCTCCCATTCCCCAATTTTTCCTAATATATGATATCTATGTGTTTTTCTATCAAATATTTTTATTATCAATCATCGTATACGTGATTTTTCCTTAATATCAATTAACATGATAATAAGTTATAGGTAAATAATAAGTATAGGCCTAATAATAAGATGATTAACTTGAAATAAATCAATAATTTTTCTATTTAATTGTTACACAGTTTCCCTCTACAATTTTTATGTTGGGCCTTGGGTATTAATCAAAAGTATTTTGCATGTTTTTTTTATATTATATTTTGTTACAGGAGGCAGTGCTACAAGTATAAATTCAAGAAATGAAGAAAAAGAAATTAGGACTAATCCTGTGATAAATCATCAACCAGTTAGTATTTTTTTTTTTTATTTAAAAATGAAAATAATTGTTAAATTTACTGTAGCAATTACTAAATTGAATTATTATTTTTCAACAGAGGAATAGCATTGGTGGCAAGAGTGGTTTTCCTAGTGATATGAAGAATAGAGGCCCTCCTCCCCAACCTCCTCCTGCTAATAGGAAACCCAGTATGCACACAGTAAGTTCCTGTTCTTATCTTCCTTTCTTCCTTCTTTTTTAGTGTTATTATTATATTAGCTTATACAGTTGGTCAAAATAAGACGGACACATTTTAATTATTTTTATTTGTTTATACTATTAAGGATATCCTATAAAGATAAATTTATAAATACATTCTGTAAGTAAATGTTCAATAATATGTAAAAAAGAAATTGTGTAAAAAAAAAGTCTGTTAACAAACGTTTAATTTTTATTGCAACATCATAATTGCACAATTTAGTTCCTTACATTATTACTATTATGACTACAGTGTTTTCAAATATGTTATTGGCTCACCCTCTTGTTGGAAGATGCAAATCAAAGAAAAGTAATAGATTATAAGTAAAGCACATTACTATATTGAAAGTTATATTACGCAAAAATCTTTAATTAAAATAGATACAAAAAAGGGGGACGCAAATTTGCAAGCTCAAGGCTGCTAATGAGAGAATTTTACCACTGCCATGAATGGAATGCAACCAAACTCACCGTATTTTACATTGACACTATACCCCTCATCCCTTTTAACGTCTATCTTTATCTCGCGCAAGCTAGAATGATTTGCATCCCTAGTCCCAATTTACTATTTAAATTAGAGAATTTTCGCGTTTTATTAATTTTCAATTCAACGTGCTCTAATCTCTACCAACTATTTTCTAATTATTTTTTTAAACGTAATTAATACCAACCGCGATGGTTTTTTCCTATATATTATATTTATCGCAATGTTGATCTTTTTGTTTTAATATTTAAGCTTTTGTAAATAAGATTCTTTCATTTATATTGTATTCTCGGCCCTTTTTACTTGCCAACGCCAATAAGAGCACGTACTAAATTAATTAAATTAAAAATATGCCAAAGCGCATATATTTTTATCCTATCTCTCCTATTTCTATCATCCTTTTTACTTTTCCTACCCCGGTGTCAATATATTAAACGATGTAACTAGCTTAATCACGATACAGGCGGCCGGCAGGCGCATTGCTCTTGCGAACTTTCTGGAGTTGGGGAACTCTAGGAAGTGAGGGAGGGCACATGTGGCTTGCTGGCAGCCAGTCTTGCATCCCTCTTAGTGCACAATATTATATTACGGTGTGAGGATGAGAGGTTTTAAATAGCAAGCCGGGTTTGTGCGCGCGATTGTTCAACCAATCAGCGCGAGCAGCTGCGGGGGCATCGCGTATAAAAACGCGGCTGCCACTTGCTTCCTCAGCTCAGTCAGTTAGCAGATGTAGTGTGAGCCATCTCTAGCTGTATAGAGCTCTCTGCCGAGCCTTACTGATGAGTCCTAGGTAAAGGACGAAACCGGTCTAAGGCCAAGAGTAAGTCTGATGCTGTTTTATAATGTTGTGCCTTTGATGTAATGTGAGAACGTGAGATGTTAGGTATATCGTATTTTACATTGACACTATACCCCTCATCCCTTTTAACGTCTATTTTTATCTAGCGCAAGCTAGAATGATTTGCATCCCTAGTCCCAATTTACTATTTAAATTAGAGAATTTTCGCGTTTTATTAATTTTCAATTCAACGTGCTCTAATCTCTACCAACTATTTTCTAATTATTTTTTTAAACGTAATTAATTATTTTAACATTGAGAAGACTATAAGGGTCAACGTATTTAAATGAGAACGCCATGCTCTTGTTCGGAGCTCATTGCTTAGCACCTGCTAGGTATATCAGCTTCAAACAAACTTCTATGAGCACTTCAGGACATACTAACCTGTGTCTCACAGTTTCAAACCCAATTAAACAGATGGCTCGCATAAAGAGACCCCTTGCACGAGGTAGTTAGCAAATAACATAGAGTAAACTATTTATAAGCCAAGATTGAGACTTTTGGCCATATCCAATTATAGCAGACATATTTAATTTTTCTTTCTTTCGTGTTTTTTTTTTTTTTTTTTTATCTTTATTTTTATTAAATGAATACATTAACACAAGCTTTGCTCACTTAAGCAGAATATTACTGAAAAACCATATTTCATGATTTGTAAATATTGTAATTGTGTGTGTGAGTGTATGTGTGTGTGTATAATTAAAGAAAAAAAATATATTTGTCATTGTCATATTTAATTTGTTGATATAAAAAGTACTGGTGCGATTATTTTGATTGTAAATTTGAATACGCAAAATAGTTCTGCTGCAAATATGCAAGATGGAAGAAAAAAATAATACCGGTACTTAGGACTATTGTAACATAAAAGTATTATTTAATTTTGCAGAGTACCTCGGATTCTGTGCTGACTGCAAGCCCAGCCCTGTCGTTGAGCCACAACAAGAGCAACCCACCTCTACCAAACAAACCACCTGTGGGTGGCTATGGCAAACCCAATCTTGCACCGAGACCACCTAATCAAGCACCTCTGAGATCAAGCACCAAACCTTCCCCTCCTCCCAAGTCACCAAATGTACAGGTATATGTATAAACAGGTCATGACAGATTAAGGAAATAATTTTCAAAGTAAAGTTATTGAAAATAGAATTTGGTTTTTGTGTTCCATATAACAGTAACTCCATTCTGAGTTGAAGTTAAATACGTAATGAAATTTAATTATTTTGTATTTATTAAGTTGAAAAGGTTAATGCAAGTACTGATAATTTTGTATTAATTGCAGGCCTTAAATGGACCCCCTTCTCTTCCTTCTCGCCCCCCAAGTGTAACAAGAGCACAGAGTATGAGAACACCACGTTCTCCAAGCTCAGGAAGTTCAACGCCCCCTGATCTTGGAGAATACAGAGGGACTCACTTCCAATCAACAGAAGGACTTCACCACATGACAAATGGTCTAAATAATAATCATAATCAACGACCACCTCGCACAGCAACTTTGCCCTCGAATTTAAATCAGTTTGGTAGCGGAGGAAAACCATTTGCTCCACAACCTCCAACTTCCAACACACCCCGTATGGCTCCTGCACCTCCCTCGCTTTCTGCCAAGCCAACTCCAATAAGAGCTCCTTCTGTTAGGCCACCTCCCCCTCCTTCAAGAGCCGCAATTAATCCTCCCCTTGTTCCTCCTCCTCCCCCACCTAGCGCTGCCCCACCTCCGCCCAGCTCTGCACCTCCTCCACCTAACTCAGCTCCTCCGCCTCCTCCTCATCGTACTGCGCCATCTCCCGCTGCTCCTCCCAAGCTGACCAGCAGGCTGCCAAGCAATGTAAGTACCTGGCTCAGCCCTTGTATACCAAGGGCAGGGCAAGAATAGAGCTTATGTAGAGCTCCTAACAAGTGCTGTTGTAATGTAGAGACCTGATGTAGTGTTCCCTCCTTGTTTCCCAGACCATGCAGCCTCAGCCTCCGCCTGGTGTTCCTCCACCACCTCCAATAAGAAACTCATCAATGAGGAATGGCAATCCAGCATTAGGTAAGATACATGCATCTTCATTTATTTATTTATATATACATAGTACATATCATGACGCTCTAATCCCTTTGATTTATAATAAAACTAAATGAGAGGTGTAGTAAATAGTGGGTTATAATTCAATTTAAAAGTTTCTCCGTGCCATATTTCTCCCACTGTTAAATCTGTTATAAAATTATTTTAAGTTGTTATTAACTTATAAATTACAAACTAATTATACTGTACTGGTATATCCATTCTATATATAGCTATGCACATAATTAACAGTGATATATTCATATTAATTGATAAAAAAAATATATATAGAATAATGCATAGATTTGAAAATTGGGGAGTGGGAAATTGACAGGATGCCTTACATGAGAGAGAAAATATTCTAACCCAGTCCAAAATTAAATGCACGAGACATTTGAAAAATTGCAAAGGAGTATATTATACTTCAGCGTGGTCATTATTTATTATTATCTGTGCTCCAATTTTTATGAAGGTGGAGCTTAAGGGGTGGTTTCAAATATTAATATTATATAATTTACTTTGTAAATACTGTACTTGATATTACATGTTATTGAAAAGTGGTCATTGATTACTCGCCAACTCGTAGTCTCTTTTCTCATTGAACTACTATGATTTCAGACGCAACACTAATTTTGATATATCATCCAGTGTTTTGATGTTTGTAGATCTCATTTTCATTAACTTTCTTGTAAATTATAATTTTGATAAATACTGCTTAAATGAATCATGACGGTTAGATTGATGATACAAAAGAGAGGGTTAGAGAAAACTAGCAAGGTCCTTACCATAGTGAAGAGAGTCCCATAGTTTGATAAAAATCTAGCAAGCATAGAGATAAAAAAACTAACACATATTGGATAGCTTTTGGCAGTAAACTCCTCAATTGAAAACAGAGTATGTGTGTGTGTGTGTGTGTGTGTGCCTTCTTCAGACTCGGAGACTATGATCATTCATAGTTTCTCTCTTGAGTCTGTAGAACTGAAGAAGGCACACACACACACTTAGTGTTCTCTTAGGAGTTCAGTGCTGAGAGCTATCCAATATGTGTTGGTATTTTTACCTCCGTCCTAGCTAGAATTTTGTTGAACTATGGGACTCTCTTCACTATGATAAGGCCCTTGCTGGTTTCCTCTATCCTTTTCTTTTATATCATCATTACTTGAAGCAAAATTGAAAAAAAAAATATATATACATATATTTATTAAACACAATGTGTGTACAGCATACATCTAAATATTTGATTGATAATATTCCATTGAAATTGGAATGCCAAATAGCGGCGCATGGAAGCTAAAATAAAATCATACTTACACTCTAGTCATTTTTTCAATGATAAAGAAAAGGATAGAAAAACCAGCAAGGGCCTTACCACAGTAGAAGTTCTATGGAGAGGTCGAGGTCTTGCATGGCACAGTATAATGTTATAAAAGTTTCTTTATAACTTGAGAGCTTTCGTCATATGATAATGACATTATCAATCAAAAGAGAAAATTACTTGAGCACATCACTGAGCAGTGTCTTGTCTTGTACTGCCGTGTTATGCTCTTGCTGGTTTGGAGTTGGTGGAGAGGGGTGGGGGTGGAGTAGGGAATCTGGGAAGGAGTGTGAATGAGTGAGGGAAGGAGTGAGTGAGGGAAAGGGAAAAGGTGGGGAGGGGAGCGGGAATAGGGTATATTTTTGAAATACGTCCCTCTACACCAACATCAATCACCTCATGGGTATTAGAGCCGTTGAACACTATTTAGAGAAACGACCTAAGCCCCATGTCCCCACCACTGGATTCCTCTTACAACTGGTGCGGTTTATACTTCAACGCAACAACTTTCACTTCATGAATGAACACTACGAGCAGAAGTGTGGTACGGCTATGGGCACAAGGATGGCCCCATCTTATGCTAACCTTACCATGGGTCTGCTCGAGTGTGAGTTCATGGGGAGACAGAAGTATAAACCGCACCTATGGAAGAGATTCATAGACGATATATTTATGGTTTGGCAACATGGCATCGGCCCACTTCATGAATTCCTAGATGAACTCAACAAATTCTCCTGCCTAAAATTCACTCACTCCACATCACCTAATTCAGCCACCTTCCTCGATGTTGACATCAACATTGATGACGGTAAACTTATCACCTCAATCCACATAAAACCTACTAACCACATGCAATACCTCCACTACAATAGCTGTCACCCCCCGAGGACTATCCGCTCCATTCCCTTTAGCTTAGCATGCCGAGGCAACCGCATCCCAAACACAGACCAAACCAAATCTAAATATATTGACAGCATAACTACAGCTTTCTCCACCAGAGGCTACCCCAAGCACCTGGTGGAGAAACAAATAGCAAAAGCTGCCAATAGATTTAGTTTGGGCGACAAAACACCTTGTGACCAAAATAAAACAAATAATGACAATCAATCTATCCGACCCTTCATCACAACGTATCACCCCAAATTAGAAAAAGAAATCAGACAGATGTTACAATATGCACACCCCATTCTAGCCACCACCGAAACAAACCTACTGTTACCAAAAATACCACCAATAGCATTCCGTCAACCACCAAATATTAAAGCAATCTTATCCCATACTGATCCCACACCAAAACCTAAGCCCCTACCTAGTGGATCTTTCCCCTGTCAAAACAACGGCAAACAGAGCAACAGAGGAAGGAGATGCGATACATGCATCACTCAAATCCCCAGCAAAACGTTTACAAGTCCCGTCACCAACCTTACATACCCTATCCACGGCCACAATACATGCACATCAGAAAACGTAATCTACAAACTTGAATGTACCCAACATACCACCAACCCCACCACAGGCCAACAGGAAAAATGTCAAGCATTTTACATAGGCTTAACCACACAAAAGGCGAGAGACCGCATGAATGGCCACAGACAATCCGTAAAAAACAATGAGATGGAAAAACCTGTGGCTGAACATGCGGCCTCTCATGGCATATCAAATTTCCAATTATGTTATAAATCAACAATACTTCGCACTATTCCGGGCCCAGCCAACTATGCGACATTACGACAATATGAATTAGCATATCAACATATATTAAGATCCAGAAAAGCCCAAGGGCTGCCTGGACTTAATATTCGCTAACATATTTCAAAAATATACCCTATTCCCGCTCCCCTCCCCACCTTTTCCCTTTCCCTCACTCACTCCTTCCCTCACTCATTCACACTCCTTCCCAGATTCCCTACTCCACCCCCACCCCTCTCCACCAACTCCAAACCAGCAAGAGCATAACACGGCAGTACAAGACAAGACACTGCTCAGTGATGTGCTCAAGTAATTTTCTCTTTTGATTGATAATGTCATTATCATATGACGAAAGCTCTCAAGTTATAAAGAAACTTTTATAACATTATACTGTGCCATGCAAGACCTCGACCTCTCCATAGAACTTCTACTGTGGTAAGGCCCTTGCTGGTTTTTCTATCCTTTTCTTTATCATTGATCCTAACCGCGATGGTTTTTTCCTTAAATTGATCTAGTCATTTTTTTTTTTTTTTTTTAATAGTAACGTAGATAATATATTTGTAATGATGTGTTGAAAATTTGACACCCCTATGACCATTGGTTACAAATAAATTGTGCACCAAGTAAGGTTACATTGAGTTAAATGGGTTTTGAGGAGGAAGTTTTTGTATTTCATTACACTATCTAAACACATAATGTACTTTACTTTTTAATAATTTCTTCTTATGTGATTCATTTTTGTTAACATTGTCATCATTGTTTTTTCTCTTTTTAGGAGATTTTGAAGCTAGATTTGCAGATATGTTCCATAGAGTCCATGAATTTACTCCTCCAGAAAAGTACCTTAATGTGCCCAAAGTTTATAACAGCCGAAATGGTAAGATTTAATAAGTTTCTATTAAGGGAGTAGGTGACCGACTGATATCACTGTACTCCACTGTAAAGATTACATGTAAATGTGGACATTCAAATTTTAGCAGCAAATTTTAGTCAAATTAGAAACTTTTTGAAAATTAAAAATACAATTAAAACTTTTTTCGGCATTTTTTTTTTTTTTTTTTTTTTTTTTTTTTTTTACTTGATTTCATTTGAAATTTATAGTGTTTGTTTTGCTGGAAATAAAGAATGTACAAAGAATTATTATGAAAATATAGTTCCTCTTTTAATGATTTCCAGTCCAAGTCGGTCACCCTCTTTGTTAATGATATTTTCTTAAGAAGAAAATAAAGAAAATAAATAAATCCCATCATCAATTTAATTTTAAGGCTGTGTTTAATCATGCTTTTGGTGTCATAATACTAATTTCTATTAATATTAATTTTTTATATTCAATATACTTTTTTTTTTTTCAATTGCAGTTAATGTTATTTTATAATTTTTGTCTTATTTTTGTGCATTTTGTTTTGTTTTTTATATATCTGCATGATAGACTGATTGAGGGAGGTATGTCAAATTCAAAGACTTTTTTTTTTTGTTACCGGTATATATAAAATTAATACTATGGAAAAATATTTTGTTAACATTTTGTGTTTGTTTGTATTACTACGTGCTTGTATTTCTTACTTAGTTTTATATATTTAAAAGCATGAGTCATTGTAATTTAATACACTTCACAGTAAAGAGACCTTACATGCTACCTAACAAGATTAAATCAATGTAAAAGTCTTCTAAACGTCTTGGGCTTTTACACACTTAGAGAATAATTTTATTATTTGTAGCAGTTGTTTTGTTTATTGTATGCACTGTAATTTAAAATTGTATGTTCAGTAAAGTCATGATTTATTGTGAAATTAATTACACATAGCCCAAAAAGTAGTTTTTATTATTTATTTTTTTATTTTTTTATTTATTTTTTTTTTTTTAGATTGGTTTTTATGCCTATGTTGATGGCTGCTTCTTTACTGAATAACTTTTTTTTATCCTATAATTTAAATATTTAAAGAATTAAATTTCACAATATTTCAAGCTTACTTTAGAAAAAAAAAAATATGGATGTTCAAAATGCTTGATTGTTTATTTGAATACTCACGTAGACAGCATTTTTTTACAGGTTTGGGCTGAGAAAATAAATGGCCCATAATTGTTTGGAGGAAAAGAGGGCTCAGGTGATAGGTATGTTCACTATAAAATGAGCCCAGTAGGTGGGGGATATATATTTTTAAATTTTTTTTCTTTTGCATGATAATAATATATTTGTAACAATATGTCCCTTTTGTTTGAAAATTTAAAAATATAAAATAGGGTGTCTTATTTATAGATGTACTGCTATGCTATGTATGCTTTGTTGTCATTTGTTGTCAGCTTGTAATACACTTTTCTTGGCATATATAATATTATCCACTACATTTACTAATTTGCTATATAATTATACCTATTTTCTATATACTATATTTATCTAATTTTATCGAACCTTATATAATTGCAAGTTAATACTAAAATACTCCCCTAAATGTTAGTTATTTCTTGCAACTTTTTTTTTCATCCATTCTTAAATGTATATAGATATATAAATATCATGTTAACATGGTAATGATTGGTGTTTCAGCAAAACAACAGGCACCACAGCCCCCTAGACCCAGTTTACAAGTTCAGTTGGACAACAAAATGTGGGCAAATAACTCCTCTACTTGCTAGCGGAGTGTTGCAGCCAGCTGTGGTGTCATTTACAGCTGGACTGATTACCTCACAAGAGGCTGAGTCGCACAGGACTCTCTAACTAAGTATGCAAATCAAATACACCCGTCTATATATATATAGACGAGGGGTTTAAAATAAAGAGAGTCATAATAACGTTGTTTATCATTGTTGTTGTTCCTTTGGCTGTGATCAAGGTTTCTGGGTTTTTCCTTCCCATCCTCTATCCACATTCCTTACCCCTCTCCCTTTTTAATATCTATTACCCAACTTTTTTTTTTTTTTTTTTTTTTTACTTTATTTAACACCTAATTTTTTTGCCATATATAAAATTCCAAACAAGAAAACCCTAGTGTGTGCAATGAAACTTTTTAAAGTGAGGTGAAAGAAAGCATATTTGAGTTGATTCAAAGAATTAAAATGTGAAGAAACATGATACGTATTATTCCACAGTAATAATTATTATTATAATCGAATAGCAATTAAATTAACTTATTATAAAAGCTCATAATTTTTGTGTTAACTTTTATTTTCATTTTGTAGCATACAAATTTGGTCCAAAAAAAAAAATAATAAAATAAAAATACTAATATATATAAATCAATGTATGTATTACAATACAACTAATTTATTATTGAAATAATCTTTAATTTTTAAGACTGAATAAAAAAAAAATGTATATCTTAATTTGGTCCATTCAAAATTCAGGTCTAATATTAATTTTTAATACTAATTAAATAATTTTTGCTATTCATTACTAACAACACACGTCTTCTTCTGCATATACTAGCAATGATATGCCATTGCTTCTAATAGTTGCTCATTGAAATAAATAAATATTAATAATGAAAAATATATATATAATATATATGTATATCATATTTATATAAATATGATAAGTATTAATAAAATACAAAAGTATAATGTCAATAGAAGTAAGAGATATTTGGGACGAAGAAGAATTGTAACATATGAAAAATATAACAAAGAGTATTTTTGAACAGTGATATTTAAAATTTTCTGCTTTCAGCCATAAGTAGTAACAAATTTTGAATCACTATCTTATACACAGTATATAAAATGTATGTAAAAAAAAGCAAAAATATATCATATTGTCTGTTTTTGATGATTATTTATTTTAATGTGGCTTTTAAATAATAGTGGGTTTACATGTTTTAGGTATTATTATTTTTGAATAGATTATTGCATTCTTTAAAGACTGCTCACTCAATTTTCAAAATATTACATAAGTTGTTGTTTTTTTTCCTCTTTCTCTCATTTTTTATATGCTTTGCTGTTAGCTGATTATTGTCAATTAGCTATTATGAGTGCAAAATATTAAGCACTGTAAAAACTACTTTTTTTTCCACTATATGTAAAAGCTAAAATTATTTTTAACATGAATCAGCAACTCCAAAGTACAATTAGTTTGAAACCAGTCTGCAATTAGATTTCATTCATCATTAATTTAAAGAAAAAATATATGAAAAGTCACTTTTTTTTCCACTTTTTTTTTTATTCATAATTATCATCATAATTTGTAGACATATTTGGCTTTTTACGTAATTTATATTATATCAATCACATTTTTGTCATACATTTAATAATATTACATTTCAATGACCAAGTCATTTTTATTATTAACTTATTCTTATTACTATCCTCAAGCTATTATTTACAATATTATTTCTGATTTTTTTTTTCTCTCTGATTAATTTTTGTGTATGTATTTGAATGTTTGTTGTACAGTATTTAGGGGGAAATTGAAAGAAAATGTATGGAGTACAAATTTTTATTATTGCAAAGCCATGCTGTATTTAGATCAACTCTTTTTGGTGTGTTTTTTTGTTAGGAATTTTTTTTTAGTAATAATTAAAATAAATTAATTATGGCTATGCATAATGTGAAGACATATTAATTAATATTTATATGCAGTATCATATTTTATGAGCGATAATTTTTTCTCTTATTTTTATTATAAAAATAAAAATAAGATAAATTTATATCATAATTAAAGTATTATATAATTTTTGTTAAACCAGTCTTTATTACTTTTGAATTTAACCTAGTCCATACTGGTCTGTTCTTTTTAATTTTAATTTAATAATACTTAAATAATGATATAAATTTAATATACCAATAATAATAAAAATTATTTAAAATGAAATAAAATGAACGCTCCGTTTTGATACAGATCGCTAGTGCCTAATAAAAAAAATATTATTATATTATAATAATAAATTAATAATGTATATAATAATCATTAATATAGAAAAAAAAGATTATAAAATTAATGTATATATATATTTGATCTTGTAAATTGAAATTCAAACGAAGGAAAAAAAATGGTGAAAAATAATTAAGCATTATTATTGCATTATTATTATCATTAAAAAATGTACAGTATATTAAAAAAAAATCCTTGTAACTATTTTTATTCTAAGTAGCCAATACAACCTGTTATATCAAAATATATTATTGATTTTTTTTTTCTTCTCATTGTCGTAATCCTTTTTATTATATTATTATGTGAAAAAAAAATAATAATAAAAAAAAACAGTAAGTCGAAACCTTGATATGTAATTCAAAGAAGCATAGCTTATTTCTTATCTTAAAGTGACATATTTGAATTAGTTGAGTGATAAGAGCATCCAGTTTCAATGTTTACATCCTGTGTACAGAATACATAACTTCTTAGGATTATGGTATCAGACGATGATTATGCTTTTTTTATTGCTTTTATTTAAAAGTTTTTAATATTATTATGAATTTAATAAGTAATAATTTTGAACTCTTAAAACATGATAATAAAATTGTTCTAATTTTAATTAAATGTTTTAAATATATTGAAGTTAAAAGTTGTAAAAATGGTACTAACAAAGTTAATATTCTGATACGTAGATGGCATAGTAGATGTGAAATAGAACTTTTCAGAGGCGGGTACTTTGTGAGGTGGTGGGGCGCGCGCGATATACGAAACTTGGAAAGTGGAAAGAGGGAAAGAGAGACCACCGCTGGCTCTTGTCCCGATCCTATGGGTAAGATTATGTAGTCAAGCCAGTAGGATTTTGAGGTGCGAAGTGTTCGAACATGGATGAGTGGAAAAGAAGGAAAGTGTGGGAGGTGTTATTCGTAATCTTAATATTATTATGTGTTTGTTGTAAAAATATAATAGCATTTAATTTAGAAACAAGATTACCTATAATTAAAGAAGGTGCATCTGGAGCATATTTTGGATTTTCCGTAGCTGAACATCAAATTGTAGATGAAGTTAGTAATTCTGTCGAAAAAAGTTGGTAAGTTGAAAATTCAATTATTATTTTTTATATTTTGTCTCGTTTTTAACGTTAATTTTAAAATTGAATAAATCAGATCTATACGTGGCAAAAAAAAAAAAAAGAAAGAAAAAAAAAGAGACGCACCTGTATATTGTGTAACTAATTGACATTATAAAATTATTATCTGATACACGGGGAATTAAAAGATATCATTTTGATATTAAAGAAAAAAATATATATATATTACGAGAAATAGAAGCTTAACAAAATTCTGAGTAAAAGAACACCTCAGGTATACAACACAAAATCCCCTGACTACCTGTGATTTTTCCCATATTCTCCTTATTGTAGGCGGGAAAAATATCTTTGAAGGAGAGAGGATTAGTCTGCTAAAATAATATATATATTGTATTTATTTCATTCTTTTTTCTTATGACCACATACTTTTTTATTATTTTTTTTTTAATATAAATCGTCCGCAACAAGTGTTGCGCTCAGGTATAATATTGATATAAAAACCATAATAACAAAGTGTTAACCAAAATATAACACTACATGTCAATTCAAAACATTTATACTTCGATAAATTTAAAAGCGAGGATAACCTATTTACATGCTAATCATATTTATTAAGTAATGCATAAACATTTCCGCGTGAGAAGAGAAATTTATTGTTATTGAAACGTGAGGGGTGTATATATGTATATACGTACAAAAAATAAATGAAAGAGGGAGAGAAAAAATTGTTATATGCTTTTTTTATTGGATTCATATGTAAATTTTAGTTTATTTGTTCACCGCATTTTTACTTTAGAATATGTAGGTTTATCATTTTATCAAGATTAAATTAAATAATACAGGGGAAATATATATATATATATATATATATATATATATATATATATATATATATAATATATATATATATATATATATATATACACACACATACATATACACTTGTTTATCCCTATGGCATGTGTAAGATTTTTATTGCGATAACATATTTTTTATTCTACTTTGTTAGTTAAAGCGTTAAAAAATTATTTTATAAGAAATTTTGTTTATCTAAACTAACACTTTTTGTGTCATAATTTTTTGATGAAATTTGAGAAAATTTTAGTATGGGAGCTAAAGATATATTTGGAATTCTATTTCTGATCTTTTTTGTAGAAAATAATGTATATATATCAAATAAAATAAAAATTAGCGAGCAAAATTATTAAAAGCGTAAAATAAGTGCCAATAATCAATGTTAAAAATTATTTTAATTAAGAATTGAAATTTGTACGGTGAGATATGATAATAAAATTAACAAATAAAAGCGATTGAGCAATTAATGTATTTTTATTTAAAGTCATGACATGTGAAGCCAAAAATTAATGAATGACTTCATAAAGATTTATCAGTAACTTTATGTTATCGTCAGCAAGTTCTTTTAAATAACAGATGATAACTAATATGTTTTGATATGAATTATATATTAAATTGCAATGTATATGTACTTATTAAATAGAGATGGTGTACATATGAGTAGTTATAAGTTATCCGCTTTGTGTCCGCGGGTTATACGAGTTCAATGGCACCACCTCTACATCGTCTCGCGTTCTCCATGCCTTGCTACACTCTGCAAGCGTGGCGGCACCGACGAGAGCTCTCTAGCGCTATATAGCTCTACTCGCCGGTGTCTCGCCGCTTTGCTCTCCGATGTACTTCTTTTATTTCTCTCTCACTTGGAGGCTGCTGGTGGGCGGTGGCAAGTATAGAGGTGGTAGAGAAGCAAAGAGATATCTACTCACAGTTTCCAGACCGCTTTTATATTATATACTATAATACAATTAGAAAGATTACCATGTTTATAAATAAGTCGGCGCGGTATGTTTTTTCTATGTCTACCTCACACCCTTATATATCTCTACAAGACGTAAAAAAAAAAACTTTTTTATACAACCATAATAAACACTTACAATATTTGCATATAAAGAACTTTTAATTTGAATTTAAAACATAATTATTTCCATTTGAAGTGACGTACTCATATGTAAATTATTATGTATGTATACAACCACGAAGTACTTTACGAAAGTAGTTTTATTTTTATTATTATTATTAGAATAATAAAAATCTGCAGCTGAGACTCTGTAATGACTGACTTTGAAGAGTCGAAGAAGAGAATCTCTTGGCACACAAACCACTTATGATCAAACTGGCCTTGAAGTCAATGAAACAAGCATTCAGCGTTTGTTCTCCAACACATTACATTACACACATTGGTCTTACTTCGGTATATAAACCCAGGCCCCGTAACGCAACTTTACGTTTGTATGTTGATATAAAACAAACCCAACTTATATAAAACCGGACGATTTCCTTCTTTTCTTTTTCTCTTATTTATTTTATATATACTTTCCTAATTAGGTTGAACAACAGTCTTAAAAAAAAAAAAAAAAAAAAAAACTTGATTTTTCGTTATACTGATTCTCTATATACCTACTAAAGAAACTTATTGCTATTTTTTTTTCCCAAAAACATTTTGTACATTGGTTTTCTCAATAATATATACTGCTACTTTAATATATTATTATTAAAGAGCTGTCACCTAAAATTAAGCTGAATGTAAAATTATAGTTTTTTTTTCAAACAACTTCTTTGATTAAACTGGATTTTTTTACACACTTCTTTCTATAAAAAAAAAAAAAATAAAATAAAAACTTTACGTTTGAATCCTGTTACATTGATTTATATAAAACATAAATATAATACGATCAATGTTTGAAGAGACCATAAATTTAATACTACTTTTTCATGACATCATAAATATATCAAAGTCTTATTATCAAAAGTCTGGATTCATGAAGTTGCTTCTGTTTAATATCTCAGGGATTAAATACTATGCAGACTACCCATCAAAATTGTTCTATATAAGCTATTTGTATAAGCTATTTCGCTATATTATTATTTTACTTTTTGAAGTCGAGCGAGAGATGGTGATACTGAATGGATCATAATATCATCTAACAGACAACAACTGTTCGTTGATATTCATTAGTGTGGCACCAGTGTTGTAAAAAAAAAAAAAAAAAAAAAAAAAAAACGCATAGTGGCTAAATTGAATACTGACGGAAGCATTATAATATTATTTTTTATTCTTTGTATTCTATATATATTATATTAGAGTACATACGCAAATAGCAGGATACGATAATTTGCAGTTGAACGTCATTGTGTTTAGAGAACTATTTTGACATTGACGTTATGTTGTATGGTATACAGAAAAAAAATGAATAAGAGATTTCAATGCTTGCGTATATATTGTAAAATTGACGTGAAGTGAGAGACTGTAGTTTAGCTATATAGAGAAAACAGTAATATACAATCATACAATGCGGGTTTAATTATTATTGATATACATGAGCAATATCCATATCATACGATATATTTATATATAAATATCTCGTATTATGTGATGAATATTGCTGAAAAGCATATTAAATATATATATATAATAATGCGAATGTGTATAGGCAAATAACGCTAAATAATCTGTTTTCAGTTTTGTGCACCAAGAAATAATATTGAAATTACTGAACATGTAGTTTTTTAATTCCTTATTAAGTTGCAATGTGTGGCTTTTTTTTTTTTTTTTTTTTTTTTTTTTTTTTTTAATGACGTCAATTTAAAAACATGATTTGAGTTTAATTTATGCAAAGACTTTTTGATGTAAATATTATTCAAGAAATAAAAAGTGGTTGACAAGAAAATCTTTTATGTCATATTATACACATATGTTATGTTAAAAATATTGAAACTTTACAGTAAATGAAAAAATAGGATTAAAAAATAATAATAATAAAAATGGAATAATATACTAACACAGACGTTTTGCGTTCTTAATTGTGTATAAATTCTTTCATTAAAATAACTTTCCTTGACAATTTTTTTTATATATCCTACCGTACTTTATTAGCAAAAACATACCATAAAAAGATTTTTTAATTATTTTAATACGTCTATAAATAATGATGTAAAATAATAATAAAAAACGATGAGTATCAGTCTATCAGTACTTAAATTGAGTGTATACTTATGTGTAATACATTTTAGTGTGGATTTTTTTTTTTTTTTTTTTTTTTTTTTTTTGCAGATTGAAGTCCTAAAGCAAAACAATGTAAAAAGATACATAAAGTTCTCCTTTTATGGTCATGATCATGAAGTATATAAGAAAATGAAATACTGTTAACAAAATATATATTATATACTAATATATTATAAGTTTATGAAACGACTTTCTCAATGATCAAAATATATATTCTCTTTCTTATATCTTTCTTTTATATTATATATGTACGTTGTATTATAAGACTGACATTATATAGGATGTGTAGATATTAACAAGACATTGTGGAGGCGTATATAGGATTGCAAATACATTACCCACTATAAACTTACATCCATCTGTTGTTGTATGGGGCTTGTCTAGCTCTTGCAGGTGCCTTCGTCTGGACCAAGACCAACAGCATTCTTCGACTTATTCCCTCTTCCTTTCTCAAGTCAGATCTGCACTAATGAGCACCACATCAAGGACGAAAACATTTTTTCTACACGTACATTTTTTTTTCTTATCCATTCGTTGAAGTTTAAAAATCTATCTCATTGATATTCCTCACCATTTTTTTATATTATGTTTTATAAGAGGAACTGTGTTTTTTAAGTTTTGTTTTTCAAGAATATTATCATTCTATACAAAGAGTTAGAATAATAAAAGTAAAAAATATTTAGATATATGTATAGAAGCGGATATATATTTTTATATAATATATAAACTTGAATGATTTTTATTCTTTTTATTACAACTTTTTATATAGATAACACAATTTTATGTTAAGTCATTTTCTTTAAAATAAATTTTTATTATATTCACAAACTATGATTTATTTTTTTATATAATTTAAAACAACAAACAATGGAACTCATTGCCGTGGGCTTTTATATAATATTGTAAAAAATTTCAAAATAAAGATATAATTTTTACTAAAGATATATAATAATGGTATTGTTATATTTGGTAAATAAAAATTATTATAGAAAAGAGTAGATTTGTTATGTCGATGTTTATTATCACATAACAGGCGGACAGAGATAGATGTTCTCCACTAAATATTGTTGTGTGGGCCCCCCTGCAACTTTTCTTAATAATAATAATAAAAACTCAATTTAATAATCTCATCTTTAAGATTCTCCTTCCATTACTTTCACATGTAACGTTTTATTAAATAACCATTGGTTTCAATCAAGATAAAACAAATTTTTTAAAGAAATATGTGAAAGAAAAAAAAATGAAAGTGGATTTGTTTTACAGTATATTATAATCAATTAAGTTTTTTTTTTTTTTTTTTAATAATTTTAGTTTCAGGCTATCAATATTTTAAATCATGATTTATTCATTTGATTGAATGATTTATTTTTAACTGACAAAATTTTGACATTGTTCAAAAAACATAAATTTGGTTTTAAGTAAATCTTACTTGGCAATAAAATTTCTTTCCGCGTTCTATAAATTTAAAACACAATTTATATCTTTAAACTGCATGAGAGGAGAGAAAAATAATATGCAGGGAAATACTACAATAAATTGTATTAAATCCTTTATAATTAACAGTTTAAAAGTTGTTTTCAAACTGACTTGATCTTTATTATGATAATATTCAAATTGACTGAAAAGACAATGTTTCACCCGAACAAGAAATAAAGTCTCCACCTATTCTTTTGCGGTTTTATCTGCAGCACTTTTGTATATCGCGTGTCAAGTGTCGGCAAGATACTCTCTGATCATTTAATGAGACTTAATGTGCACCGCAAACCGCGTATATAATAAGTTAGCTCTCTGCTTGCTTGCAGTAATAACAGAGTATATGTATGGCGGCATTCAAACTTTCATACAACACGGTTTGTTTTATATTATTTTAAGAATAATTGCTTTTTTAAGTATAAATCCTTGTAGTTGTATAACTCTTTTGATAAAAAAAAAAAAGAAATATAATATAATATAGCAAAGTATTTTCAATAAGAAAAAATATATTTAAATAATTTTAAAATAAAAACTAAACATTACTTTTGCATTATTAATTAACATACCTTACCTAAGTAGTAAATTAGTTAATGAGTTTTTTTATGTTATTATATTAACTTAGGTAATTATACGGTAAATTATATTTAATAATACACCATTGAGTATACGATGAAAATAAAAATATATTTTAAAATGTTGTTTATTCTTAAAATATCTTCCGACCTAATTTCAAGAGGAATTTTAGTCCATCGTAATTAATTATGCTCTCGTCTTGTGTCACTCCCCTTACGTCTTTCTTTCTAAGAATGATCTTCTTAATGGTATTAACAAGGAATAAAAATAATTTTTACGTAATCCACTTGTCAAACATGTGCATTTAAACTCGTAATAATTTTTAATATCAAAATAGTTTCCTCACAAAAGCTATATAATATAGTCAAATGATATAAGAAGTAACACTTACGAACCAAACCAAAATGACTAATTATTTGATTTTTCTGTGTTATTGATTATCAAGTATACGTTACTGCAGATACATTTGACAACACAGTATAACAAATTATACGACTATTTTCCCTAAAAAAATTTGAAAGAAACATACACACATGGGAGTTTGGGAGACAGCCAAAGAGGACAGGCAAAGATTTTTCTTTCTTCCGCAGTCCACTCAATGCTTTTTTTTTTTTTTTTTTTTTTTTTTTTTTGTGATGTGTGATGACATAAGTAGATAATATTTTTCTTGTCGCTTTTCTTTTAATTTTCTTAAGCATAAAATAAAAAATGATGGAATATTGTGTGAAAATACATTAATGTCTTAAAGTGAAGAAATATATTTAATTATCCAAAGCACTAAAGGAAAAGAAACCAATGATACACTTTTATGTATAACAAAATTATAGTCTTTTTTTTTTTTTTTTTTTTTTTTTTTACTGCTATAATTTCATCCCTTTAAGGTTTTTTTACGACAGTATACTATTATATATAAAAAAGTTACATTCAACTTGCACGAAGCATGACTAATCTTAAGGATGCTGAGTCACACACTAATATACAAAACTTTTAGATTCATGAAAATACTTTTCTCTTTACAAATCAACGTATATATACATAGTGGCAATAGTCTATATTATTATTTATTCAGCCCTCATTCTTGCATAACAAGAGTAAATTGGGTTTCTATCCTCAAACCGATTATTTTACTATTCATCTCCTATAGTCTTTTATTCCTTTTATGTTATTATATTGCAATTCACCATATAAGAAATTGAGATATCAATGCTAATGTAAATATACATATTATACATGTAGGGGTATGGTTATAATATAATGGTTACAATAACAGAATATGAATTAATAGTAGGCGTGGTGGGTATATATAGGAAAAGTAGTGCTTTTATTTTGAAAAGAAGAAATTTTTCAGGGGGTGAAAGAGGGAGACAAGTAAAATATAAATGACCAACTCTATAGATCGTTCCATATAGCTTTTAACAATCTCGGTTGAACAGACAGTTAGAAAGAGAAAAGAAAGAATAAAATAGAGAGCATCCCTTGCGTATTTTTGGGGGTAAATATACACCCTCCTTGTTCACACCCTATATATATTCATTGCCATATATGTAACATATATAAGGGAGTGCAAGAAATAGTACAATTCCTCCAAAATCAAGTTAGTATTAGTGAAGGCGTCATTTATATATAAGAAAAGAGCTATAGGACAATGAAACAATAATAAAATATGCGAATGTCCAACATGATAAATTTATTATACTTGATAATCATATAGGATAAAGATGACGTCATATTATAGTGGTATACAACATAACACACCACACACATGTGGGTAGAGTAAAAAGTATAATGTCACATATAGTTAACCCAATGCTTGATTAAACTCAATCTAATATAATATAATGATGATATGGAACTCGCAAATGACAATGTCAGGGTATCATCATGATTATCTTTATATATTGATGATCGATGTGTTTTCTTAAACAATATCAATCTGTTACTATACAACATCACGTGAGATACAATATAATCAAATATAATTTTACTATATATAGCATTAATATGATACTCTTTTGTATAAAATAAAATGCATAATAAAACTTAACTAATTAACTCAATATTTTATTATACGTGTCTCGAATATTTATTTTTTTATACTTAAACATTGCATGTTTGTTTATGTTATAAAATAAATCGTTTTCTTAACAAGTAACTTTATTTTTATGGTTTTTATTATTATTATAGTATAATATAGGTATGTAATTTACTTAAGAAAAATAAAGGGTGTGGAAAATATATAAGAGGGAAGGGAGAAAATGTAATGAATTCTTTAAATCACTAACCTACCTCACTTTTACAAACGAGAAGTATATATGTAGAGGAAATAAATTGAGAGTGATTGAGAGCTTACACACAATTTATTATTATTATTACTGTATTTCTCTTTATTGATCTCTATTGCTAAAATATATTTATTATAATAATCCAATAATATGAAAAGAAAGGAAATATTATATATATAATTTTAAATAATTTATTCCAATCTTGTTTTGATGTTTTTATTATATTATATCAAACATGACTTTTGATACTTAATTTTCTTTTAATAAAGCTGCTTCAAAACAGACATGGTAATTAATTATTAATTAAACTATTTCTTTTTTCTTAATGATGCTTAATTTTTATCTTTTTATTCATAAATTTAAGAATTAATTAAAAATATACGAATTCCTAATGAATAAACTCAAAACTTGATTAGTTTTTTTTTTCATCTGAAAACCAATATAATAGCTATATATATTTAATAAAAAAAATGACTGCTTATTTTAATTTTATTTTTATATTCAAAAGCAATGAGAGAATTTAAATTACACAACTTGAATAAATGCATATATAAAGAAGAATTTCAAAAATATGTTCGATGAAAAGTGCATTTCATGTCCTTGTATTACTTTAACATTATACGTGGTACATATAGAAAAAAAATCTTCATTTTCTGCATATACAATGGGATTTATTTGAAATGAATCACCCGCAGATGCTTTTCCAATGAAAAATCACTTATCGCAAATGATTGATTATATTAGCATAGAATTACATATATAATTGTTGTTTGTCATTGTAAATTAAGAATGACATGTTTATATATAACTATTTCATGGCATAGAACATTTTATCATTATAAACTTTATAAAGAGTACATTATATCCATCCTTACTATATATTTATTCGTGTAATTGTATCAAAGATAATTTCATTCATTATATTCATTCATTGATAAAGACATTGCACACAAAATATATTATAATATAAATTATGCAGAGTGGAGAGCAACATATATACAACATATAAAAGTTGCGAGAAATGTTGTCACCCATATTGTATTCATTTATATATACCACTATTTTATGGCAGTATGATAAGTTGTTATTATGTGTAGGTTTTATATATTTATATTATATTATACAATACCTTGTACATAATGGAGCAAGTTTAAATTTATAAAAAAAATAAACGAGAAAAGAATGCATGAAATATAGTTTTTTTTTTCTTGAGTGCAAAAGTGTGAGGTTGCTTCCATCACAATAATACTAAAAAAAAAAAAAAATGTTATAAGAAAGACGACAAAGAAAAGAAAATTTTTATATTATGCGTACGCCTCCACGCCTTTCAATTGTTCTCTTAAACTTATATTACAAGTATAAAAAAATATCAATTCTTTTGTTAATAATTTCTGAACCTTTCTCAATCATTTGATATAATATAATTTTAATATGCTTTAGACTGACAATCATAATATACTTATATTATATAAAATATATTTTATATCCTTTTCTCCTCTGTTTTTTAATTTCTGTCTGTCCATCAAAACTATTTCCATGTCAAATTTAAAAAGGCCTTAAATTGTTAGTATAACGCCTATAAAGAAAATTTTTGGAAAGGTGTATACCTATATAATAGATAATCTCATTTTTACATTAAAAATTTCCACTGTATACAAACACATTGATATAGGAATATGGAATTACTACAAAATAAAATGTATGAAAAATGGTACACATTATTTCTCTTTAGTGTATAAGTTAGAAGGAGAGAGAGAGAGAGAGAGACAGACAGACAGACAGACAGACAGACAGACAGACAGACAGACAGACAGACAGACAGACAGACAGACAGACAGACAGACAGACAGACAGACAGACAGACAGACAGACAGACAGACAGACAGACAGACAGACAGACAGACAGACAGACAGACAGACAGACAGACAGACAGACAGACAGACAGACAGACAGACAGACAGACAGACAGACAGACAGAGACAGAACGCTTTTTTGAAAGTCTCATTAAAATATAATAAACTTTTTTGACCACATAAAATTTTACAAAATCATTTATCAATTAAGATATCAATGAAAGAGAGGGTTGAAACAGCCAAAAAGCCACTACAAAATATTTACATTCCCACAGCCCCCGCAGATGTTAAAGTTTGCCAAGATAATTTTTTTTAAAACCCTTCATGACTTCCTTTGTCGATAAAATTAAAACTTCACGTTATAAAAAAGTTCTTAACATTACTTACTGAAACAATATTCACTGTTATCCTAATCCAAGTACGCGTGGTCCATGATCCATGCAGATGAAGTAGAGAGAGAGGGAGAGAGAGAGAGAGAGAGAGAGAGAGGAAGCTTTTTTATGCTGATGCATACAGAAGACTTGAAAGATTCACGTGTAAGATAAAATGTTACTTCGTGATCGTTTACTTATGGTCTTTTTAAATAAAACGGTTGGCGCACGCCCACGTTTATTTCATGGATCATACACAATACCTTATTTACATATTTGGAGTTTTTTTGTATTTCTTTTGCAAAACTGAAAACATAAGTACTGTATAATACTAAATCATAATATGTGCGAGTGCACAAAGAAATTTGAAACAAGGGCCTATTATATCTTACGCCTATCAATTAAGTTATTTTGAATAAATTGAATTATTTTATTATTATATGTACTTTAAATTAAATATTTTTTAATTTTAATATTCACATTAAAAGAGAGAGAGAGAGAGATTAATCATGTTTTCTCGTGATCAGTTTTTAATTCCACGTATGTTAGTTTTTTTTTTTTTTTTTTTTTAACTTTATGCAAATAACCTTTGTATATTGTCTGAACATGAACTGATGTTATACGCTATATAGTGTTCATGTGATATAGAAAAACGGTACTTTAACCTTTGAATTGATCTTTTTATTATTACATTACGTACATTATTGAATGGATAATGAAATAACATAAAATAAAAAATAAACGTATGTATTAACTCCTTTAGTACACATTAAATTTAATATAATTATACTGTGAGCATATTATAACATTGACAAAAGCTAAACATGTTATATGTATTGTATTGTCACACATGCACATATATATATATATGAGATTTTATTGTATAACTTATCGTATGGTAACGAAAATTTTTTTTTTGTGACGTAATTTTTCGTCACAGGAGAACATAATCGTGACATCATGTAGTAAAAAAAATAAAATAATACAGTTGAAAATTAAGAACACGTGTAAGCATTTATCATTATGATGTTGATGCTGCTGCTACATTAACATCGTTCAAGAGTTGACTTTGTTTTATTAATAAGATAACGAAATATTTGAGTTCTTCATTACTGCATGGTATATGCTATGTCACACTTTTATAAACTCTTTTCTCTCTTCATTTTCTACTAAAATTAAATGCTTTATTTAATTTATTATTTAAGTATTTATAACCAAATATATCTTATTTTTCTAAAGTCTGTCATGATAAAACACATTGGGTGGAGGGGAAAGAATAAGTTACAAAAATTTAGCGTCCTTACATTATTACTTCCATAATATATATTTTTTTTTTCCAGAGCCAAAAGACATTTTGTAAGGTCAATATCAATAGGCATAAGGTCACGGACAAGTCTTGATACAAAAAAATAGTGGAAAGAATTCTTTAATACAGAAACTAAATACTTTTCAGAGTGAATAAGTTTTTTATGTTTCAAATATTATGTTTTCTTGTAACATGTGTATTTTTAAGTAATAGAATTTGTGGTTAACCATAAAATAAAATTAATCTAAAATTAGATTTTTTTTCTTTCTTCTTCTTTTGCTTCTTCTGCTATTCTTAAATTAAAAATTTAATTTAAAATTTAGTATAAACCTTACACTTTGCAGAAATTTTCCACTTAAAATAATATTATAAGCTTCTAAAAAATATATAATAATATTTTTTAAGATGTTGTAATAATAACATTAAAAGTTGATACGGTACTATGTATCAGGCTCTATATGTGCTCTATAATGCAATTAAAAACTCGTGGTGTAATATTATTTATACCGATTCGTGAAAAAAAAAAAAAAAAAAATATATATATATATATATATATATATATATATATATATATATATAGACAAAGATTCAGATACAATTATTTATCTGGATATCCAAATCAAATGTAATTTTGGCAAGTTGCCTTACATTGTTATTGATGCCAGTGGCGGGCAGTGTATATTCTGATATATGAGTCAGTCTGGCAAATGTTTTTCTTACGCCCACATTAAATACATAAAGCAAGTATAGTGTGAGTGAATACTGAATACTGCAGCACCATGAGAAAATAACTTCATTTCTGTAGTATTTTTACTACTGCTTTTCATATATAATGTGAACTCTGGAAATAGAATTTCATCTGCACGAAGATAAAATATTTTTACTCTAAACTTGTGAAGTACTTTCTGTTCTGTTCAACTTTTCTCTCCCGTTAACCACATTAAATTTTTTTTTTTTTTTCATATACATCAGTATTTATTTTGTTGTATAGAAGATAGACATGAATGTAAATACAGATCTGATGTAACATTGAGCATTAAGCAATGTTATACTTTTTGTTACTATGTTTAGCGTCCACCTCATTCCTAAAGATCGTATAACCATGGTTTTAGCTATGTGTGTCTTACTTATATACGCTTTGCCTTTGTTATGTCCTTGCTATACAACGTACTGTATAAAATTTTGGTTTATTCCTAACAAATGTATGAAATTTGAAAATCTACACAACATTTGTACTCATTTTTGTGCAATTTGTACTGAATTTTTTTTAATTTAAGGTAATATATAATAATATTGAATTAGATAAGGTAATTTCTGAACTCGCACTTGGTTATTATAGGGTATATTTATAGCAACTGATTTTTTTCCCATTAAATTTATACCTAATATAAAATCTGCCGAAATAAAAAATTAAAAGTTACGCATCATTTGTAAAATTTGACAAATAATTCAAATTTCGTCTATCAGATCACAATTCTCTCTCTCTCTCTCTCTCTCTCTCTCTCTCTCTCTCTCTCTTCTTGCTCTTGCCATCTCATTATTATAAAAAAAAGGGCTTAAGCAAAATATGTAATGTTGTAATAACGTTGGTGTATATCTCTTGCAAGTAAGATGCGAAGAACTCGCGAGTTTGCCAGTTTGAAATTAGTGGGCGCTAGGCCAGCAAGTTGGGTCACTGGCAGGAATAGGCCTTTCTCTCTCTCTCTCTCTCTCTCTCTCTCTCTTCCCTCTTGCTTGCCTTGCCCCTCCCAATGCTTAGGAGCTCCCACGCGACTTTAGCTCACACTTTAATAATGATGCTGCTTGCTTGAACAACATTTGCCTATTAATTCCCCTCTCTATCTTTGAAACTAGGAGCATAAGGATATTATTGAATTGCTTCGTAAACAATAGTATGTCTCTCTATTATCTTGCGTTCATCAACATACTAATTTCACCTTCCCTGTCCCTATATACGCCTTTTTATTCTCATTTTATACAGAGTTTTTTATCCACCTGTGCTAAAGAATATATTTAAAAAAAATTAAAAATAATAGGAAAAAAGAAATACAACTCCTACACAAGAGCAATAAAAAATAAGAAATTTAAAAGGAATTTTTATTGCCATCAACATAAAAATTATTATTATTATTTTATTAATTTGTTATTCTTAATTTTTGTTGCAGTTTTTATAACAATGTTAAAAATGTTATCGTTATGTTTTGTTTAATTAACAGACCAATTCGTTATTTATATTACTCAAGCTTTTATTATTATTAAATTTTCAAAAATGTTATTTCCTTCTTATTTTATCATAATTTAATTACGACATTTTTGCTCTCTGACGAGATGCTCTCAGTTCCTGCTCCGATGTGTGAATCATAAAACAAGCATTCTTGTAGCAAAAGCATATTATGATGATACAAGCTCAAGAGTATAGCCAAGAACCTTGGCGAGATTTGTGAACTCTCCATCATATTTAAAAAAAAAAAAAAAAAAAAAAAAACTGGCTTCATCAACTTTTTTTTTTTTTTTTTTTTTTTTTTTTTTTGCAATTGAGTATAAATTAAACATTTCAAAGTACAGTATTTAAAACAATATTTTTTTTTATAACTTCAAGAAAATATGGCAATAAATTTTCTTTTTCCTGTTGCAGTCATTATATTCTAAGAAACTGATGCATTTTAAAGTTATTCACTTTTTATTGCTCTAGTAAAAAAAAAAAAAAAAAAAAAAAACCTGGTAAAGAGATTATAAAACAATTCATTTCATTACATCATCATAAATGATATAAAAAATATGAGTAGTATGAAACTTTTTTATTATTTATGTATGACAAATTGTTTAACGACTTTTAAAACGGAGATGATGATAGCTAAAGTTACTAAAGAAACAACAAGACACATCCACACTGTTGTTAGTGTAAAGACAAGCCAAGAGAGAGAGAGAGAGAGAGAGAGAGAGAGAGAGAGAGAGAGAGAGAGAGAGAGAGAGAGAGAGAGAGAGAGAGAGAGAGAGAGAGAAGGGGGTTGCAAACATTATAA
Source organism: Ecdyonurus torrentis (assembly GCA_949318235.1). Taxonomy (NCBI): domain Eukaryota; kingdom Metazoa; phylum Arthropoda; class Insecta; order Ephemeroptera; family Heptageniidae; genus Ecdyonurus; species Ecdyonurus torrentis. The sequence goes on from OX439129.1 coordinate 22,241,679, forward strand.
ACACGGGGGTCTTCTTCTTCATCAACTACTATGATTGTATGCAGTTAACTGGAACTGTGGCGTCGTCTCTCAGTAAGAGGGATTCTTTCTCTCTTCCTTCTCTCTCTCTCTTTCTCTCTTCCTTCTCTCTCTCTCTCTCTCACACTCACTTCTATATCATCTTGTTTACTGTCGCAAAGACGAAGGCAATGGCAAACGAGAAACTGAAGAAAAAAGTAAGCAAGAAAGTACAACTGTAGGGGTTGTTGTTGACGCTTTGCGGGGGAGATATCAAGAAAAAAAAATATATATATATAAAAACATGCAAAGAAAATATATCATCTATAACATATATGGAAATACATAGACTCCAGCTTAACTAGATGTATGCAAAGCAAAAATGTACTAAAAAAAAGTGACTCCCCTGACTTCAACATACCGCAAGATTAACCACAGATTTACCTTTATGTCTATGTTTTAAGACAGTTACAAATTTACACTTTTATGTGTATCATACATTTTTTTCTTATAGTAAAATATTAGTTTCTTATTTTTAACATCCAGTAATGTTTACATTTTTATAGTCTACAAAACTTCTTCTTGTTTAAATAAAATATGCACATGCAAATGTTTAAAACAAGAGTTCCTTTTTATACTTTCTTACTACTATACTAAAATATACACATAAAAAAGAAACAAACGTTCTTTTCAGACTGTATTTCCGGACATATAAGAACTGCAAGAGATGTTCTTGTTTTTGCCAACTTCATTATATTGCATATAATAAATAAACGCAATTTAAAATCTGAGAGCAAAACAAGTTTTATTATGCATGTAATTATAGCTAGCATAATATTTTATTTTGTTTTCTCCATTAAGTTTCGTTTGCATTTTTAAAAACAAGAAAAAAGTAAAACGTTCGATGAGTTTTTATAAACATTGGGGGTGATTCAGAATATAAGTGATCCATGGTAGCTAAATTTAGACATGCAACTTAAAACTGACGGATATTTTGACGAGCTGAAAATAATCTATTCATCGACAAGCATGGATATCTTTTTTGTTTGGTTTTCTTGCATTGCATATGGGTGTTCTCTATTCTAATATAGTCTTTTATATCATTTGAAGAAAACTTTTGATGATACTGCCCATTATACATATAAACATTTCACAGTAAAAAAAAAAAATATAATGTTTGAAATGTACAATAAGTCAAAGTCATCCATCCCCTTATTGTTTTCATATATATATAAAAAAAAGAGTCAAGTCAAGACGATTGTTTAGGGAGAAAAAGACTATGCATTTTGTACCATTAGTATAGAGTGTTTTCTAGATATTGATTCTTTCTAAGTTTCTAAGCAAAAGTTTCTTGGTTCCTGAATGTTATAGTCCATGCTCTTTTTTATTATATAAGTTTTATATGATATAGTAATAAAACAAATATTCTAAAGAACGTAAAAGCGCACAATTACATTTTATATTTCATTATCTAAAAAGAGTAATTTACTTAAAAAGTCTTCAACTCTTTCTCCCTCTTCAATTCAATTTGAAAAATGATAGCAAAATGACCTCTTTGGAGAACGGAGAGAAAAAAAAGAAGAAGTTTTATATATTATAGTAAGAGGCCTGATGGTGTATGTACATCAAAGTTAACGTTATTTAGGATTCCCTCTCTGCATCTTGTAAAGAAAAAGTATCAATTCACCCTTCTATATATTATGTTCTCGTGCGCCAAACTCACGCCTTGCATGTCCTAGATATAACCCGCAGTATACCCTGTATACCACCCACACCTAAATAACAACACCCCTAACCCTTAGAGACTTTGAAGCCACGTGTCATTATATCCCATAGGTTCTCTTTTCTTATTATACTAACATGATACACACCCCCGTTGTTTTTAGCAGATTTCTTCCACCATTTCACTGATATTCCATTTATCTACCCCTATACCACATACTGAGTGATATGTCTTATATGTACTATATATATATATATATATATATATATATATATATATATATATATATATATATATATATATATATATATATATATATATATATATATTATATATATATAATATGAAATCAGTTTAAAAGATTCAAGTTTAAAATACAAGTATATAATAATGTTTTGAAATATAATTTTATATAATAAAACATTTAATATACATTATATAAAGTTATAAATAATAATAAAATTTTATAATATTCGAAATAAGGATGCTCTAATAATAATATAATTTAACACACTGTGAATATGACATCATCTTGTCATATAATAAGTTTTATAATCTCTTATATATTTTTATTATTTATTGTCACTGTCACTCATAATAAACTAAAACATAAGAAGATTTGTTATACAACTATATTTTGAAGTAAAAGTTTATGAACTTACTTTAAGTATAACAAAAAAATATGTGAAATATTAATCGAATTATTGATTTAAATTTGGACAGTTTGAAAGTATTTTTCTTATATATGTGTTTTGTTATACAAACTAAAACATTTGATTTAATACTCTTTTTCTTCTTTTTGTATATCTGAGAGACAATATTTATTATTGTGATTTGTTTTTTAACACATCAATGCTCCATAGTTTACTTTGGTTTGTGAACGTTTGAAAACTTTTTCATGTTAGTTTTTTTTTCTTCTTCTTTTTCTTCTCTTTTCTTATTATGATCTTTTTGTTATATAACTCTGGTCCTCGTCTGTTATGCACGCTGCAACGCCCTCGTCTTTTAACTTTTTTTTTCTTCTTCTTTTGGGTTTTCTGAACATAGGAAAGGAAAAAAAATCCTATACTATTTGTCGACACATAAAAATCTCTCCAGGGAACAAATTATAGCCCAGTACAATTTTTTTAATGCTCTTTAGTTGCAGACTTTATGTCTTTTTGCCTAATAATTAAAGAAGTTAGTTAAATAGTTAAAAAGATAGCAAACAGTGATACCAAATGACACCAGCTATAAAAATAAAAGGTATATTTTTTGGGGGGAGGGGGGAAGGGGTTCACACTTATTATATAAGTCTATGCAAAACTAAGATTTTTAAAAACTTGTGTCTATATAATAGACATTTGTTATTCGTAACGTTTTTTTTTTTTTTTTTTTTTTTACATTAAGTGGATTTTAATAATTACATATGTTTACTTTCCACATTAACGTTATTAAAAATACACCTGTAAAGATTAAAAAATAAAAATATGGCAACCCTGTTTTTAAGGTTAATTTTTTAAACTTGTAGTCACGTGATAAAAGGGTGTGGAGAAGAACTACCACATTTTTTGAACCACGCCCTCCAGAAAAAAAAAATAGAATGATCTTTTTTGGTGTCTCTTTATTCATTCCATTTAATATTAAAAAAATCACTTATATTCCCATCTTTACCTTGAGAACTTTCCACTTTATTTTTTTTAATATTTCTTAAATATATTCCCATGTCCATTTGAGCCATGCACCTACTTGTTTCTATATATATATATAAAATATTATCATCATGATAATGTATAATAAAATTTTTATTACAATTTCCTGAATTCATTATTATATAAAGAGTTTACCCTTTTTCAACTTGAGTGGACATAAAAAGTTATAAGAAAGAAAGAAAGAAAGGGATAGTTTTGTATGGATCGATAGTTTTTGAACACTTTTTTTATATAATATTGTTATGTCTTATAGTTTGGCATATATTTATCAAAAACCTTTATCTTCATACTTCACTGTCCTACATGTTATAATAATATGTTCTATTGTCATGACAACTTCAAGTATTTGTATATGGTATACACAAACTACCATATAATAATAATAATAATAATTTAATTCACACCCTATTATATTCTATATGTTCCTAAAAACAGTATCAAAAACTTGCTGTCCTTATAATACCTTGAGTCTTTGACTGTGTATACATGAACATATTATAACCTTCAAAATAATCAAGTTTTCGTTTCAAAATTTTTATTGTTCATAAATTGATATATTCTCTACAATTTATAATCTTGGTATCATTAATGATGACAGGGTATTGTAAGAGGCGAGAATAGAACATTGGAATATATAGAATCGTAATGACGACGCCATAAAGTCAACTGTTTTATGTTTATTAAAAAGAATATATCTTTGATCATAAAATTATTTTTATTTTTTATTGTATATAATTTATAACCACATTTTATTAAACCAATGAATAAGAATTAAATTTGATTTCATTCAAATAACAATAACTTAAGGTATCAAAAAGAATATATAAAAAAAAAGTTGTCTGTTCTGTCATAATAGTAACTCGTCCTGTATCGAATACTTTAAAAGGAGTGTTGTTAAAGAGAGAGAGAGAGAGAGAGAGAGAGAGAGAGAGAGAGAGAGAGAGAGAGAGAGAGAGGGTAAAAGTAAAGGGAGCATGCAGATTAAATTCCCATATGGCATAAGGAACGTTTCAAGTTTCATCATTAATATTTTGTTATGATAAGTTGTTTTTTTCCATCAGACAAAAATTTCTATATTACGAAGGATACGTGTTTTTTTAACCTTTGACATGATTTTATAACTATTAAATCTTTTTTTTTTTTTTTTTTAATATATTGCAAATAAAAATGTTTCACAGGTTGCCTAAATATTTATAGGACCATATATATAAACAAGAGTCGTGAAACTTTCTCCTTTAAGTCACATTCTTAATGCATTTAACTTTACATATACATGCCTACAGGCTAAAAAGAAAATTTTATATAGGTATACGAGTATAATACCATTCGGTAATTTAATCATATTTTATTTCCGTAGTGTAATCTCTATCCACTCGTTTCAGTTAAACACATGTTTCTAAAATCATAATTTACTTCAATTGTAAGTAAAATTAATAATTTTCTAATCTTTTAATAAAAAATAAATCAAGGAAACAAACTAAGATTAAAAGAAATATTCTTAAAATTGAACGACTTTTTCTAAAATTTATAAACCTGTTTTTCTAAATTATAAAATATTAAATAATATTATAATATTTAATATTGATTGTTAATATGCAGGTATAGTTTCAATATAGCTTTTAATATTTTCATCTTTTAAAATACAAAAAGTAAAATAAGATTATGGAAGAAGCAATGTGGTGTTTTACATATTATAACGATGCCGTTCTATGCATAAATTTTAAAACTAGCCATCCATAATAATTCATTTTCTTTTTAAAAAATACCCTCTTCAAATTCTTTTAGGCGTAAGATATACGAACGGAAACACTTGAGTGTATACGATGTATCATGCATTTTTTTATATGCATATAATATATCATGTAATAGAATAAGACGATAGTTATAATAAATACGCATGATAAATACTGTATAGCAGATACCTTTATTAATATGAGATATGATGCTCATATAGCAGCTCTTAGAATAAGAAAAAAAAAAAAAAAAAAAAAAAAAAGAGGGGAGTATTGTGGGTGTTAAATACTTATCTACATAAAAATGTTCTCTCTCATGGTGTTCGCATACTTATACTGCATGATGGTGTATAGTAGCAGCAGACTCTGTTGCACTCTTCGTAACTTTGTTTTTCTTAATATATGCATGTAGAATATACATTAATAATCTAACATCACGCTTGACTGCTTTAAAGATTCATTAAATATTTTCTATTGAAAACATTTTTATGATAATAAGTAGACAGGAAACAATTTTATTAAAAGACATAAACTGACATTAATTTATGTATATTTTTATAAGATTTTTTATATAATATGTCATTAAAAATATCAAGAGACTATATTATGAGATTTTTTTTAGAGGTCTTCAGGAAGAAAAATATATATTAATTATAAATTCATTGAACTGTATCGCAAAAGATTTTAATATTTATTTTAAAATTTATTTTTACAGTCAGTATAGCACGTGTTTGTTTGATCATATGAGTGTATGAGTGTGTGTGTGTGTGTGTGCTTTTACAAACGGAAATATACCAGACTAAAAAAAATGTATGTAAATTTATTTAAAAAATACCACAAGATGTATCAGGTATATATTTAAAATTGCCAAAATATATAATAAACATATAAAAAAAAATGAAAAAAATGTTTAAATATTATCATATGCACATGGAGAAATAAACATTGGAAATATTTTATGACACATTTTTATATTATATATAAAATGATGAGATGTAACGAATTTTCATAAGGAGATTATATGGCTGTCAGAACAATTTTGGATACATATATAATATACACCCTTATGTGCGATTGACCGTGCAAAACTAGACTAAAACTCAGCACATATATACAGACAGGGTAAAGAGAACAGAGAAGAGCGTTGAGTCATTGACATGACGCTTTATATAAATTAAATGTCGGGGTATGTGAAGCATATAGAGCAAGAGGCCAAAAGCCAGGGAGAAGAGTATAGAATAGAAATATAGAGAAAGAGGGTGGTGGCAAATAACTTCTTCTTTTTTTTCACCCTAAATATACGTGAATATAACCCTCCTTCCTCACATACAAATTTTTTTTCAACTTTTAATTAATTATTTCTCAAACTTTATAATGAAATTATATTTCGTGCAGACATCAGCAAAAGTTTTCAAATAAAAAAGTAAAAATCATTTAAATTTCTATATAGATGGACTAACACGCAAAGTGCTCTGGATGTGATAGGAAGTCAATATAGGTATGATGATATATAGGTACACGTGCCAATCATGTTAAATGTGTATTAATATGGAAAATCACCATGATTACATCATACTCTCTCTCTATTTCTCTCTGCTATAGTTTATTCTCTCTCCCTCTCATTTTTTATATATATATTATACTCTGTCAATTTTACGTAGACAAAGAGTATTTTATACTGGTGTGACATTTTACAGTACATTAAACATAGTCAAAAGCCAACCTGCAGCATTGTATTTTATAATAGAAGCTAAATAATAATAATAATACAAAAAATAATCAAATAATTTTATATAAAAGTTTTTTTTTTTTTTTTTTTTTTGTCATCAATTAATTTTAGATTTATTAAAATAAATTTAAAAGATTTGAAATAAATCTGAGGTCATTTCTGATGCTCCATAATAAAAAGAATGTGTAATAGAGTATTTCAGTAACGTCACTGAAAATTCTTAAAATGCACATCTGCATAATTATGCATCATTGCTTATGTTATAATATATGAACGTGAGATTTTGTCACAACTTTTTGCATTATACTTTTTGCTTACCCATCACGCCCTAATGCAAACGTTCATATTTCATATTACCGCAGACAGAAAAATATAATAAGAAACACGTACTGTATGTGTTAATACGTACAGTACTATATATTATATTTTTAAATAAACTATGTATATATACATAATTTTAGTTTCAAAAAAACAGGTTTATATTTATGTAATTTTTTTTTTTTTAGCTCAAAAGTTAACACTAACAATGTGTGTAAAAATTATATGTATTTTTTTTTCTTTGGTTTTTATTTCTATATACAAGGATGCCAAGCTTTAGAGTTCGAGGTTCATATTTACATAGTCACGATATGCTTGTGTAATATTATTAAACGAATACAAGATTATCCTCTCATAAATAAACCAAAGTCTCATTTTCTTCTTCTTCTTCCTACTTTTTTTTTTTTTTTTTTTTTTTTTCATTTTGTATCTCATTTGTTGACTTGATACAAAACTTATAGTGACCACCACCATAAAGCTATTGAATTACACTATTGCAGTAACCTGCAGCTGAACATATATTTTTTATACTACAATATAGAATAAAATGTGATAAATAAATAGAAATAAAATATTCAAATTTTATTTATTTTAAAAGCTATTCCTTGTGTGAGAGAAGTGAAAATATTTATTTTACAAAAATGACAAGACACATTTTTTAAAGGAACTCTATACTTTTGGAAAAATAAAGTTTGTTTCTCTCCCTCATATATAGACTTATTCCCTTATATATATTATATAGAAAAAGAATATATTAAAGTTATATTGATGATTTATTATTTGTATTTGCGATGTTTTTATAAGATAGGAATCAATTGAGGGTGGGAATATATAGAAGGAGCAAGGGGATAATATTGAATGCATAAAGATAGCATCTATGATTTTATTTCTACATTGATGGATGATTATGATTCTATGACAAATATAGATATTGATGTTCAACCAAAAATAGAATAAAAATAAAATAGATTTGTTAAATTGTTTGAAATGATTTTTAAATTGCTCATGCAGGCTTATTGTTATATAAGCCAAACTGACTATTGACTAATAAGTAATATTATATAATTAATCGATGATTTGATGATGTAATAGGACTTATGACGCAAGAGCTTCACACCTGCTAATTATTTACTCAGCGTGTTATTTAAAATAACACTTTCATTATTAAGAAAATACTTTAAGTAATAAAAGACTGTGTAAACTTATCGTGAATTCTACTTGAAAAATATTTGTAGTCTCCATATTTTATGTTCACCATCATAAAAACAAAAGGACAAAAAAAGTAGAATGTTCTATTGCGTTGCATTGTATTCTATATAGCCAGGTGTTTTATAAATATAATATAGGGAATTATAAGGTATAATATAAATCCTATGGGTTCACCATAAGGCTATATTATTATAAAGAATGAACTGTATACTTTAGTCCAAATAAATTACAACTATTTTTTTCATAGTGTGATTAACATTTTGTTGATATTTTTATATCATTGGATTACAGTATAGTAAGAATAAGAATGTCCAGGTGAACCAGGTGTGACACGGACGACGTTAAAAAAAAAACTTTTTGATGTATAAAATGTGTTGTGAAAACGAGCGAATTTATTCGTCGGCGCCGGAGGGGTCGGTTTAGTGTTAAAAACTCGAACTGTGACACAACAGCTGTTTTGGCCTTCACCCCGCCTTACATACAACCTCAGACTATTGTCTATAAACACACGCCCGCATAGTCCTACCTTTATATTATTATGGAGAAAATACTCCCTCACGTAACTTAACAATACATCCGTTATTTATATTTTTATATTATTCTTGTTGTGGTCACACTCTCTTCGTTTTTATATTATGATGACTGTTGCCTTATTTGTAACTTATACATTATAACATAACAATAATGTTTATTAAGATTTTTTTTTTTTTTTTTTTTTTTCATTAAAAGAAATATCATGAACCCATAACGAATTTTTAGTCCAATTTTTTTATACAATTTTCTTACAAAATAATTTAAAAATATATTTTGAGTACCATGTTAAAACTTTGTATTCAAGTTTTAGATACTCGTGAAAGTGCAAAATATTTGATTTACGTTACCAGCTTGAAAAATATCATAAGTGATCAATTGTAAGAGCCCTCATTCATGAAAAAAAAGTTACCTCTCAATAAATCAAAATAAAATCAAGGGCGATGTTCTACTTTTAACCAAATGCTCTTTATAGGAGATAAAAAAAAATCTCTGTTCCAACTTCCAACTGATTTCTTTACATGTAAATTTATCATTCTTAAGTTGAAAGTTACTTTATAAACCTTTTTTTTTCTTTCACACTCGCACAGGGAAAAAAAAAAGAACAAAAAGTTTCACTTCTTATAATAAAATATAGATATAAAATATAAAAATCTTTTTTTTTCTTTTCTTTCTTTTTTTTTTTTTTTTTTTCTTTTTCTTTTTTTTTTTTTTGCTCAGCTGGAAATATAAAGAATTGATTGCTATTTTCTCTCTCATCAATATATCAAACTATAAAATTGAACAAACAAACAAAAATAATAATAAAGTATAAAAATAGCTTTGTTATGTTTGTGCGCGCGATGAGATATTGAGAATTTATTATTTGATTTGTTCACAGGTTATTGGTGGGGGCACCGCTCGATCAAAATCTCCAACCTGGTACCAACCATTCTGGTGCTTTGTGGAAATGTCCTTTAACCACGAAAAGAAAAGATTGTCAGCAAGTCATCACAGATGGAAAACGAAGTAAGTCTATCAAAAATAACATGATGACAAAAAATTGTAAATATAAAATTAATATATTCAAATTATTATTATGTAAAATCGATGTTTATATAGCAAGTCATAAATTGGATACAGGTTTGTGTATACTCTGTTTTCTCATTTCAGGGAATTATTATTATAGATAGTTTTATAAAAGGCATTTTAATTATAAATAAAACTATTTTAAATTCATTAAAACGTCAACTTTCTGATTCTTTAAGTGCATTTAATATTCATTCTATGTCATCACTTTAATTTAACTTTTTAATAACATTTTTTTTTTAAATAAGAAGTTCAAACAATTGACCTTTATTATTTATTTTTTTAAACTCTGAAAGAATATTTCCATATTTTTTCTTATAATTTAATATTTATAAGTATGGATTCTGGGTGGTCCCATATACATAGATGATGTTGTTTTTTTATGTCAATAATTGTACAATACAGTAATCTACCTGCTAGTTTTTTTTAAATATCTCATAATCATCATAGTTTTAAACCTTTATACTTTAGCTTATGTCTAAACTTGGTATTGACGCCACAACAACGCCCAATAGTTTTCTTCTCAAGACAAAACCAACGTTTATAAAAAGAGAATATCAACACTGAAGCAAGACAGGGAAATTTATAAACAAAAGACAGCACAGTTATTTATTTTTTATTTATTTTATATGCTAAGACATTATAGGAAAATTTATATATATAATCAAACATATATTACAATCACATTACAATACATTATTCAAAAACCAATTATTACAAAAAATATATATTTTTTTATTATCTTTCTAAGAAACTTTTCTTATCTTTTTTCAGAATTTATTAAATGTTGTCAGCTTATTATGGTACTTTGTTTTATTCTTCATTGTTTTTTCTCTTTTTATTATTTATGTATTAATTTGCTGTTTGAGTGAAGTCCCTGGTGATGGTTATTATTTTTTTTTAATTTTAAAAATGCGGTGATGGACGTTGATGCTTTTTTTTATGTATTCGAGTGTTGTTTTATTATACTATACATGATTATATTTTCTTTTTTTATTAAATTTTAATAGTTTTTAATAATTATATGAAGCTGTATTATATCATGCAAACATAATTATGAATAACAACATAAAGCATGATGATTGTTAAATATTTTTATTTAATTAAATTATTATTTAGTTTGAGTCATCGTAAATTTTTTTTTTATTATATTTGTTATATGAAAAAGCAAACGTAGTCACGAACATATAAAATTATCTGATTCTCAAGTGAAGTTTCCCATGACAATTTCTTGTAACTAAAAAAATATATATATGTATTGAATTTAAAAAAAAAAATCACTTTAGAATCGGTGTAAAATTCACACAACATAAAATAATCGATCATTTTCTTCTTCGTTAAACTATTTTTTCCTATATCGTATTGTACAATATATATTTTTCATAACTTGTTATTTTCTATCGACTTTGATGTGTTGTTTTACAGCGTTATTCACCAAAGTGTTATTTTTCGTGAACTTGCAGATTCTGCTGGCCAGTATACTCCGAAGTGTAAGTCTACGAGTGTATAAGCTTGCGTCATTTTTTCCCCTATTTTAATTAATTTTTGCATGTAAATATATGATATTTTATGAGTGCTATATATTTTATTTTTTTGTCTGCTAGAGCTGTTGCTATTTTTATACATTTAAAATTTATGCATTTTGAATAATTAGAAAAGAAAAATTGGTGGATCACAATCTGCACAAAAAAATTGCATGTAATTTTTTTTTTATCTCTTCCCCATTTTTTTGCTTTCTTATCTACATCTTTGATCATAATCTTTACGCTAAATTAAATTTACATACATTTTTTACTATATATACACATTCATTAAACAACTGTTTCTTCTTCTTCTTTTTCTTTTCAACATGTTTACACTTTTTTGTCACACATACACTATATGTCATTGTCATTCCTTTCATCTATCTTACAAACAAAAATAAATTTATTTATTCCTTATTCACCCCTTAAATCATTTTAAATACTTCTTGAGTAAAAAGGGGTTGTTTCTTATTTTTTTACTCTCTAAACATATTTCATAAACATCACATACGTAATCCTGACATGTCACATGAGTTTAAAATACAAAATACTCCAATTAAAATCCCCCTTTTTTTTATGAAAACACAAATAGTATACACCTACACTTGCATTTTCCCTAGCTGCACTTGCGCACTTTTTGGCTTTGTTTTATTGCCATTGAGCAATCTATTTTTACAATTAGAATATATAGATTTTCAAATTTCATACTGCTTATTTTTCTCGACAAATTTTTATATAACATGCGTAAAATTATAAAGTGGTGAAAATTTTCAAAACAGATTTTTATTTAGTATTCATATGTAGTTTTTTTTTTCCTGGTAAATTTTCTATTCATCACACCCACATTTTGTAATATATAACCCTATAATTTGCTATTTAAGGCGGAACCACATTTCGATTCAAAAGGGTTCATAAATAAAATAAGGTAGGGTTATTATTTAATATTGTACATATAATATATATTGTAATATTTGATAGTATATTTTATATTATACTACTATAGGCAAAGCGGTGATGCATTTTATTATATACTCTCTTTCGCTCGCAGCTGGGGAATTGAAGGGTAGTTCCGTTCTTTATTATAATATAAAGTCCACCAATTCACGTGATTATATAATATTATAATTTTTTTAATTCTAACCCCAAATTATAATAATATTAATGTGCAGGGTTTTTATGTTTTTATGCGTGATGTGTGTATTTTCTTTATGTGAGTGTGCGTGTGTGGTCTCTTCATTTAACTTTAATTAACTTAACACAAAAATACACCTTTCAAAAACATTAAAAAATATATATTTTACAGGCTTATATGTTTTATATAAATTATTATAGTATAGGATGTTGGCACAATATACTATAAAAAATCATTTTATTAATATAATTTTAATTTATATTTTATTACAGTGATTTTATTTTATTTTTTCATCCCCATTATTATATTATTTTAGTTTGTTAGTTTGTTTTTTTATGTATCTTTCAGAGCAGAATTTTAGAGATATATTAGTTTTTATGTAGGATATAATAAAAAAGAAGAAAATAATGAAGAAATGAAGAGGAGTAAAAAAAAAAAAAAAAAAAAAAAAAAAAAGCATGAGTCGAGAGCACGGTGCATGAATCACTCTCCAGGGAATTTTGGCACGACCAACTATAAATAGCATGACGACAATTTTATACCAAAATGCAATAATTTTCAATCTCAATAATAATAAAACATTTTTGTACGATTTTAATTAAATTGCTTCCTCGTCACATTGTCCAACTGATAAAATTTATTATCACCTTTTTGTTTTTATCTCTTTATGCATATCCCACTCTAATTCAATATCAACAAATAAACAATCTGATTTTTTCCACGCACTGCGAGATGCAAAATATACCATAAAATTATAGATAACCTCTTGACCATAAAAAAAAGAAGAGAGAACAAAAAAGTAAAGAATAAATAAAAAAAAATCTTCTTATTGATACACCTTTCCTCCATTATATTTTCTTGTAAATGATTTTATAATACACGTTATGGTAATCTTCTTACAATAAAAAATTATATGATTATATATTATAACGAGTTACACCAACACCTTTTTTTTCCTGTTACCTTTCCTTGAAAAAAAAAAAAAAAAAGAAAGATACAAGACTCCACCTTACTAAATATATCTAATATTCGTACAAAAATGTTTGTATAAAAAAAAATTGTCTGTGATTTTATCACCATAAAAAAAAAAAAAAAAAAAAAAAAACTTATAAATATTCATTATATCATTTCCATGTTATTAGAATCATTAACTATTCATGAAAATAATAATTACTTTCTGTTGTTGGTTTCTATGTTTGTTATCATAAAATTATGATGTGTCATATTATAAATTACAAACTTTGTATATTCATTTCTTGTATGATGACTCGAGAGGATATACGCGGTTCAATTTAATATGACGCATTTTATTATTCTGCTATGTAGTGAGCGCACTTGTAATAATAATGAATCCACGTGGTATAAATAGTATGTTATTGAATTGAATTGTTATGCCAATAAAATATGGTGGCACAGAGATCGCCTGCTGATGATGCTGATATGACTTGTTGCTCTATTTTTATATTATGCTCGAGAAAATATTCATATGGTGGAATTTTTTTAATTATATTAAATTTTATAATATTATATAGTATTTACTTTTTGAAAATACTTCATGTGAAAAATTAAAATGCAATATAAAAAAAAAAAGTTTTGTTGCATGAATTAAAAAAAAAATGAATGAATTTTTATTTATTCATAAAAATTATAGATGACAGCGTCATCTATTACATTTTTCATATTAAGACTCTTTTAAAATTAAAAATAAAAACCAAACCTCTTCTTATATTTAATATAAACCGGTTCGTTTAGTATGCTATATCAAAAAATAATGATAATAAAAAAAAAGCACAGATAAAAAGTATTTCTTCCTTTGCAATATAAAACGGTGGGTAAGAACGTGCATGTCCGGCAATCAAGTTACATGAAGATTGCTTCACTTGTATGGAATGTAGAAGCAGTAAATGATACGGGCACTTGTTATACAGAGATCTTGGGCATATCCTCTCATATAAACTTGACTTCAAAAAAAAAAAAAAAAAAAATCAATTTTTTTTTATTGTATACTCTTTTTATTATGACGTAATCCATGATTTAAAAAAAAATGCTTGAAAGATAAACTATCCTAATTTGGTTATAACCTTGCTTTTTTTTCTTCTTTTACCTGTAATAAAAAGATGAATTTTAAAAGATTATTTTTATCAAGGTTTTTGATTAAGGTATATAAAAATTAAATTAAATTTCTTTTCATAGACCTGCTTTTAAAATATAAAAATCGTATAAAAAAAAGTATATCCTGAGGATCTGTGTGTAACAAGAAAACATTTTTATTTTTTTAATTGAAAGAAGTCAATCATTTAAGTCAATTTCACACTTTTTTTATACGTTACTCTAATTTAATTTAACTTTAATTCATTTTCCATTAAATATTTAATTAATTCGTTGAAAGGGAGTAATTAGAGTAATATTGTGTACTCATTAATATAAAGGTGGGCAGTTATAAGTATTATGAGGGTGTGTCACGGATGAGGTTTGGTTTTAAGTGCTATATAAACTGCCTCTAAAGGCACGTTGCTCTAAGCTAAATACTGCTGCCGCCGCCGCCTCAAATGCTAAATGCGCTCTTGTTTTGCTCCTCTTTGCGCCGCCCGCCCGCCTTCTTACGTCTACTGCACCTGCTGGCACTTATACTCATTGACGCTCGCTATCAACAGCCATCGACTCTCAAAAGCTGATGCCCCCTGGACAAGAGGAAATCAAGGACGGACAATGGATGGGAGTTACCGTCAGGAGTCATAAACCTGGAGGAAAAGTTCTCGTAAGTAAAAAAAAATTTTTTTTGCGCATATCTCATTTCGAGTAATGCAAAATGTATTTTATATTTATGATACACCAGCATGTTAGTCTGACTCTCATAATTATGAATAGTGAGTAGTGAGTTAGCTTGGGTTCAATTTAAAACATATGCTTGCTTTATAAGAAACTAAAGATTCATTAATTGGCTTGAGAGAGTTGCAAAAGACTCATTATTATTATCATTATTATACTACTTGGTAATGCTATATGTGTCAAACCCAATAAAATAATTCAACGCTTTATGACAAGTATTTTGTAATCAAGCCCCGTCATTATATATATATATATACTGTATGATTCATTCTACCAGATATAGGATTCAGTGATGCTTAATTAAAAATATATACATATATTTTTTGTGACATGCTTTTCAATATTCCTTTCACACTTTGGAGAACACGCAACTCAATTATTTATATGCTGTGTTAACTTGTGCCAATTTATTATCTCATTCTCATTCAATACATTTGACTACAGTAAAACATATTACTCACGATAAAATATTGTATGCTAAACTGAAAATATTAATACTGGTTCCGATAAAATGAAACAATAAATAATGATTTAAAGTATATTTATATACGATTCAAAATATATATTAAAATTTTCTTTATAGTATAATATATTGTATTTGTAAGTCTCCTTTAAATTTTAACAAGCAAGGGTGGATTGCTATAACTTTTATTGTTAATTTTAATATGATTAGAATTTTAATTGAATATCCGGAAACAACAAAAACGTTAAAGCTGTTTATGATGGGATACATTTTTTTATGTATTTATATTTTGTCATTAACCACGAATTTAACTTTCTTTTGATTGGTTCACACAGAAATATAAAAACTCATTAAAAAAATTCTAGTAATAGTTCTGCACTGAGTGAGAATCCATTAAATTTAGTTGTATATAATAATCAACAACATCAAATTATTATTTTTACTATATAGCAACTCTTTGCAGCAAAATGAAAGGGAAAGTCTATACAATAATAACTTTTTAATTTAAACATCATACAGCCACATTAAAAAATCATCATTTAAAAAAAAAAAATGATATTTATATTGTATATATTATAGAGTGTGCACCGTTGCAAATTAATCTATACTAGTATTATAAAAACGTTCAAAGAATTGTATAACAATAGCATATCAAATATCAGTGTTCAGTCTATTAGCGTGAGAATTTATAGTACACAATGATTTTTTTTATTATTTTTTTTCTTTTTATTTACACTGTCATTTAATACTTGACATTGGAGATGCAAAATCCTCAGGTATATAATTTTTAAGCTCCAAATATTTCACAACAAATTTTACTAGAGAGAGAGAGAGAGAGAGAGAGAGAGAGAGAGAGAGAGAGAGAGAGAGAGAGAGAGAGAGAGAGAGAGAGAGAGAGAGAGAGAGAGAGAGAGACGATGTATAAAAGCTGACGTCAAGTGCTTGTAAAATATTGAATTACCCTCTTTATACAATCTGCCTAAAAAATCATACCCAGCAGGCCAAATTCTTTTGCTGCTATATAACTAAAACTGCCGTGGAGAATAAAAATAAGTTAAGCAAACATGATTATATATTTTTACTATTGTAGAGGTTTTTAAATTTAAATAATATTTTATTATGATATAAAAATGTCAGTTCCAGTTTAAAATATTAAACGATATAACAAGTTTTATGATGCTCTGTAATTTTTTCTACTGTGAGCAGTAATATTTTCAAGTTTTAATATTATTTTCTATTCAATGCTTAATTTTTATATTTTTATTTTATAGACTTAATAGAGTTAAGCTCACTAAATTGTTCATTTTCTACTTTTTTTTTATCGACGTTTTAAAAACATTTTTATAACTTCAGCTTTATAAAGACTGTTATTGCTTTCGGTTTTATCAATCACGTCGCTTATAATGTATGTAAAAGATCTATAAATACGTTGTTTCCTGGTATTTGAGGAAACTATTATTTGCTTCAATTTTATACTTCATTATGCGCAAAGTTCTTTCTCGTTTTATATGAAATTAAATTTAATATTTGTTACTTTTGGCCAACAGTTTTTCCCCCCTTTGTAACTAACCGCAAATTTTGTACATAATAATAAATCTCTTATTCATAATAAATGACAATAATTTAAATTCAATTCAAATAATATATAAATAAAAATATTTTCTTGTTATAGGTTTGTGCTCATCGATACGTTCACAACGGTACAGATTTTCAATGGGGTCGTGGTCTCTGTTACACACTTACACAATACCTGGATTTCGACAAAGCACATGATCCATGTAAAGGAAGATCTACAAAAAGGTAAAAAAAAAAAAAAAAGGAAATGAAAATGAAAAAGAATAAATAATAAACCATTATTACAAACTGTACTATGGTACTATGTATAGCGTTAAAAAAATAATAAGGGAATCAGGATATATATATATATATTTGAAAGAAATGAAAATGAAAAAGAAAAATAGCGGTATATGTGTAAATAAGAACGCTTCATAAGACATGAAAATTGAAGGGGAAATTGTGAAAGATTTTTAAATGAAAATGAGAGAAGGAGAGAAGAAGGGCAAAAATGTTTTGTTATTTTGTATTTTAAGTAAGAAAGTAAAGTAGATTTTTTTTACAAGTAAGTATAACACCAAAATATACAGGTTGAATGATAATATATTAGAACAGAACCATACGCAGGTAACTATAAAGTCCTTGAAGGACGGCGATACGCTTGAAGAAAACTGAAAAAAAAAAAAAATGTTGTAAAAAGAGAGAAAAAAAATGTTAACAAAAATAGAAGTATTATGTACAACTACTACTTTACAAATGGATAATATGTGCGCGGTCCAAATAGGACCACAAAACATAATATAAACTTCTGATTTCCTATTAACGAAAAACTAGTTTTTTTTAAATATATTTTTGTAAATAAAAAAATAATGATGCAAAAATCTTTTTAATTAACTATATTAACAATGGTATAATAAATTATACTGGAATTTATATTTGTTAAAAAGTCTCCTGTTAATCTAGAGTATTTTTTGCTTAAATAAGGCTCAACTATATCAACCTGTCTCTTCGTTTGATGTCATTTTGTCAAATTCCTCTTTAAAAATACCATCTAAAAAATGTAAGATAGAAACTTTTAATTCCATGATAAGTAATTTCATTAAAATTTTAAGTGATCTTAAAAATACAAAATGTAGTTTTTTTTTTTTTTTTTTTTTTTTGCATTTTACTTGAATGTTAATTTATTTTTTGATAACTATTTAATGTTACTTTCAATCAAAATATTTGTCAGATTTAAATATAAGAAATAACGAAACTGCTGTTTATGTTTCATACGTCACTATATTAATATTTATTAACTCAATATTTATTCAAGAGAACACTTCAAAAAATACATTACATTAAGTCTGTGTATATATATATAAAAAAAAGAACATTGATGGAAAGCCGGAAAGGTTTATATAAAAGGCAAGAAGCGTGTGCTAAGGTGAAAAAAGAGGGATGATGTTAAGAGCAGAAAAAAATGTATAAAGGGGGGGGGGGGGGTGAATCTGAATGTATTTAATAGGAAACTGAACAATAGGCATTTAAGTTTATTCTCTTGACATATGAAAGATGGTTCTTATATAATATATAAAAGTAAAGCCTCCTACTGAGAATTTTTTTTAAAGAGAGGGATTAAATTTTTATAGATGAAAACAACCCCTATAAATATATGATTATTACACGCAATCTTATTATTACTAAACCTATGGGTGTTAGAGAGAAAAAAGAAGAAGAACAAATAATAATTATGATTCCCCTTCAAGCATGCACGCAAAGTGTATATAAATTATAACATGAAAAGTTTAAACAAAAACATCGTTGCGTGTTTTTCAGAGCTCATGAAGAATTTGGATATTGCCAAGCGGGAACAAGTGGAGTACTTACAGATAACGATCATGTTGTCATTGGTTCACCTGGTCCTTATACATGGAGAGGAACAATATTTGTAATTAGTGTATCTGATGACTTTTTGTATAGACTTAAAAATGTTTATTATGCACCAGTCATGGAACACGATTCTCCAGTTGAAAAATACAGTTATCTTGGTAAGCATCATGGTAATATTTTAGATTACAGGTAAAATGTTTAGGGATGGAAGAAAAAAAAAAAAGGAAAAAGGAAAAGGAAAGGAGAATTGAATTATGGCACTTTTACTTACACAACAGTACTTGAGACTTAAAGATCTTATTGTTATGAATGTAATAAATTATTTTTATTGTATAAGTTATTTTGTAAGTTTCAAAAAAAAAAAAAAAAAAAAAAAAAATGCGACCCTCTTAAATATATTTTTTTATCCATTTGCTATACAGGTGATCAAGGGTTTTATAGTCATTGGTTAAACCGAGGCCCCCGGGGGCCTCGGTTAAACATAACAAAAATTTGATTAATTGAGCATTTGTTTATTTATTTGATAAATAAGCTGTATATATGAGTTATTTTATAAATTAAAATTATAAAAATTTCGAAGAAATAGCTACAAATTAATAGCAAATTATTTTCCGCAAAATACTATATAATTATTTGATAATTAGTTTTTATTTCTTTTTTTTTTTTAGGAATGTCCGTAGCGTCGGGCACTTTTTATAGCGACAAAATTGGATATGCGGCTGGTGCGCCTCGGGCTAATGGTACAGGTCGCGTAATTATTTTCCCTGCGTTGAACGAATCCATTAACCCAATGCAAGTTAAATGGGAACTTGCTGGTGAACAATTTGCCTCCAGTTTTGGCTACGAACTCGCCACTGCTGACGTTAATGGCGATAAGTATGTGGAATATTATGAGCTAATTAAAGTTAATAGCATTAATGTATATGAGAATAATAAAATATCTATGGCTTGCTCCATGAATAAACATGTTAATATAATATATTTTTTAAATTTTTAAGAAAAATATTTAAAATTATACAAGATATCTTAATTTGTCGTGGTGATGATTTAATTAATACAATTTAGTGTGTCATAGATAAATGAAAATGTGATACTATTTTATTTATTTTTCAAGACTAAAATATTTTTATGTTTTTCTTTTTTCAGCTGCTCTGATCTTTTAGTTGGTGCTCCATTTTACTATGGTAAAGAAACTGGTGGTGCCGTCTACGTGTATGTCAATACTCGTGACTATTGCCTGCATTGTAATCCACCTATAAAACTTACAGGCAAACCAGAGTCTAGGTAATTTTTTATTATACTATATATTTAATTCATAACAATAACCTTTCTTTGTATTAAATAAAGAGTTGCCTTTCATTTATAAAACGCGTTACTAAAGTTATATATATATATAAATATATATATTTTTTTTTTACGCTTGCAGGTTTGGTTTTGCTATCTCGACTCTTGGAGACTTGAACAAGGACGGCTATGACGATATCGCTATCGGAGCACCATACGAGGGGAGAGGAGCTGTTTATATTTATTTAGGCTCTGATAAGGGGCTTATCACTGAACCATCCCAGGTATAAATAAAAAGATAACGCCCTCTCACGTATATATATATTTATTGCTCAGTGTAAAATGTAATTACTTTACTAAACTAATAATATATTTGTTTGTTTACTTTAGATTATCAAAGCAGAACAATTAACAAGAGCACAACCTGCAACATTTGGTTACTCATTAAGTGGAGGAACTGACATGGATCAAAATGGATATCCAGATCTTTTAATTGGAGCATACGATGCTGATACAGTAGTTCTTTTAAGAGCAAGACCAATTGTTGGAATTAAAACTTCAATTACTCCTGAACAAAATTTAAAAAATATTGATCCTTCTAAAAGGGGATGTTCAAAAGATCCTAATTCTGAATGGACCTGGTAGGAAACTATCCCCATGTTTATATATATTATAACTTTTTTTGTTGTTGACGCTATAAAGAATTGGCCTATGCCTATATATATACATATAATGTATATAGACTGCATAATATAATAATATATATATATATATAAATTATGGTATTAAGTTTAAAAAAAATACAAATTTCATATTACATATATTTCAGTTATAGAGTTATACGTACATTGAAATAATTTAATAATTTATTTGAATCATACAAAGCAAATGTCAATAACTGAAATGTTATTATTTCAGTTTTGCATTTGATGCATGTTTCACGATTGAGACCGCTGGTAAAGCATTAACTGGTGATCAAGTACTTCGTCTGCAATACAAATTGGAAGCAGAGACGTTCTCAGGACGCAAGTTCTCTCGAGTGTGGTTCGGACGTGACTCAGAGCTGAGACCACATACAGTCGATAAGTCAATTAATTGGTCACCTGAACAAGGCAAACATTGTTCTCCTGAGATTGTCTATATCAAGGTAAGGAGATTATTTATCTAATTTTCATTTTCTTAACGTAGACTATAGGTTTGTACTGCAGCATAATAGTAACATATAATATAATGCTGTATACTGTATAGCTAAAACGTATTTTAAAGTAGCAGAAAAAACAGAAAATAAATTGTCATCATTTTAATAATACTGAAAGATAACATCGAGTGTGATGGTTCTTATTACTACTACAAGTATATATAGTAGTAGCAGTGTAGTGTATAGTAGTATAGTATATACAAGTAGTATCCATATATGGCCATAACGTCGCGACTTAGTTCTTATATAGTATCTACTATGGTTACAATAATTATACATCTTTGTAGGAAAACACGAGAGATATCCAGTCTGCGGTGAAATTCCGATTAAACTATACTCTAATTCAAGAAAAACCTCCACCCACCCGAGACGGTGAAGCCTTAACTTCAGTAGATAGATACCCTATCTTGAACCAACAGGAAGCTGTGAAGACATTTGAAGCCACTTTTCAGAAGGATTGTGGTACAGATGATATTTGCGAGAGCAACTTGCATGTCTCTGCTGTACTGGAGTTACCACAAGGTAAGAAAAATCCAAAATTATAATATGTGAATAAGATTTCAGATTGTTTTATTAACTATTTAGCTTTAAAGTTATCACATTGTTATTATACACGTAATAATTAAGTCTATTAAAAAGTACAATGTATATAATGTTATATTATACAGTATATAATGTTGTTGTATTAAAAAATATATAAAATATATTATGCTGTATTATAAAAAAAATCATATTCAACATTATTGTATATATATTAATAACAAATTATTTTTAGTTCGTATGAATCAATGGGAATTGATGCTGGGAGAGGAAAATGAGGTGGTTCTCAACGTGACGGTGCACAACCACGGAGAGTCAGCTTATGAGTCTCAAATGTATGTCTCACATCCGGACAGTCTCAGTTACATTGGCACGGCAACAGAAGTACGTATTTACAAATCTTGTTCAAAAATAAATTAAACAAAAACTGCGTGAATCATATAATCATATATTTATTTATTTAAATATTTATTTTTTTATTATTTATTTATTTATTCATTTATTCATTCCTTTATTTTACAGGAAAAACACTTAACTTGTCAACCCTACAACAAAACTCTTGTTGTATGCAACACAGGCAACCCTTTTAAGAAAGGAAAAAAGAAACTAAGGCTTAGATTTGACCCACAAGGATTGAAAGACAAGGAGCTTAATTTACAGTTCTCAGTTTTTGCTAATTCTACATCTAAAGACGTCGAGCCTCAAGATCCTGTAAAACTTTTGGCAAACGTTGTCAAAAAAGCAGAACTTTCAATTTATGGGTAAGATGACTCCCATTTAAAAGTTAGAGACGAAAAAAAAAAGTGCAATATTATAGAATGTTTCAATTTATAATTCTTTGTCTTGTGTTTTTAAGTCTTGCTCGACCAGAACAAGTGTTTTATGGAGGAGTTGTGAAGGGAGAATCCGCGATCAAATACAGAGATGAGGTTGGCTCAAGAGTTCTGCATATTTATCAAGTTTACAATGGAGGTCCATGGAAAGTTAATAGATTAGAAGTCCATATAGACTGGCCTTTCCAAATTGCTAACACTAAGCCTCAAGGAAAATGGCTTTTATATATGGACGAAACACCATCAGTTGAAGGTATATATATGATTTTATTTTGTTACAAAATATTTACGTTGAGATAAATTATACTGTATTATTTAAAACTGTAGTAGCTACTCGTAGTATTTCTAACTATTATAAGCATTCAAATAACTTCTTACATACTTTATATTCCGCGTACTTCACATTTATATATATATATTTTTTTTTTTTGTTACCGCTGTAGCTGTTGGA
This sequence comes from Ecdyonurus torrentis, assembly GCA_949318235.1. Taxonomy (NCBI): domain Eukaryota; kingdom Metazoa; phylum Arthropoda; class Insecta; order Ephemeroptera; family Heptageniidae; genus Ecdyonurus; species Ecdyonurus torrentis. The sequence goes on from OX439129.1 coordinate 22,265,357, forward strand.
GGAGGAGAATGTTCGATGGAGACTGGTCAGGTCAATCCTCTGGGATTGACAACACGTCCCGGTCTGGAGGAGACGCCACTGGATTCTTTTAATAAACCACTGGAGGAATTACTGGCGGGCGCTCGCACCAGCAGCAGGAAGAAGAGAGAGACTGAGATGATCCTCAGAGCAGAGGCAATAACAGACAAAGAAGGCCGAAAGAGACAAGTCATATCTTCTGTAGGTTTTAATTTACTCATACTACTTTTTAAAAAAAACTATTATATAGATATCATTCAAATTCAAATGCTATTGTTTATTACATAAAATATCCAAAAAGTATAAAATTAATAAAACTTGTAATCAAGTCTCACAAAGGCATTTTTAAAATAATGCTAAATTTATTTTTATGTACTGATAACAAAAAAAAATCACATTAAACTGCAATTAATTTTTTTTCTTTAAATCAATAAATTATGTATATAGTAAAGAGAAAGAGTAATATAAATTTTCGCTACAAACATACTTCAAAAAGCATAATATTCAATACACCATACATATTTACATTTTTTTTCCCCATTGTTTTCAGAATTGTGTTCAAGGAACTGCAAAATGTTTCAAATTCGTATGCGCCATCAGAAATCTTCAGAAAAATGCTGAAGCCACAATCAGGATAAGAGCAAGGTAAAATATTTTGCTAATAAATCATGTTTCAACTGTTTATTAATTATATCATTTATATTTATAAATACTCAGCCAAATAAATTTATTTAGGTACTAAATTTTTATATATTAATAATTTTTGTAATTTTCCTTAGGTTGTGGAATTCCACATTAGTTGAAGATTATCCTAAAGTAGACTGGGTTAAAATAGGATCTAGAGCAAGGATACATCTGCAAGGGATTCATCAAAAAACAGATGACGATGAAGCACAGGTAAATAAAACTAATAATCAGATTTGATAAAAAATTATTAAACTAGATGATGATTTTTAACTGCATGCTTTAATAATATAAATATTATTATTATCACGAAAAAAAAAATCGAAAACTGTTCATGATATTTAAAAAATTATTTTAAGGTTTTACCAACTATCAAAATATTTTCGTATACTTCAATATTTCTGTTTCAGGTGGAAACTATCGCGTATCCTGATCTTCTAGATCAACAGGAAGCTGAACCTGTGCCAATATGGATTATAATAGTTGCCATAGCTGCAGGATTACTGCTGCTCATTTTAGTTATCTTATGTTTATGGAAAATAGGATTTTTCAAACGAAGAAGACCAGATCCAACACTTTCAGGAAATTTAGAAAAACATAGAGATGAAGATTTTAATTAAATTATTAAAAATCGAAATGTGTCAAATTGTTTAAAATCTTGGCAGGATTATATTAATACTAAATTTTTCCATAAGGCTGTGCATGAAAAAAAAAAAATAATAAAAAAAAACTTATTATTTGCATCCTATACGTCAAATCTTGAAATGCGCAATGATGAAAGTGAAGTGATAGTGGCATAAATTGACATTTACAGTGACTTATAATATAAATATAAAATACACAACGAGCAAATAATAACACTGCCCACATAGTATCTTTAATTGAGTGGTTAAAATAACCCAGTGACACTTAATATCGTGAGAATAATTAATTGTTATTAAATAATTTAGTTACTAAAAAATGACTGATCTATATTGATTTTAATTGTAACATGAATGTTTTTTAAAAAAAAAGTGTATTTATCAAATTAGTGTTGTGTAAATACATAAAAGAAAATCCTTCTTAAAAGTGCCTGTATGTGGAGTGAAAGAATTCATAGAGAAGACGTGAGTAAATTGGAAGAAGAATGCAGGAAGAAAAAAGAATCGCAAACTAAAATTGTGTTAGTGCATAGGCAGCTTTTACATTTTTTTTTCTTGTGTCAATGTTTATAGTATAAAATGAAGTAGGTAATAAATCTTAATTTTCTGGTAAAAATGTGATGTATTTTACAAACTTCTATTTGTGCGTGTCCAAATTTAATGATTTACCTACAGATACTTTAATCAGTTATGAAAATTTATGAATTTTAAGTGGATGTATGTATTGTAAAATATAATCAACTTTATGAATGTTTAATAAAATTTAAAAAATAGAAATGTTTCCGATTTTTTTAATTTTTTAATTAACGCTCCTTAATTGTTTATATATATTATATAATAGTATAGAGTAGAGAAAATAAATAATTGTCTTAATTTACTATTTTATTTTATAATTATATGAATATACTAGCTCTTACGGTATAATAATTCACTCTTAAATTCATCATATATATTTATTTCGGTTCTTTTTACTTCATTTTTTTTTTTTATTTTTTTTTTTATTTTTTTTTTTTTAAGTTTAACTAGTAAATTTTTGTATAGCTGGTTTCAAATAATTCTTTAAAATTAAGCTTTCATAACACTATAAGATAAGTATCATTATTATTATTACTTTTCAATGAAAATATAAAATTAGATGCCTTCGAATTCACCTGTCATATCTCATATCTTTCTGCATCTTAAAAAGTTTTGAAATTTCAGCAAGTAGGCGCCAAAAGAACTGTCCTGACGGATTTTACCGATTTTTTACGAGCAATTTCGAACAAAAAAGAGGTGTGTCAAAGTGGGCGTAATCATGTGACCACAACATTGAAGGAGACCACCAAAAGATTAAAATTGTGTTGTTTTTTAAATAAATGTTTTTAGTTTGATCATGTCATGCGGAAGGACTTAAAGGAAATGTTATTTTTAAAGGAAACAACGCAGTACAATAGTTCACTGTAAAATTATAGACACCAAAAGTAATATATTTATTACAATACTTTAAACGGTATGTCATTATTATACACTCTTCTTAGAAAATGTTATTCTATGCCTTTTACTCTATAAGGCAATATAGAGTAAAATTTTATATGACAGAGGCTGTACGTTCTTTACCATTTAATAAAAAAACACAAATTATTATAATAAGAAAAAGTGCATTAAAAAAGTATAAAAGAGTCCGAGAGAACAGAATAGAGACACTATGTATAACAGTGACATAAAATTTCCATATCTTTTGCCATCATATGTATTATTGGAGTGTACACTGAATTTAAATGAAGTATTATTCGTTAGTCTATCCATGATTAAATCAAAGAATTAGTAGGCATAAGTTATAATATGGTACAATTTTATGTCATGCAGCGTGTCGTTTGTATTATGTATTGTATATTGTTGGTAGGGTCGGACTGGCACTCAAGGGGCCACGTCCGTGAAAGGGGCATAACACCCTCTAGGGGGGCCACAAAGAGGGCTTAACACCCTGGTTACGCCCCTTTTAGGGCCTTAGGGGCCTCCAAACAAGGGGGCCCACGTCCGCTATCTCAGACCTACTCTTATGGCCAGTCTGAGCCTGGATATTCTCATACTTCTATATTTCATAAAATATCTAATTTAAAAATACACACATTATGAGTATGAAGCTTAATATTTCTACAGAGACTATATTTATATTGTGATATAATTAACAATTTTCGTTATTTTTCAGGAATTAATTCATTTGAGCATGGACTCTTCATCAATTACATCTGATATAAACATTACCAGAGTACAGTCTACAGAGACAACTCTTCTAGGCAAAGTAAGCATGTCCACTTTCCTTATCATGCTTATAATTTCTTTTGTCATGAAATATTGTAGCTTCAACCAAAATATAACTATATGAACATGCAGACTTCTTTTTGTTGGTTTCAATTTGTCTAAATCTTGAATGCCAATGAAGATATTAAACAGAAATCAACTCCAGCATGGCAGTATACTTTTGAGAATTGCAGTAGTTTAAATTTTAAAAATATTACAGTAATTAAGTTTCACTTATTACATATCCTCCCCCCCCCCCCTTTTTAAATACACACCAATTTGATCTTAATCTTTATTTTTCAGCGACGGACAGTACAGAGTTTGAGTCACTTTGAGAAAGTCTTCATAATAGTTACTCTCCTTACTCTGACAGTATCATTAGGTTTTACCATATACAGACTGTCAACATTACCACCTCAGACTGGAGATTTTACATTAGCACTACTTCTTCTATTAAATATAGGTAAGTACTGATATCACTGGAATCATAGTAGGTATAACTTAATAAATAACAAGAAAAATTATAATTTTGAAGAAAGCAAGTTGAGCTTTTGCTGACAGAGACCCATGAGTGAGAAAGAATATTTTCTAACACCAATCTTTACCATATTGCTCAATTTATTTTTGTCCTTGGCTTATTAATGCAGTCATTAGATGAAAGGTAGTCAAAGCCATACAGGTCTGCATATAGAGCCATACATATTAGCAGCCAAGAGGTACTTTGGGCCTATAGTCTATCTCAAAACCAACTTGGGAAAGCATTCGTTGTCTTGGCACTCCCCATTCCCAACAAAGGCAATTATGGTAATATATTTGTATCTATTTTGTTACAGTGTTTTGCTACTTCTACACCATTCATGGAGTTTTGTACGAACAACCCTATGAGATGTTGGTACTGGTTTTATCAACACTCATACTTCTTATCTACCTGGTTCTTAGCTACAGTGAATCTCTAATGATGGATTCTTTGAAATCGGTATATAAATGTTATACTTAATAATTTATAAGAAAATTTAAAACCATAGGTTTTGGGCATTATGTCTCATTAGAACTAACTTCATAGAAGTACTAACCTGAATATCATGGTATTTTGCTTCATTGGTGAAGTTAGTATGTTTTTAAATGTTTATTTGAAAGTCGATTGCAACTGTCAAATATTTATTATAAAAATAAATAATACATAATAATAAAACCAGAGTGCCAGAGTTAAACGTAAATACATACTGTATGTACAGCTCTGGCCAAAAGTTCCCAAACGGGGCAGCGGCGGCCGCTGCGTTTTCTCATAAAGATAGCATAGTGTGGTTGCGGGTTGCCTATGCAAATCGTTTGAGAACTTTTGGCCAGAGCTGTACATGTATATTTTTTAATCATGCAGAAATGCTAATATTTGATATGTATTGTTGTTGTAGGTGCGATTGGTGATCATGAGCATCTCAAGTCCTGTAGTTGCCATATCTGCCCTCAAGCTGGCCATTGAGTATCATTCATCAGGCAACCTAGTATTTAGAACAGTTGGTGCAGATCCCAATATGCAGTCCATGTGTCGTAAACTACAGAGGGCTATTGTTCTAATTGTATTTGATACCCAAGCACTTGTAAGTAGAAACTTTTTATGCAGTCATGTTTTTCAATTAAAATTATAATATTTTGCATTAAAATATATGTTTTTGTTTTTATTACATTTATTTTTCAAATTTTTATTTATTTGATTGATTTGCTACATTTAGGGAAGCTGTCTGTTGCTGATCCTTAATGGTGCACAATTTTCTACAGCTAAAGTTATCTTATTAGTTTGTGGACTTTTCATAACTGTTGTGTGGTCAATAGTAGGATGCATAGGGGTAAGTTATAAATAGTTATAAATAGTAGGATAGAGATTATAGAGAATGTTGACTTGAGAATTAATAAAACTCAAAGATTCAATATTTTATAAAGTTAATTGGGACTTGGGGTCAAATGTTGTAGCATAAATGTTGTGCTAGATATATATTTTTTAGATAGACTTAAAAGGATAGGGATACTGTGTCAATAAAATACGATATACCTGTCTCACGTTCTCACACTACATCAAAAAAAGAGCATCAGACTTACTCATGCTGATGTTAAGGCTGTGGAATGCTTGGTCCCTTACCTAGGACTCCTCAGTAAGGTAAAGGACAACCTTTACAGTAAAGGAGTCTGAGGTAAAGAACAAAACTGGTCAAAGGCTATGAGTAAGTCTGATGCCATAATGCTGTGACTTTGATGGAGCTTTAGATATTGTAAGGTGTGGTGTGAGCCATCTCTAGTTGTACAGAGCTTTCTGCAGAGCCTTACTGATGAGTCCGAGGTTAAGGACAAAACCAGTCTAAGAGGCCATGAGTTAATCTGATGCCATAATTTTGTGCCTTTGATGTATAAGTGTGAGAATGTGGGATGTATCTTCATCCTGTTAACTTCTATTTTATCTAAAAATATCTAGCATTGATCTATAGTACTCTAGAACATTTGATCCCAAGTCTCAACTACTATATAAATTATGTAGAAAATCTTCAAGTTTTATTAATTTTCAATTAAATGTGCTTTAATCTCTCAGCCTACTATGCTATTATTATTCTTCTTCACAAAATTAAAAAGAATGAACAAAAAACACCAGCAAGGACCTACCCATATAGTGAAGAGAGTCCTATATTTTAGTGAAAAATTTGCTGGCACAGAAATAGTAACATATTGATAGTAGATAATGTACATATATTGGTAGCCTTTGGCTCTATAGTTATCAAATACATGGTTATTATCTCTGTGCTATAGCAAGATTTTCATCCAACTATGGCACATTCTTCATTATGGTAAGGACCTTTGCTGGTTTTCTCCTATCCTTTTCTTTTCAATTTATGGTTAGTAAAAATTATAATGATAAAGTAATTATCCATACTTTCTGCTTGTTAGATGTACAGAGAAAAGCCTGTGTATATTTGGATTTTCTTGGTGGTATCTCCAATGCAACCAGCATATGTTATTTGGCAAATTGTTGTAACTGGTATGTATGTAAGTATAGAGATTTTTTATTATTATTATTATTTTGTTAGTCCTACTATATCTGAATTATTATTATCACTTCAAATGTTATCTTAAAGGATGTCTGGCGTAAAAAAGTAATTTTTGACTATTAATTGATTACTGTGACTTAATTAGACTTATACCACTAAAAAAATCGAAAAAATACCATTAATTAGATATATTTCTAATTATTAACAAAATTCTCGTGAAGTAGAGCCTACTTCACGAAGGAAGACCACAACGGCAACAGCGCTCCCTATATTCTATGCTAGATTTGGTGACTTTATCTGATTGGCCTGAGATTCCGCCGTCACCTGAGAAATGACCACTGAGAAAGGGTTGAAAAAAATAACAATGCAAGTACCGCTAGTACTCGCATTGTTATTCTTTATTTCGCACACCTACCATGATTTGGAGGGGCCAAAATATACTTGTTGCAATGCAAGTACCCACTCAGTAATAAAAAATAATGCAGAGTTTTACCTGAGACTGACTGAGGTAACTCGTTACTTTAGTGTGCAATCAGTATATATCTGAAAGAGGGAGAATTCCCCTATTTCTAAAATAAATTTCTCCTACTTTTTATTATTTCTTTCAAAATATTTGTTCCAATGTTGCCGATGTCTGAAAATCTATATTAGTTAATTATCTAATTAATGGGTTAATAATCAAAATTTTTGAATGAAACTTTTTGAGTTATTATTTAAAATTAGCTTGCTTTAGTTTACAATGAAAATTATACATTTTTTTATGACGCCAGACATCCTTTAATTTGTTATATTACATAATATCAATGCTTACCCGTAGAAGTAAACAAACTACACTGTACAAATTTTACTCAAAATTAATGATCTATGTTTGGCACTTTTACGCTGTTAACAGGTGAAGTATGTAGGTTCATTCCAAAGGGTTGTTTCATAGGTTTAAGTTTGCAGAAGCATCAATATTATAGTTTTGATATTTTCTTTTTATATGAAGTAGTATAGTTTAATTTTGACTTGAAAATTTAACATAACTTTCCTTGAAAGCAAAATATACAAGTTAATGCTCTGTCTCTCAAATGCAAATTAAGCAAGTGTGTGTAAAAAATAAATAATAATAAAATAAATAAATAATTATGGAACTGCATAATTTTCTTCATAGCGGAACAAAATTAGTGTGCTTATTTTTCTTTCATTGCACAATGACTATATATTAAGATAAATAACAAAATTTCAAATAAAATTTTATCTTTTAAGATAAAATTTAGACTATAATATTTAAAAAAAAAAAACGAAGAAAAAAAAAATGCTTGAAATGCAGTAACAAAACTAATTTTAATTGTTGCATTTAAAGATTTATTTTTAATTTTCAGCAAACCAACAATTTGATTGAGACCTGTGTGTATGTATCAGGAGCACTACTTCTGCTCATCCATGTGTACCTGTTTATTAATACCGTCCAAGTTTACCTTAACTTTGGCAAAGGTTTACAAGAAAGAGGTAAATAATAATAATATTAACCATTTTATGTTATCTTTCTAAATAAATTAACATGCTTCTCTTATACAGTTTTTGAGATCAAATCTCTGCCTTCACATACCTTATTTGCATCTTATGGATCCATTGATAGCAGCTCTGCAAGTCTCTTGGCCTCTTAATTTCGCTTATTACTATGTTAATAAACAGCAAAATTTCCATTTGATCTACTATGTATTAGTGATATCTAATATTTCAAAATAATGTACCAGTGTATTGGGAACGATGTCCAAGTTTAAAGTATCGATCTGTGATGTAATATAGCTACGGCTTTTAAAGTGAGAGTCTATAAGTTTTAGAAAGATTTAATCTTAAATAATATGGTGTGTATATGCATTTGTTTATAGCAGTTTATAGCAATGATATGTCTTAATTCTTCAGGAGCTATATTTCAATAAAACTTAGAACATGTGTACTATATTATGCTTCTATATACTACGGCTAACATTTTTTTTATATATTTACTCTCTGGGTGTTATGCAAATTGGTTTAATACAGCTTAATTAAATGAGTTTATATGCATATATTTATTAGTGCGTCCATTGCAAATATAAGTTTTACACATTTCACAGTTGCTGCAGTTTGTGCAGTTTCTGTACTTTTTAGGAATGGAGAATCTGCACATTCTGCAGCTGAGGTGTATGGAGAATGTGCGAATTATTTATTTGATGGGAAGTCAATATTATATATTATGTATGTATAATATCATTTAAAAATAAATATATTTTTTAATTTTTATTATTATTTAAGAATATTTTCAAGCTCTCTTTTCTCTGCATACTTGCAAGCTAAAATTAAGTATAGCAGTCTTGTAGTCATTTAACATAAGTCATTAACATTAAGTTAACAATAACATTTAGTTGTTATTTCTATAATATAGATTAACAATATTGCAAAAAGTAACGTTATAGTTATAAATTAACAAAAATTGAAGTTAACTTGGCGATAACTATAATGTTACTTTTTGAAAGTTTTTTTTTTCTTTATACTGACTAAAAAATAAAACCAACTTAAGAAATGAGAGAAATAATAAATAAAAAAATGCCTGATTATTTATAAATAAGTTTATAAATATAAAAAATATTAACTTCATAAATAATTAAACTTATGAATAAGTCATAAAACACATATCGTCTGAAAGCTGTTAATTTTATAGTTTACGTAAGGTAACATTAAAGATAATGTAATAGTTGGGGACAAATTTAGAGTTTACATTATCATTAAAGTTATAGTCTTACATGAAATTAACTAACAGATAATTAATAACTTTAATTAATTAACGTTATAGGAAATTTATAGGTAACGACTACAAGACTGTAGTATAGTATTCTTATTCTTATAGGTAACATAGTTCTATGTATTACTTAACTTAGTTCTTTCAATTAACAGTTCAAGTTTTTGTGGTTTTGGGGCGATTTTTTTTTTTTTTTTTTTTTTTTTTTTTTTTTTTTTTGCTTCATACTTTGGACTGATATTACTTCTATATATTTTTTCTTTACTGTCCTCTAAATATTAATTTTATAATATATTATTAAAAGACAATTTTGTCCTTTCCTTTAACAGCTGTTTTATTACTATTATTATTGGTGAGAATGTTTGTATGAAACCACTTATTATAGTCCATAAATTTGTATATATATTCATATTTACTCATTAATTGCATTTTATAAGTATCAATTTTAATCAAATTTAAGTTTCATTTTAATGATGGAAAAAAAATGGAACAATTAAACAACAAAAAATGATGAATTTTTGTAAATTTTCAGATGTTAAAAAAGAAGAGGTAAAGAAATAAATAATTAAGTACTACTATAAGAATCATTAAAGAAAATTAAACCACACACACATATTTTAAAAATATACACTGCCAAAAAGATAAGAACCCATGATTTTATATTAATATAATCAAAATGTTTATAGTCATTTAATATTATTGCCTTTTTTATATAACTTGTAACTCAAGAAACTAAACCTATGTTTGCCATTAAAAAAAAAAAAAGAAAAAATACAAACATTTTTATGTATACTTTGTAACATGAAACTTGCAATAAAATAAAAAGTTTAAAAAATACATTTCTTCGTTTACTCACTTTTATTATTATTATTATTATTTTAACTGCTTCTACTGTTACTCAAATTGAGTATTAAATTATCATATTTTGTAATATTATATAGTATCATCTAGATGTTTGATAAATATCTCAAATATCTGTCCTTAAATATCATGTGTCACTGTAAAGCAATAATTGTAGGAACAAAAGAAAGAAAAAAAAAAGAAACAAAAAAAGAAGAAAAAGAAAAGCATAGTGAGAGCCTCTACAGTACATAATATAGTAGTATATTACTCTAGTCTGAAGTGGAAACTACCCTTGCTAATATTTTCCTTTCATCCAAATATCTTGTTCAGAAATATTTTTATTAAAAACATATACGTACTATATATGATTACTATAACTACGGTGTAATCTTTATGAAATCAAGAGTGATATCAACTTATTAAATGGGTGTTTTTAACTGCAGTTGTAGTGGCAATGCATTTTTGTTATTAATATTTTATATTTTTGAAAGAAAGCATTTAACTGTTCAAATTTTTACTTATTTTCATTTTTTTTTATCCGTATGTATCGGGAATTATAATAGCTGTAATAATTTTCAAAAACAGAAACAACAACAATAATATATATATATATATATATATATATATATATATATATATATATATATATATATATATATATATATATATATATATATATAATCAGGAACATTAAAAATATGTAGTAACTTAATAAGCAGCAAAATTTGCTATGCGCGATCGATACATTGAATAATTTTTCAAATAATAATGTAATTGAAAATATTTATGTATGTTGAATTATACCAGGTTGACTTAACCTTATAGTAATGTTTATTTGCATTCCACTGTGTTTGAAAATAAATTAAATTTCGTGTTGTAATAATTGTGATGCATCCTTTTTATGACTTTTTATTATCCTTTGCATCCTTCAAATCCTATGATTCTTTTCCTAAAAAGTAATAAAAAATAAATAAATAAATGCACAACTAAAATGAATAAGTGATTAAATGAAAAATGATACTATACGGCTGCTATACCAATAAATAAGTAAATAAGGCTCGTGCAGCGCGCCTGCAGGAATGACATATATGCAACCAGTTGGTCCGATACGGGATGCAAGTTGCATATCACGTAGGGGCTACACAAGAAAATGGTTATACATTTTTTCCACTTAATGATTTTAAAGTGAAACATTGAATCACAAATTGTAATCCTTAAAGAGTTTTTTTATAAAACATGTTTATAAAATAATCAATTGATATGATATAATAATCGGACATAATATAATTATTACAGATGTAAGGATAGAAAATATAAACGCATCTAAACTGTTTTATATTTATTTTATTTTTTTAATTAATATTGATTTTTTTACTTACCAATGTTTTTGTTAATTAACATTGTTCATTTATAAACAACAATTGGGCAGTGAAGATTTAAGTGAGCTTGGTAATGTGAAATTGCACAGACTTTTTATTATTATTATTATTTTTTTTTTATTAATATTATTATTTTTTTTTTTATGCTCGTCTGTAAATTACAGAGAAAATCGGTCACAAACCTCAAATAACAGAATAATTGTCCACACCCACTGCCACAGTATGAATGGAGATTCACTGAATTTATAAGAACGTCACATTTTTTTTTCTTAATTCCACTCATACTACAAACTCCAGCTCAAATTGTTTACTTATAATTTTTTTTTCTGTATTTTTTTAACCAATTTTTTATATAAATTCATATTTTTTTTACAACAAAATCTATAGAAAATTGACAAAAATGATTTAATAAGCTATAGATTTTTTTAAGTATTTTTTTATACATTAGATGAAGACCAACAAAATTGGAGAGGGTCATCTAAAACACCACTCATGTTTATCTATTTTTTTTTATTTCCCTCATTTTTTTTAAATATATATATATTTTTTTAATTAAGTTCTCAGCTAAAACATAAATTTTGCTGATAGTCTGTTAAAATCTGAACCTATAAACATTATTTAAAGCTATAAATAAATATTATTCTATAATTTTTATTAAAACAGCAAATATCAAGGCACTTATAGAATGGCCAGTCTTAATCATAAGTGTCTTAATTTTTCTGTTATAATTGTCAAGAAATGTCATAATTTTTCTTAGTTTCCAAAATATTTTTAATAATAATTAACATTTATTTATAGCTTATAAATATTTCATTCTTCTTTTTTTTTCTTTTTTTATAAAAAAAAGCTAGAGGTGATTTTTTTTTTTTTTTTTTTTTTTTTTTTTGCTTAAAAAGGATGTGAACGAGCCTATAGGAACACCAAACCCTGGCAAATATTCTCTGCAAAATATTTATGAAACAAATTTCTAGATTAATAGATATATAACAAAAACTAACAAGAACTTTACAATAATAATTTTCAGGTGGAGAAATAGAATGTAATGATTGCTTTAAGTATTTTTTTTCACACCTCCTAATTCTTAGAAATGTCAGTCATATTTTCAACGATTAAACAACTTTTATTATTTTTTTTTTTTTTATATATTACATGAAATTTCTGAAAGAATTGAAGGTGGAAGTCTCTCTGTAGTTTAAAAACTGTCACTTCTCTTAGCACATCTGCAGGAAACATTTGTTTTGTTTAAATTGTATTAAATTATTTATGTGCTTACGTTACATTGAGCGGCGCAAGTTTTTTTTCTCTCTCTCTTTCTCTCTTTTTTTCTTCTTTTTTTATACTTTTTAAAAACTAATACTGAACTCTATATTATTTTTATTTGGCAATAATTATATTTGGCACTTACTTATTATAATTGAGTTAAAAATATCTTTATAATTATTATATTAAAGCATTATAATTATTGTTAAATTAAAGTTATTGCAGATATTCAAAAAAGTTATTATTATTATTTGGAGTGTTTATAATTCATTGTTATTGATTATTATATTATAATAATGATATTGTAAAAATTTATAAGTTTATCAATATAAAACCGCTCAAAAACATTTAATTTAACAACAACTATAAAAGAGCAGTATATATATTTTATTCTCTTATGTAATTTTTTTTAAAAGCACATAAAGATACAATTTTCTCATATTATGTACAAATATATTTTTCTGTATAACTTTGGCACTTTTCAAATACTGCACATATATATAATATAGTGTATAAATGATACGTTAATCATTTGACATTTGTTTCAATTGTAATATAACAATATACCAATCGATTATTTAAAACACTAGTGAGCATCATTGGACCTTATATTTATAGTGTATATATGGAAACAAATAAGCATAATTTTGGAAGAATCATATAACTTATTGCATAATAATTTGTATTCATGTGGTTTGTTATATATTATTTTATTCTAATTAAATATATATCGTTTTTCGGTTCGTTATCTCTGTCTAAGATTCATTCATACTGAGTCTCCTTCCCTTTCTACCCCTCGTACTCCCGCCCACACCGTGAAAGCAGAGCGCGGCACCGACAGCCGCGGTACCAGGTCTGGAACAAACGGTAAAGCAAAGCAAAGTTGGGCGGGGCTGGTGCCTACGGCCGGCCGCGTGGATTGGTCGTGATGCAGTGTTACGTGTGCGAAACTCCCCCGCAAAACTCTGCCCTACCGACGTTTTGCCAGTGTTCATACTCTGTCTGTCAAACAAGCAGAGTAAAGCTAGCATCAGGCAAGCTATATGAGCTCCTCGTGGGCCCATTTTCTCTCTTTCTCTTCCGCCCGCGCCCGCAGCTTCAACGAGAGCCTGCACAAACTTCTCTTAGCTGCCGAGAAAGTGGGAGAAGAGAGAAAGAGAGAAGTTAAGAGCAAAAAGAGCCCTCTTCTCTATACTCTCATACACTTTTTCCTCTTTCAGCAAAGCACAGCAATGTAGTTGCTACCGCTGCAACCTCCTCACTCTAGCCTTCTCTCTCTCTCTCTTTCTCTCTCTCTTTCTCTGAAGATCGATCAGAAAACAGAGAGTGAACGAGAAAAGAGACTGCGATCAATAGCACACGAGCGTAGAGAGGGATGAGGAGTAGGCCAGTCGAACAGACCGTCCGACAAAACGAAACGAGAATGAGACAAAGAATTTTCACTGTATTTTATATTTCTCCCATATTTTTGATAATTTTGTTTTGAATTTATACTTAAATTTTCTAAATTTATCGTATTAATTTCATTATTATTATATTTTAACAAAGAAGAAGAGAAAAAAATAGTAGGACATATTATTTGTTGTGCGGGTTGTGGAAATAATAATAAAAAATCTAACAATAACAAACCACTTGCTTACAAAAATTTAACACATAAAAATTAATGCTTTTCATGTCAATAATATAAATATATATATATTTATATATAAAAGAAAAACTTGTTTCCTGCTTTGATACACTGAGAGAAATAACCATTCACTCGCCACTTAATAATCATGAAGTGGAGTCTTTGACCTCCTTAATATAGTTCACATTTTTTTTTTCAATTCTGAATATATAATTATTATTTTTTTTCATTTTCATCATCATATAACCGTGACACTTAACCAATTTTAATATGTAATGCAGTATTTTTTTTTAATAGTTTCTATAATTATTTTGTAATTAAAAATCAACTTTTTTCACTAACGTTTATTATTATTATTTTTCACAATAAAGTCTTGATTAAACATTTTCACCATCTTTCTTCTTTCTTGACCTTGCATTTTCATAACATTCGGCACCAAAAATATCTTATCCTACAACCCATATACATTTCTTTTTAATATATATATTTTTTTGACAAAATGAACAACATAAAAATTTATAACACATTTAATTTGATTTTTTTTTACCATTTAAATGTAGGTACCCCAAGATTTAAACAACCGGAAGAACAATAATTTTATGAGTTTTTTTAAGTGTGTTTGGGTGTGTGTTTGAGGTATACCGTGATTTTTCTTTTTGTTTTTTTGTAGCAAAAAAGAAAAGGGGTTTATTATTTTTGATGAAATTGCACCCCCAAAATACCATAACTACATACCACCCGTAAAAAACCTCCTCCCCTACTTTTACCCTATTAAACTTCGGTCCAGTGCCGATCATACAAAATCTCGAAATATACCATCTTAGTTAACAATCTTTATTCATCCAATGAGCCTATTCAAGATAAGTCTGACCATAATTGTGCGATCGTTCTTGAGAATAGAAAATCATTTTTAAGTATGCAATATTTATTAAAACATAAAATAATATCATAAACAAAATATTTAACATGAATAGAGTTTTTATTTTTATCATTTTTTTTTTTTTATATTGTAAACATAGAGAAACTAGACTATTTAATTCATTTTTATTTATTATATTTATTTTTTTCGTGTAACGTGGATTAAAAACAAAAGTAAATTAAGAAACCATAAGGACTGTAACAACATTTTTTTTTTAATTTCTCCTATGTTAGAATATTTTGCTTTATTATTTTTTTTTTAACAGTGGTCTTATATTGAAATGCACAAATTTAGAAATATTTTTGACAACGTCCTAATAAGTTTTTTTTTCCTGATTGTTCTAATTTTTGACCACATATACAACTACATTTTACTAAATTAATCAGTCTATGCACAGCATAAATATTACAGAATAATAATAAAACAGAATATTTTGATATTATAATAAATTATTTTAATTATATATTTTTTTTAATTAATGGCTTTCCCACCCTAACAATAAGGCGAGATATGTACCCCCTCGCAGTTTAATTGTGCTTTATCTTATTTTTATAAGAGCCATCAAAAATGTGGCTATACAATAAACCAATAGCGGCTCACATCTGCTCACTACCGTAGTAAATATACAAGAATCTTCAATGATAATAATAATAAATATTTTAATTAATATTTTGTAGACTACATCTCCTCCTTTCTGAGAAGATATTTTATTCCATTTTTTTTTATAATATATATATTGGGTTTATCAATAAAGAAAAAACCCATAATTAGGGCATTAACAATTAAAAACAACAACATCACTCGAATGAAAAAAAGATTCAAGTGATTTCTTTTTCTTTTTTTATATACTTATATTTTACTGTTAAAAATTACCTTACGAGGAGGTAAAAAGTATTTAAAAGCGATTTGTGTATGTTATTATTATTATTATTTTGTTTGTTTTTGTTCTGATAAATAAATTCCAATAACATTTTGGGAGAGGAGGATTTTTACACAAAGGGAATTTTTAAAAAGGCTATATAAATACCTTTTTAAAATTACTTTAACTGGAAGAGGTAAGGCTGTTGGTGCAGGAAAATAGGTTTTTAGAAGAGTATTGCTTTTTTCCCCCCTCGATCACTAAAAATTCTGGTTCCTCATTTTTTTTTTTTTTTTCCTTTCTTTCTTTTTTGTAGTTGTTTTCACATCATAAATATGAGGCCAAATATTATATTAATATAAACAGAAATATTTTGTGCACCACACCCACCACAACACCACAAAGGAAAAACGAGACGATTTAGGCGCCATCACAAAGCTGAGCGCTTAACTACAGTCTGTCCTCCTCCTCTTCTTCCTCTACATCTTCGTGATTTTCTTCTGATTCTTCTTTATAACCTGGATGCTCCGAAATGGCATAATAATTACCATTATAAATCACACCTAATTCTCGTAACACTTCACCACGTATTGTTGCTTTAATCGTCCAATTATAACAATCATCGCTTTCACTTTCTCTATCTAAACGTTCCACATCAACAATTTTTGAATTTAATCTTTCTAATATAATACCAATATCTTTAATTGTAAGATGACGTTTTTGATCTACAGATAATTGATCTATTAAAAGAAGAAATTTCTCTGTAGTGATCGCTTCTTCTTCTAATACTGTATTTTCTGTTTCTGATTCTGAACTGTCATGACCAAATCCTAATTGGTGATGATGTTGATGCTGGTGATGCTGGTGTATTGTAGCAGCAGTCATTAATGATTCGCCTTCGATGTCTAAAAAGCGTACGTGAGTTCCTTTAGGTAAAGCTCCTGTTCTTCTACCATCCATTCCAGCTGCAGCAGCTGCAGCTTGTTGAGCATCTTGAATTGGAGAAGTAGCAACTGATTTATGAACTTGTATTTTCCTACCTTCTTCATGTAAAGCACAACAATGAAAATCGCATTCACTTGTATCTGCTGCAGGGCTTCCACTTCTTGGATGGTGTATATGATTCGCACATTCTGGTGTATGAATGTGTATTGTTGTACTTTCAAAAGAACTTCCTTGCCTAGATAATCGAGGCACTGCACCAACACCACTTGTACCACTAACACCACTTGAAATATTATTAGAACTTACACCTCCTCCAGCATTTATTACTCCTCCGTAGGAACTACTAGAACTTATAATCTTGGCTGCATGAACATCATCATGGTTTATCACAGTAATTTGAGGGCTGTAACGGGGCGGGTACACATCATTTATTAAAGTTTCTTTTTTACCGTCACGCGTCACCGTACTGTGTATACCAAGTTTATCAAGACTAGTTTGAATAACAAGTGAGGGTCGACCTGATGATTCAGTCTGACCCCCTGCCGATCCTAGCGGTGTGGATGATCTATGATCAACACCCTTAATTTTGTTAGGTGAAGAAGACGATGGCGAGGAGGAAAACTTTGATGAATCATTTTTGTGCGATCCCGATGCGGCAGATGATGTCGCGTTTTTATCACCGTGTCGTTGATCCCAGTGCAACACCACGGTGACTCGGCCCTTGTTGTCCATAATTTTCCACGAGGGGGTTTCATCGTGTAACTCTAATGAATGGATGGTCTCGCATACGATCCTTGGTATAGCGGATATGGCTGTAAGCATACAAATAACATATATTAGATAAAAATGTTTATCATAGATATTTATCATGAATAAAAAATGTTTTAAAAGTAAATTTTCGCACAAAATGTAAAATAAATAAGCAAAAAACGTTACTATTCATTTATTTTTCAGAGTTTATGAATGAAACTTAGGAAAATAAAAATTTCGTGACTAAAATTATGATTCTTTATCCAGTCTCACGCGATTTACTTGTATAACATAGAGAGGGACAAACATGTTGCATATACAACAGGATACTTGCATGCTTGCGTGTGAGAACAGATTATCTCCACATGACAGACAAGTTTTTATGAAAAGTTATCGTTTTAGGGTATTATAAATTTTAACAAGCTATAATATTTTTTAATTTATCATTAACAAAGTGTGAAGAAATTTTATTAAAAGGTAAGTTTAAACTGAAGTAAAAAAATAATATTAATTTACATTTAATTTATTCATTTTGTTTAATTCTTAAAAATAATTTACTATTCACATAAATATAAATACTATATAAATATATATAGTACTATATAAATATAAATACTTATATATATATATATATATATATATATAAGTATTTATATTTATGTGAATAGTATAAAGTTGTAATTATAATAATAACCTGCTTTTTAATAAGCTCAAGGTATGTAACGTATTTTTATTCTAATTAAAAGTGGCAATAAAATGAGAGAAAATGATTATTTGTTTCTTATGACACACTTATGCTCACCCGCTCTTATAACGTCGACTCCAGCTGGAAACCAGCGTTCACCTGGTCTAAGTAATAGAAGCACTGTGTTATTAGGAAGAGTTCTGAAATATTCACCGTCTTCTACTTGAGTTCCGTCAGATTCTAATAAAAGTCGAACAGGTTCTCCAGGAGGCACATTTAATTTTTCTTTTCCTGTGAACACGATTTAAGGCGTATATAATTAAATGGAATTTGTGTTATTACGTATATGTGAAGTATTATAACTTGTGTATATAATAGTAAATAACGATGGCAGTTTTTTTGTTGTTGGATGGTTTATCAATTTGTGTTAACCTCACAGCACATTTATTTTATATTATTGTAAAATTGTTTCTATTATAACTGTGTTTGTTTTTTGTTTTTTCAATTTTTTAAAAATATATTATATTATCAAAAGAGGAAGAGAAAAAAAGGAGATTAGAGAAACTGGAATGCAGTATAACAGCCAGTGACTCTTGGCAGCTTTTAGCTAGTACTGTCGAGTTAGAGAGGAGCACCACTGCGCGGTGAACGGCGAACAAGCTAGAGAGAGAGAGAGAGAGAGAGAGAGAGAGAGAGAGAGAGAGAGAGAGAGAGAGAGAGAGAGAGAGAGAGAGAGAGAGAGAGAGAGAGAGAACGCGAGTGGGCTGGAGCGGCGGCAGCAGCTCCGCTCTTTTCGTCCTTATTGATTCTTGCGCACGGCAGCGGGTGCGACGTCGGCAGCGAGCGAGGCTGCTGCTGCGGCGGTAGGCAGGCAAGCAGCATGGAACTCACTCTCAGCTTACAGCAGTGGAGACAACCAACCCCAAACTATACAATATACTGAACACCATCCCCCATATCCACACAGAGAAAACTGTACCAAACAATTTTATACCTCCCTCTTTTTTCCCCACTCATATCAAATACCTTCTCTTTATCCCTTTTGTTGACCTCTCCGTCATAACATAAAATACTAATATTCATTCGCTTGATTTCATAGTATTTTTAATAGCTATAAAGCGGAAAATATATTTATTGTATAGCAATTTCTTTTTCAATGATGTTGATTATTATTTTTAAATTTATGCTATCAAAGGTTGGAGACAGTTACAGTATAATAAAAAGATATGAAGTGAGAAATGATCTGATGATATGGTATAGCATGAGAGTTCTTTTTACATGGGGCGGGGCTCACGTCGCGACTGCTGCTAAACTCTCTCTCTCTCTCTCTCTCTCTCTCTCTCTCTCTCTCTCTCTCTCTCTCTCTCTCTCTCTCTCTCTCTCTCTCTCTCTCTCTCTCTCTCTCGTTCTCTTCTCTTTTACAGCTGCTGCTCCATACGACCCATCGATTTGACCGTTCTTGAATGACGAAAAAGAGAACACAAGCAGGACTGAAGGAGTAACTGCAGTGAGACGAGAAA
This sequence comes from Ecdyonurus torrentis, assembly GCA_949318235.1. Taxonomy (NCBI): domain Eukaryota; kingdom Metazoa; phylum Arthropoda; class Insecta; order Ephemeroptera; family Heptageniidae; genus Ecdyonurus; species Ecdyonurus torrentis. The sequence goes on from OX439129.1 coordinate 22,285,560, forward strand.
ATCAAAGCTCTTAGCCTTAGGTGGTACAATATACGCGTACACAGTATATAAGCCGTTGTAGAGAGCGAGTCAGGAAGAGAAAGAGAAAAAGAGAGAGAGAGAGAGAGAGAGAGAGAGAGAGAGAGAGAGAGAGTAAGGTATATAAGCTTAGAAATCGAAGGTGGAGGACGAAAACGCGAAAAATCACAGAGTACCCATCCCAAGAAAATTTAAAATTTTCTATATTTTTTTGATAGGCTTTCACAGAAATTTGAAACAAATTTTAGTTGAAAGAAAATGGCTACAGCTTGTTTTCAGTGTTAAAAGCTTTTTATTAAAGTATTCAGTACACAAATTTTAATGAAGAACAAAAAATGAGTGAAAATTTTCACCTATTTTTACACATTCAGATCACCATAAACTAAAATTGAGTTTTAAAATTGTTTAAAAACAAAAAATTAGTCTAACACTGTATCAAAATTTACACCACCGATGTTTAATATTAAACACGTTATATTACATTGATTAATTTTAAAATGACAAGTGTTAAAACTGTCTGTGCTGTTTACAATTTAATGCACTTTTAATTGCAGTAAAAAAAAAATAATATTATCATTCTAAAACTACGTTAGGTTCGCAAATTATATCACAATAATAAGTTTGGATGTAAATTTATATTAATTTTAAATTATATCACAATAATTTTTTTCTGTTTTTTTTTTCCAGAGAAATGCTGCTACTTAAATAATAATAATAAAAATCAATATAATTGTGCAATAAAGAAATGCATTTTTTTTAAATAAATTAAGAAAACATAATATTTAGCAATGAATGAAATGCGTAAATTTATAAAAGAAGCAATAATAATATCAAATTAAATCAAATAAAAAATAAAGAGGGAATAATACGTTGTAGCTGTCTAAGGTGACTTCTCAGGTGAGTATGCAAATTTCCCCTTTTTCTCCTTCATACTCAAACATAACTTTTTCTCATTTTAGTATTACCGCAAATAAATAAAGTCATAAAATTAAAACAGCAAAATAAAAACAGTTTTTTATTATTATTATATAATTTTTTTTTTAAAGTTTTAAATAAGGTGTTACACAGCATATTAAATATTTAGTTTCATTTTTTCTGCAATCAATACTGCACTTCGGAACTCACTCATTGCTGGTGCAAATTTAAAAACATGAAATTTAAAAATAAACTATTGTAATGTGTATCCCTAATTTTTCACATCTCTGCAGGTGTAAATTTTGTTACAGTATACACAACTAAATTATTGTTTTACAGTAATCGGAATTTATAAAAAGAGGTGCAAATTTCTGCTAATTTTTTGGACTTCAACAAACTTGTTGTACTGAAAAATTCAACAACATTTTGAAACCTCTAAAAAAGTGTTTCAAATGTCTATGAAGCTTGGATTTAGATTTTCTTGGGATAAATATTGTGATTTTTCGCGTTTTTTTATCCCCCACGTTTAAATACTTTTCTTTACCTTTTTTTTTTACAGTTGCTGATATACTTCTCACATTACTTTTTCTTAAGACCCTAGTGTATATAAAAGGTTATACCGCAAGGACAAAAATATAAATATATATTAAGACTTTGAATATGACTTTCCTTTCAAATTCCTCTGCTACTATAACCCTTTCTCCTACTGTGCTCTCCATGTTTCTCACTCTCGCACCTACTGTAGCAAGAAGAGCAAGAGCACATAGAGCAAGCAGCGTGTGTGCGCTTCTCCTTGCTGCGGCTTCGTCACTTACATCCCCTAGGGCTTGAGGTATATGTGGTGCGCGTGTGGAGTGCACGGCAAGAGAGAAAGAGAGAGAGAGAGAGAAAAGAGTAAAAAGTAAAAAGAGAGGGAGAGAGGTGAAGAGGTTGCATATGCAGATGAAGAGACTTTGAAAGTAAACTTTACACTTAAGTAAAGAAAATTGACACCAATTTTATCGATTTTTATTGATTACGTTTTAAGAGTCATAAAGTACTCTTATAATTCTGTAACGCTAACATAAAATAAATAGCTTTTACGTTAAAGTTAAAAACTGTAAAAGTATTAACTACATTTTTTAAAAAGAATATTTGCACTCTTAAGAACAATACTTAATTCTATTTTATGCTGGGAATAATTTATCTCTATAGCCTACTGCTCTCTCTCTCTCTCTATCTCTCTTTCTCTCTCTTTCTTTCTCTCTCTCCCTCTTTCTCTCTCTAGATTAACTCTCTTTTTTATCAATTAGCATAGTTCCCTGATCAGCAGAACCCATCGTATATAAATAAGAAAATACTGAATAAGTTATTAATATTATGTATAAATTTGAGTACATAAAACCAGGCCTAAATTGTTTATACAGATAATCAACAATGTTTTAGTTCATAAAATCATAGGTAAATGTGCTATGAGTTCTAATAGTCATCACATAAAATTATGTCATGAAAGGAGCACGAATACTTTAAGGCTGATTTCTTTAACTTAACATGCAAAACCCATTATTAATCAAATAAAAACTATAGAAGAGTAATTTAATTAGAAAACATATAAACATGTATGTTAACATATAGAAAATGCAACTTTAATTTTTCTCTATATAGCATAAAGACATTAATTATTTTTTTACCCTTTCACCCTTATTTTTCACCCTTTTTACGAATATATTTAAGGGATGATTTATTAAAAATATTTTTTAAATTTACATGGCTACGAATGCTATATTACATTTTGTAATTAAATTACATGTTCCTAGACTCACCACGTAATACGAGCTCCTCAAAGCTATTGACGACCAAGGCCTTGCGTACGTTCCTCCAACTGTCCCATAATTTAAAGGGTCGTTTGCCTCCTCGCACCTCCTGTAAAAATAATTCAAAATTTAGTATGCATGAAAGAAAATTAAAAATCATATTAACATATCTTATCTTCATCAGTTAATATAAAATTAGAAACAAATGTTACGTAAAATTTGAAACTACTCTATGTCTTACGAAGTTATGTTTAAAAGTTATTTCAATTATATAAAACGCATTGGTTAAGGTGTAAAATTTAGTATATATATATCACCATTACTATTGATTATATAATAATTAAACTTTATAGCATAATTAATCAATAAAACAACATTTCAAAAACTTTTATTTAGTTTTTCAGTGGTTAAAATTAGTTAATCATTAACTATAGTTGATATTTTGACTATATTTGGCAAGTCAGAAATTATTTTAAGTACTTCCAACATAGACAAAAGGTATGGATGGACTATACATTAAATTTTAATTCACCTAAGTTATTTTTGCAGAAAATAATATTAATATTAATAAATATGATACTATGTTTTATATCAAAGTTTTGAAAATAATATAATATTAAAGAGGTAGAAACATATATGATATTGATGAAATATATCCTTAAAGAAGAATATGCAGTACTACAATAAAATACAGTGATCAACAAACTATAGAATCTATATTAAAATAAATAAATAGGTGAGAGAAAAGGAAACTACTGATAATCGATAAGATATTTTAAAAATTTAATCGGTTATAGATTATTTAAGATGATTATGTTCTTGAAACTAAAAACAAAAACCACCCAATTAAACTCACAATGAGTTAACATTTCATGAGTACGTATAGTTGGTGACAATATCAACATGATATACATATTCATACACGTCTTAAATATTAAGAATAAGTGATCCTGTGAGATTATAAATTTATACAAATTTTTAATCGACGATTTTAAAATTTTCTCAATAGAAAAAAAAAAGAAGTTCAAATACATGCAAATAACACGTAATAAAACGTAAATAAAGTATTATTAGTTTCCAATACTAATATTCATTTCATAACACATTCAACAAATAAATAGTCAATCCTTGTTTTTTGGATGCTGAGATTACTGAGACAATCTTTTTGTGAAAATGGGACTTTTTTGAAAAAATGAAAGCAAATTTTTTAAATACTTAATATAATAATAAAGCTAATTATTGTTAAAGGAAATATTCATTGTTTTTTCATACATGTGGTTAAATAAGTTCCTCTTGCAGTATTTACAGTATTTTTATTATATTGAAAACATTAGTGAGAGTGAAAAAAATATCCCAGTTATAAAATGCTGAGGTTTAAATTTCTTAAAATGCACATTAAAAAAAATAATAATAAAATTACTCTCTCTAAAATATTTAACTTCATTTCAAATGTCTTCTAGGTTTATTATTATTTACGGTTCATAACTAACATAAATTATGATGCATATTCTTAGATATTAGAATTATAATTTAATCGTATATAGTTTGTTAAAAATGTGCTGATTTTGAAAGCTTTTGTTTTGTATACTGAACGTTGTTACTAAACATAAAACTATCTTTGAATAATGTTGTTGCAAAAGTTTAACAAAGTTAGTTAGGAACGATATCATCAACTTGATTATTGTTTAGCGGAAAAGCTGTCTCGCGTGACGTCACATAATATCTCCACCCCCGCACTAGCTTGCTAGCTCTCGACTTATATTCTCGGGGTCCGCCCTCTCACGTGCTGTAGTGGCAGAAAAGAGAACACAGGCAAAAGCAGAAAGCGCAGCAACAACAGCAGCTATTTCCGGGACCCAAAGTCTCTTGCTTTCACCCCGTCACCTTTCCCTCGTCAGCACTTAATCATCTTCACAACAATAACAATTCAATCCTCATTAAAATGAAAAAAAAAAAAAAAAAAAAAAAAAAAAAAAAAAAGGAAAAAAAAAAGCGTAGGCATGAGATTTTTGTAGATTTACCTACTCTCTTCTTCTTGTTTTAACGTTAAGTGTAATTCAGATACTGTGTGTGCTTGGGAAAAAAACTGCTTATTCATGAGATTCTCTTTATTAAAAATAATTATCTAAAATGTTGTCTTTTAAAAATTATACTATACATGTTGTTATTAATTAATCAAGAGCTTGTTAAAAAAAATTGTTATAATATATATATATATATATATATATATATATATATATATAATGCACATTTGACAAATAAATTTTTAAAGTGTCCACGATAAAATACATTATGTATACGTTGTAAATTTAATGCAAATCACCAAGAAAAATACATTTATTTGAATTCCGAGATGGAGCCTAAAATCCAGGGCATAATTTCTTAAATTATATCTTTGCCTTTTAATTCCATGAATTCCCACTTTTAGATCAAGTTTGTTTTCAAATATTACAAACGTGAACAAGACAATAAAGAGATATTATATCATAGATGACAAGTAAATTCATAATGTGAAAGAATTAGCTACATAACTGAATGAGAAAAACTAAACGAATAATCACTAATGTATTAAAATAATAATAAAATAGTTTCAAATCTGATCATTTTTTAGTGTAGGATAAACTCTCATTAATGTAAATTTATACAAAATCGTATGGCTACCCAACATAATCTTTTACAATATAAAGGTGGAACAAAAGTATAAAATATGTACAGAATTATTATTATTTCAAATTATTTTTAAAATTATTACAGCCTACATTGAGCTCCTGCAAATTGTTGTTTATGCAACTTGCACAACATATGTAATTGACAATTTGCCTAACATACAGGATGAAAAATTAATTTTTAACTGCAGTAACAACTAAAAAATATTATAAAATATTATTAAAACAACATCGTTTAAAAATTTACTGCTCAATGTTACGATGCATATATTTTTACTCATTTCAAACAAGAGCATACAGAACTGTTTTCTTATATAAATTAGTTTTGACAAAAATTGGTAAAACTAGCTCACACATTTTTTTATTTAATATTATGTAATAAACAATATAGAGTTTGTTTTTGAGATGATATAAAAACATAACAAGCAACATTATATGGAACAAAATTTTAGATTTAAATAATTATTTTTTATTATACAACATCTTATTATACTTTCAAGTTCTTCCTAAGTTAAAATGCATTTTTGAGCGTATGCGTATGAATATTTGAATAGAATCAACAAAACTAAAACGATCTTATAAAATATTAAAATTGCCGCAAGTTTTAAAACACATAGGGTTGAATAATACGTATTTTGTACCAGGCTTTATACTGAAAAGAAACTTTAAAATTAAGTAAAAAGTGAAAAACTTCTATTAAAGCATATTATGATCATTTTTTCACTTTTTATTAATTTTTAAGCCTCTTTTATATAAATGTTGCAACATTGTTTAAAAAGTATAAATATAAAATAAGTATTTTATTCATTTTCAAAACTTAACCCAAGCTCTGTTTGTAGAATTTTTCTGTACATATTTCCTAATTTTGCATCGCAAATTGACTGCGCTTCTTAATAACATCGTTGATGTGTCCCTTATTTTAAATGTGAAATATTAATTTTACAATTATCTTAATTCTATTGTTAAATTCTTATTATCTCAATTATTGCATTTTTTTTTTATCTTGTCTCTACTATACATACTGTACAACAATGAAGAAGAATAAAAGTGTTTATGAATAATAAAATGGATTCGTGGGATGTTTGAATTCAAGCAGTAGAGTAAAGATGATAGAGAGCAGAAAAGAGATGATGATAAAATAGTGAATGTATATAAAGCTTTGTCCGCATTGTCACGATGGAACTAGTGACATAGGACATAGGGCACATTATACACGTGTAAAGACGTCGTAATTCTCTCTCTCTCTCTCACACACACACACACACACACACACACACACACACACACACACACACACACACACACACACACACACACACACACACACACACACACACACACACACACACACACACACACACACACACACACACACACAATACAATACAATACAGTGTACTGTACATACTATACACAATTATATGCATACACATTATTATACATACATACGCTCTCTTGGTTTTACCGCGCTCCCCTGCCTGTTTGGATCGTCCCGCCATGAGCCGCAACCCCGCCACCCTCCCACCCTCTCGACTGCTGTATATACCGCGTCGTCGTCGACAGAAACAGGTCAGCTATATGTATGCATGCACACTGTATGTATGAACAATATTTTAAATATACAGCTAAATAATATTCAAGAGCGCGATCCAATTAGGCAATTCAAAAATGCATCGAGTATATAATGAGAGATTCAACTGTCATATTATTGCAAATAATAATATTGATATCACTCTCTGCTGATGCTCCCACATCATGATACGTAACACAACAAGCAGCATAAGAAACTTTTACTTGAATAAATTTTTAAATATTTCTCTCTTTTTTTTTTACACTTAGATATAATGAAGTTGTTAAATCTCAGTTAAATCGATATATGAAACAAAAATTAAAATTTTGGGATTACAGTTACTGTTTAACTTCATGACTATCATTTCATAATATATAATTTCAAATAAAAGAAGAAAAAGAATTCTCTCTTACTTCTCCAAGTATCATTAAAAACTTATAATTCTTATTGCATTATATTCCTTACTGTATTATAATTTTAATTAAATGGAATTTGTTAATGCAATTGATTCAAAAGTATATAAGATTCGATGCTTTAGTTTCTTAAACATAATTTTAGGAATACAATTAGTTCAATATAGTATAATGCATTCTAAAGATATTTAAAACACATAAATTTTATAACTTAAATAGTTACGTACAAATACAATTAAATACTGACACTATTTTTTATTTGACTGAAAAAAAAATTCTTCGTCACTGAACCAAAATAAATTACTTGAAATTAAATTTTCTTTATTATTATTATTTTAAATATATATTAATACCAACTTCATCCGCTTTTCTTTTAATAAATCAAGTTTTTTTTTCCTCCTGTCTCTTGAGATTTGATACTGCAATATGACACTAACTTAAAAAACTGTTAAACGTTGCTTCTTTATTTTTTATGTATGTACCCTGTTGAAAATGTTCGATAGTTAACATTTTTTTAAACTTTTTACCTATTAAAAAAAAAAAAAAAAAAAAAAAGGAAAATTCTAAAATTTCTTTAATCCTATACGTTATGATTATTATACCTTAGTATACTTAAATACTGCAATGAACCAAAGATCGCACATTTAGGTCACCTAGTTTACATTTAAGACCATCGCTATGTTTAATACTTACTGCAACAAGAAAAAGCAAAGCAAGCAAAACTTTACAAAGAAAAGGAACAACAATAACAAACAAAACAAAAAATAAAAAAAATAATGTAATATTGCTTACATTGATACAAAATATATAAAGACTATTTTTCTATCATTCTTACATTGTTCAAATTTCTAATAAGAAAAAAAAACTTTGTATCTAGGTTGTTTCGGAAGAGTATATTAATGTTAAAGATAGAAGAAGTTAGTGTACTATGATGTTGCAGTGCACTATGAAATGGGGTCATCAACTTCTATTAACAGTATCACTAGACTTTGTGCAATACACTTTATACGTCATATAAAACGTTTTTACTTATGCTTAAACAAATATATATGGATGTAAAAAATGTATAGGTTCCTGTATAAATATTAAACATTACTAGAAAAAAAAAGTTTCATGATTCAACACTAAAATAAAAAAATGAATTCATCGATTAAAGAAAAAAAAATATAAAAAAATAAAACTCTTCATGTTCATTAACATACTGTCAATTTCTTATTTAATTTTTAATATGCAATTAGTGAGAAATTTAGCTAGAATATTTAAAAATCTTCTATGAGCGGGAGGTAATTTTATTCAACTGCCTTAACGGTAAAAAATAGTACGTCCAGATACAATGTAAATATTACTACATTTGCGACGTTTTCAAAGCATAGAAAAGTATTTACAGTTCATTGCAATTTTTTTTATCATTATTTACAACAAAAAAAAAAAAAAAAAAAAAAAAACATAGCACAAATTAAAAAGTTTACAAATTATTGCACTTTGATACTTCAATACAAAACAAGATATGATATTTGTATTTTGCAACAAAATTATGCATTTTAATGCATAGTAAAGCTCTATGTAAGAAAATAAGAACTTAAATATTAGATTTATTGCAAATTTTTTTTAATAAAAAAAAATGCTTGTTCTCTTTTAGGTTTATTTTACCATCTAGATAGAAAATTTAATTGCTTTAAATATTCCTAGTTCCTACGCATAGTTAAACTCAACATATATCGATTTTCTAAAAAATCTAGGTAACAGATACACTTTCATTACGAAAAATATGCCAATATATAGAACAATGGAAAGCCATCAATACGTTATGCTTTAAAGTGTAACATAACATGCATATTATAATATTCATTGCACTCTCCTATTACACAAACTAATGATTAAATAAGACAAATTAATCATGCATACAAGGACACTTATTAAATTATAATAATCATGCTTAAAAAAGACTTAAAATAATATAATAATTCAATACAATGAACTCTATTACTAAAAATTATAAATCATTCAAACTAAGTTCAAATCAAATACTCATTTTATTTTATTTTCGTTTCGTTTCGTTTTTTCGTTTTTTTTTTTATTTTTTTTTATTTTTTTTTTTAATACATTGTAAATTAGTTTGACTTATAAGTACTGTACACAGACTTGTACTTATTGTACATTCTACCCACACAAATTAAGTATAGGCACTATATAAAAAAAATTGCGACGCAAAAATTGGTTTAAGATTGTTACATGCAATCTGTGATGCATTTTTTACTTTATTTTAATTTTCTAAAAAAAATATTATAAAAAGAAAAAAAAACTGAAAAGTTTATTTACCTGTGTTATATATTACATTAATAGTAACACAATTGTATATATTTAAATATTTAGAATGTATGATTTTAACCAGTTTAAATTGAGTTTTACGTCTGCACTTTTTTAGTTTACATACGTATTTTTAAAAATAAAAAATAAAACATGAAATTTATTCAGTATTTTACATCATAAGCAAGTTCACTTATAAATAAAGTTAATTTGATTTAAAAAAAAAAGAGTCAAATATTATAAAAATAAATAAAAAAAAACTGAAAATAATACAAATTTCATTAACAGTAAAAACACTTATTAAATTGTGTCTTAAATTGGTGATATTTAAAAGATTCTTTCATTATATACTGTTACTGTGCCTCTTTTAAAATGAAATTAAAATGATGTACTAATATTTAACGTTATTTCTAAATAAAACGGTCGCTTGCAGTGAAATATATTATATTAAATTTTAAAATTTATGCAACCAGTTGAGCATTTTTGTATTGCAGGTTGCATGACAATAAACGTAAGGGGCTCGTCAAGAGTTTTATTGCAATAAAGCCTATTTTGAATTGAATTGAATTGAAGTATTTGTGTGTGTGTGTGTGTGTGTGTGTGTGTGTGTGTGTGTGTGTGTGTGTGTGTGTGTGTGTGTGTGTGTGTGTGTGTGTGTGTCTGTCTGTCTGTCTGTCTGTCTGTCTGTCTGTCTGTCTGTCTGTCTGTCTGTCTGTCTGTCTGTCTGTCTGTCTGTCTGTCTGTCTGTCTGTCTGTCTGTCTGTCTGTCTGTCTCTTTATCACTCACTCTTAATGTTTGTGACAAAAGGTGTGGAGTGCTACAAGGGTAAATTGGGTAAAGTTAACTAAGCGGTGGTATGAGTTTGTTCTTGAGAAGGCCGAAGGACCGGGGAAAGTGAACGTTGACGAAAGAGGAAAGGAGTGAGAAGAGAAGAGAAGAGATGAGGTGAGAGAGAGAGAGAGAGAGAGAGAAGGAAGGAGGGGTGTGGTTGTGTGAGAGGGTAGCCTACTGAATGAATCAGAGACAGCTACAAGGAATGCTTTTAGTTCATGTTGAATGTTAAAAAATAAAGCTGAATTAATTTTTGCATTTAAATTATGGGGAAGTAAAAAATAATAATAATAACATATAATATTAAATTATTAAAATTTTATCAGTTAAAACGTTCACTCCCTTTCCTCCCCTATTGAAGTAGAACGTTGGACTCGTCGTCGCTTAGTGCCACTGCTTGCCTGCCTAGCAAGCAAGAGAACACGGGTAGTAAGCGTAGAATTGAGTGTTATATGGCTTTCATAAAAGCTTGTAGCAGCAGAAATAAAGAATGAACTATAATTATTTATAGGCCTTTATAAATTGATATATAAAAATAAAATATTTGAGCTTTTAAATTTTTATTAAGTCTAAATCGAATGAAATGAATGAATCAATTGAATGCTTTAAAATAGACAGACGGAGAATTAATGTAACTGGATTACGAGTTACGGTAAAAATAGTTTGTTTAGCTTTGAACGCATACTTAAACAAAACACATAATTCACCCACCTATATTATTTAACTTGCTTAATAAATAGATAGGCTCATGTATATTCGTTAACATTTTCACTGCCTTTTGCTGTGTATGTGTACGCCTACACGAGTTTACATCAGCGGCCACCGCCTCCATCTCTCTCTCTCTCTCTCTCTCAACCTAACTCCCTTCTCTCTCTCCCTCTCAACGCTCTCTCTCTCTCTGGCCAGGTACACACTGCAGTGTCCGTCCTATTCTACTATATTGCTCCTCTCTCTCTCTCTCTCTCTCTCTCTCTCTCTCTCTCTCTCTCTCTCTCTCTCTCTCTCTCTCTCTCTCTCTCTCTCTCGAACACACACATACACACACACACACACTCACATACACATTTTCCCATCAAACCACTCCCATTCACCGCAACATTACCACACCTCAATGTGGAATCAAAAACCATACGTACAAGAAGAGAGCAAGAGAGAAGAAGAAAAAGGAAAGAAAGAGAAATAGAAAAAGAGAGGAAAGAAGTAAAAAGCATGCACTGAAGCAAAAATTTAGATTCAGTATTAATAATAGAACCCTTTCCATTTATATTATATTGACCTACGTAAATATTATTGTTTTATTTTATTATTAACTCACAGAGGATCCTGAGCCTTGCAACCTTCGATCTTGTTGATAATTATGTTGATGCTGGTGTTGCTGCTTCATGGGACGTTGAATTTAAATTTTAAACTTTTTATCACTTGCACAGCCCAACATCATAATATAATTATCACTTTTCATTTTTAAACACTTTTATTATCCACAAAAATTATATATCAATTCGTCTTCTCTGCCACCATGTAATCGTAATATACCCTCCATTTGAAATCATATATGCATTAATTCTTCATGAGATAAAATGCCATTTATACTTTTTTAAAACTCTTTTTTCATAGAAGCACATAATCTATCACGAATTTCACTGTTTTTTCATTGGTATATGAGTAGAAACATGTTTTACATAAACATTCTTAATAATTAAATCTTATTTACTCCATTTTTGTATAGGTTATCAAAAACAAAATGTTGGGTTTAGATGAAATATTAAAAGTAACATCATAAAATAAAAACAAACAGATCAAAAATTATAAAAATGCACAAAATATATACATACCAACATGCAAAAAAATTTAAAAACAAATAGAGCAGTAACTTTTTGGATTGGGGTGAGATAAATGTACAAAAAAAATTGTGTGTTGGGTATAGCTGGGTACAGAAAGTCGAAGATGATGAGAGACGGAGTTAGCAGAGTAGTGGTGCATCAGTGCTATACGAGTAGATAGACGATGCAGTTACCTCTCTTGCCATTACGGCATTTCCCTGCAGGGCGAAGCAAGGTCCGCCCAGCTGGCGTAGAGGAGAATTCCTTTAGCCCGGCCGCCCGCGGATTGAGGTTGTTTCTGGTAGGAGCCGGGTGAGCAGCGAGACCCACCTCGCCTCGTTATTTCACCATCCCTTCCGCCCGTCGCTGCTGCTGGTGCTCTTGCTAGCCGCTGTCGCCGCCGCCACCGCTCGCTGCTTTTGCTCGACTCTTGCTTTTGGTGTGCTGCCACCTACCGCGCGATCGATTTTACATCGCGTATCATCCGAGAAATCTTACGAGAGAAAATACCAGGTTCATACAAAAGAGCGGGGTAATTTGGGGTGTATCCAATCCCTAAAAATTGCTAATTAATATTGCTGAACAATAACCGGCAAAAACACAGTTCTAAAAAGGTAAAACAACAGAATCTCACGAAAGACTTTTCATTGGTGTTTCTTTTAAACAACTTCAAAAAATTTATAAGTAATTGTCATGTAATTTTCTCGATTCAAAAGATGCAGTCTTTAAACTTTTGCTACGCTATACAAGTTTGTGTAAACTTATATATTGCATCGTCTAAACTTCTTTCTTCCAAGAAACAAGGTGTGTGGTAATAAAATTCATATCTAATTAATCTATTCATGAAATTAATTTCAATAATTTTTATTATTAATTTAATAAATTATTAAATTAGTATTAATTAATATTTTCTGTTTAGTTTTTTTTTCTTAAAAAAATCCTTTAGAGCGCCTTTGAGATATGCAACTTGTATGACTTATCGGACCAACTGGTTGCATAGATGTAATTTCTGCAGGGGCGCTGTTTGCGCACATGTTTAAACAAAGCGGATACTTTAAAATTACTGGTATTGTCTACTCTATTGTATGCAGTGAGTATATCTGAGTGTTCCTTTATATTAATAGAAGGTTAAAAACTCCTTTATAACTGTACAATAATTAATTAGATGATAAAAAGTATGATAAAAAGTTTTAACCAGGTTCATTTACGCGCTGCTCAAAAAACAAATGAGCATCACAATCCACAATTTAAAATTGACAGCTGGGATTTGTTTTTGTTTTTATTATCTCGTCATGGTGTGTTAGCCTGTGACTTGTGATATATGTTTTGTGTTTTTAGAGCATTTTGGACATTTTTGTGTTGATACTGAAGGTTGCAATTCATGAAATAAGAATGATTCATGACATGTATGCATAAATATAAATAATTTTTGTGATGAAAATCTTAGAACTTTCTTTTTGTTTCAATAACGAAATGACAGCTCTGCCAGCAGACCTGCTTCATACAGTTCATTTTATTTTGTAAATATTTTATGTATTGCATTGAGGTCTTGTTATAAAATATTAATTTTGTAATTTGAAGGTCAATTATGTATCGAATTATGTCCAAGTTATACAAATCAACTTTTTTTGTGCTTTTTTGTGGATTTTTGATTGGCTTTATGATGGGTGTCCTGTTTGTTCAAACTCATCATGGAAAAGGAACCTCTCATTTGATTGCAAATAAAACAAGGACAGCTGAAACAAAATTCCAGAGTTGGCTTCATTCAAGAGGTTTAGAACGTCAGTGCCTTTCTTCCGAAGATGTTAGCTATGGAAATTTTAATAAGACAGAATCAAATTACTTGGCTAAACATATTAACGTTTTATGTGTAGTCTTTGTGTCGAGCTCAAGAAAAGTTGAAACAATAATGAGCACTTGGGGTGCCCACTGTAATAATATAATGTTTTTTGGAGTATCAGATTTTCAGGACTCAAATGTACCTATTTATGTAATTAAACCTATATCTTCGTGGCATTATTTATGTTCTGCTATACGCCAAATATGGCTTGAACATTTAGAAGATTTGCAATGGGTTCTCTTTACTCCTGATACTATTTTTGCAATACCTGAAAATTTACGTTTGGTTGTATCATTATTAGATTATTCCATTCCTCACTACTTAGGCCATGCTCTCTATCTTTGGGGAGAAACCTACAATGCAGCTCAAGCAGGATATGCTCTCAGTAAAGCAGCTATTGAGAAACTTGTAGTAAGATTCAATACTACTGAAGAATGTGAAAAAAGTGGCAAACATTGGAAAAATGAAGACTTTTATCTTGGTAATTGACTACTAATGATAATTACATAATATATAATGTTTAGTTTAATTTGTACCTACACTGGCCCTAAAAAAATCTGACCTTTTGCATTCAAGTTATGCAACAAGTTAGTCAACAACAAGTGATGAGATGAGAGAAATAATAATAAAAGAATACCTTTTTATTTATAATTATAATTAAAAATAAGTAAAATATTAACTTCATAAATAATTTAACTTGTGAATAAGCCATAAAAAATATATATCATTCAAAAAAGCTGCCAACTTTATAGTTACATACAGGCTCGGACTGGCCATAAGAGCAAGTCCGCAATTGCGGACGTGGCCCCCCCTGTTTGGAGGCCCCTAAGGCCCAAAAAGGGGCGTAACTAGGGTGTTACGCCCCCTTTGTGGCCCCTAAAGAGGGTGTTACACCCCTTTTGCGGACGAGGCCCCTTGATTGCCAGTCCGACCCTGGTTACATAACATAAATGAAATTAACTTGAGGGAACAGCTGATATCTCACAAACTGCACAGTCGGGAAATATAAAATTTTTAGAAAGTAAAGTTGAAATGTGATTTAAAAGTTTAGTTCTGTCAAACACGAAAACACGATCAAATATTTAAGTTATTTTATTTTAAAGATAACATGTAAATGTGAACATTCAAACTTTGTTGCCAACTTTTTAAATCAAGTTAAAAAATTTATTAAAATTAAAAATATTATTTAAAAAAATTCCGGAACAATTTTGTTTTTTCCCAATTTATTAAATTTTGTTTAAAAATTATAGTATTTGTTTTGTTCCATATTAATAATGAGAAAAGAACTAAATTGTGAAAATAAAAATTTTCTTTTGTCTATTTCCGCTCCAAGTCGGTTACCTACTGCCTTAATGTTAATATTATAAAATATTATAGAAAATTTAGGTAATGACTACAAAACTGGAAGATAAGACTTTTTTTTTTTTTTTTTTTTTAAATACATGATCAATAAATACATGAATATTTTTAGCATCTTTTTGTTTAATAGTTTGATTATACATTTTACAGACTAGAGAACATAAATCACTACTAGAAACAATGTAAAATTTTATGAAATATTACAAATTTGCTGTTTTATTATTTATATTCATGGGGGTCACGCTAGACTATATTATCATTCAATATACTGTATTATGTGTGTGTGTGCGCGCATTTTTTTAACATCATAATTTATAGGTAACACATTTTTTAATGCAATTTGTTATTTTTGTTTAGGAAAATATCTTGGTGAGATGGAAGTTTATCCCATAGATACAAGAGATCATTTGCGCCGAGGACGTTTTCATGCATATAATTTTAATCAGCTACTCTTCAGTCGCAAATTGTCTCCTCTGAGCAGCTACTGGAAAAGAAGTATTTATCCAATTACTGAGGTTTGTAATCATATTTTCATTTTCTAGCATTCAATATCACAATTATTTGTGCTTTTATTTAAACTTCTTTTGATAATTTCAAATACATTCAATTTAAGAGATATTGTGGAAAATAAACCACTGCGGTTAGGTATGATAAATTTGAAAGAAAAGGACAGGAGAAACCAGCAATTATAGCACTTTATCTCTGTGCTAGCAAGGCTTTCACCGAGCTATGGGACTCTCTTAACTATGGTAAGGCCCTTGCTGGTTTCTCCTATATTTTTCTTTCAAATTTATCTTACATTAAAATTCACTTTTTTAATTATATTTATTGTATTTTTTTACCTCTTTTTCTCTGTCTGTCTGTCTGTCTGTCTGTCTGTCTGTCTGTCTGTCTGTCTGTCTGTCTGTCTGTCTGTCTGTCTGTCTGTCTGTCTGTCTGTCTGTCTGTCTGTCTGTCTGTCTGTCTGTCTGTCTGTCTGTCTGTCTGTCTGTCTGTCTGTCTGTCTGTCTCTCTCTCTTACAGAATAGTATGTAGCTTTGAATAAGTACATTTAAAAATGTGGCTGTATTCCTGTCAAGACAATGTTTTTAAAGACAATTTTGAGTAATGTATGTATGCATCAGAGTCCGCTTGGAAGTCAAACTTTTCAATGCAATAGAATTATGGATATTGTTTTTAAAAGTAGAATGAGGATGCCTTGGAAAAAATTTATATTTTGTTTCTCTTTTTATTATCAGGGCAAAGAGTGCTGCAGCGCAACATCAATTACATTCCATGGTGTCGAAGAAGATAAAGTTCATCAATTCTACTACTTACTCTATAGACTGAAACCATTCCATGGGGGAGGATACTTGGGTAATCAGCCTGCACCCACATCAATACCTGAGACTGAGGTTTGGCGACAGTTTCTGTTAGATGAAGGAATACTTGATGATCCTCCACAAGAAATGTCTGCTGAACAATTTTATGAGCTTACAAGAAGTAAAGTAATGTCTCCAAATCTATTTAACCAAGCTCTAAAACAAGAAGCTAATGGCTAATAACACTATACTCCTATTTTACTTACTGTACCTGATAATAACTTATTAGAGCAGTCTAATTATAATGCATTTAAAATTTTGCTTAGAAAAAAAATTACCATCAGAAAATTAAATTTGTTGTCACACTAACATTAACAAAGTTATGCTAGACTTTTTTTGAGAAGTTGGAATCTAAACAATAATATATAGTATAAATCTTTTTGTAATAATGTTCTGACAAAGGAGTGTTTCGTATGATGACAAAAGTTGAAGAGACTAAAATTTTGTGTGGTTGATGACCTCCCTTAGCCCACAAAATCCACCACAAAATTTCAGCGTCATATGTTTGTTATCTAACAATACCCTCTCTTGTGAGTGCAGTCTTTTTTTTT
Source organism: Ecdyonurus torrentis (assembly GCA_949318235.1). Taxonomy (NCBI): domain Eukaryota; kingdom Metazoa; phylum Arthropoda; class Insecta; order Ephemeroptera; family Heptageniidae; genus Ecdyonurus; species Ecdyonurus torrentis. The sequence goes on from OX439129.1 coordinate 22,303,005, forward strand.
TTTTTTTTTTTTTTTTTTTTTTTTTTTTTCAGGAGGGGGGGGGGAGCATTATATAAATTAAGTGACTGAATATATTTTATGCTGCTGATATTATTTTCTTCGATAGATTATGTAAATTATTTACAAAATTATAAATTTGGAAAAAAAAATATCCTAATAGCAATTATTTTTATATGAAAAAAAAAAAAAAAAAAAAAGCCGCCAAAGGAATACAAAATTATTCTTGTTTGACTTAATAATATATTAAGTTTCCCTAAAGTTCATATTTATGACATTTAAGAAAAATTAAATTGTATCTAAATAATTTGGGTGCACATATTTTCACAAAAATCATACATAATTATTAATTATCATAGTTTTAAGAATTCAAGCTAAAAGAATCTCAACTAAACGGATCTTTAAGTAATGTACTTATTATTTTAGTCTTTTGTGTTTAATTATAAAAGTTAGTTCATATATTAAATTAGATAATAATGTTAGTTAACTCAAAACATTTTGAGTATTATATAATGTGATACTTTTACCTTATAAGGCATATTCTCAACAAGAAAAGCCATCTGTTTTATTTTATATTGATATACCTATGTGCAACTTGTGGTGGTATTATGATATTAAAATGTTAACTTTTTATTATAATTATAATAGTTCATTTACTTGGTGTATGGAATAAAATATGTTTTAAAAATATATGGTGGATATTTTTGTCTATTATCACCTTTTTGAGTTCTGCGGAGAGAGAGAGAGAGAGAGAGAAAGAGAGAGAGAGAATATAGCATATAGATTAATAGAAGGTGGTTATCACATAAATTTTTGTACTTTTGTGTAGGCACAATCAAGAGTCTTGATTATTTGTTTGTTAATGTTGCATTTTACCTCTACATAGCCTAGCAATGTATACTTTCATAGTATGGATGTACGTACAGCTTTGGCCAAAAGTTCCCAAACAGAGCAGCAGCGGCTGCTGCGTTTTCTCATAAAGAAAACATAGTGTGCTTGCGGATTGCCTATGCAAATTGTTCGGGAACTTTTGGCCAAAGCTGTATATGATGGTACATACTACCAAAGTTTTGGTATATACTACTCGTTTTTATATGAAATTGGACTGTTAAAACTGAGCGCTTTCTTTTGCTGCTGCAATTTTTGTGATTTTGATGGCAGTAATTCAGCAAAAGTTTCAATGCGTCACTTGCATCTCACATATGTCTCAATGTCTCTCACATGTCTTCCAACTCCCTATACGCAGCCTATGCTAGCGCGTAGTCTAATATGAAACGATGCTGCGCCAATAGTAGTGACATCTGGAACTAAAAGCTTCATAAGCTTAACATTGTAGTTCAGGTGTCGCGTGCGGTGTCGCTAGTGTCGCTGGACTACAAAAAGTACCTGGAGTTGAAAGACATGTGAGAGACATTGCATAATATGTCTTGCGATCACTTCATTATAGGGAACACAATCACCGTCTCATACTTGAATCTATAAGTAAGGTTATGATTTTTTTTAGTTACAGATATCAATGTAAACAAGAGTGACTTTTTTTTATCATTATTATTATTGGGGGGGAGGGGGGGGCGACTAAAGCGCGCTCACAGTAGATGGTACAGTAGTCCATCTCCTATAGCGGGAATGTCAGATCGAATGCGCGCCATAATTCCGACTGGGTGAAGGTGGCAGAACTAGAAGCCGTAATTTGAAGTAATGTTACGTGTAGTTCTGACAACTTCACCCAGTCGGAATTATGACGCGCATTCGATCTGACATTCCCGCTATAGGAGATGGACTACTGTATAATTTACTGTGAAGCGCGCTAGCATTGACATGTTGACATGCAAGATGAAAGTTTAAAAGAAATTAAAGTTTGCCGCTGTTCCGCCGCTGTTCAATACTGTGCGATGTGAGGTGCTTTTTTTTTTTTTTTTTTTTTGAAATGTAAACATGGCGGAATGTTGTACATAAAGTGCCGCAATTATTTTTTCAGTAAAACTTCTTTTATGAATGTCTGTGCTAAAAATTATCGAAGTATAATAGTAAATTCATATTACTGATGTAATTCTTATTCATAACTGCAATTTTCACAGCTTAGGGTCGTGCTGTTTCTTCAAAAATTAGGAGTATAAAATACAGAAACATTTGTTGACATTATGGATCCAGAATTACAATCTGAAGTTAATTTACAAAATATATCTCAATTGTGTCGTTTATGCGCTGAAATTAGTGATGATATGATTGAGATTTTTAGTCGAGAAGGAAAAGAAAGGAGGCTTGTACAAAAAATAAACGGCCATTTACCAATAAAGGTATGTTTGTTCAAATGTTCATATGTATGTACTGTTAAAATGAATTTCTATTGGCTTATGGCCATTCAATGTAATCAGATATAGAGATTTCAGTTGACGCAAAACTCTATCTATGTAATATCAATATGTGCATATAATGCTGTTCGTAAACCCTGTTCTCTTGCACCAAAAAGTGCGCATTCCATTTGAATAACCATAGGCGATCGTCACTTTTGGTGCAGAGAACAGGGTTTACGAACAGCATTTATGTTATTTCTATATTATGCCAATAGAAATTCATTTTTTAATAAAATGACCGTATGTACTGTATGTACATACATACATACATACACACAGCACCTCTGGCCAAAAGTTCCCGAACGGGGCAGCGGCGGCCGCTGCGTTTTCTCATAAAGAATAAAGATAGCATAGGGTGGTTGCGGGTTGCCTATATGTACAAATTGTTCGGTAACCTTTGTCCAGCGGTGTACATAGGACTGCGACAGTATATTTTACCATTTAAATCCAGCATGTGTTTTTCTCGTAAGAATAACATCGCAAATTTAGCGCGAGTTTTTTAATGGTAGGTAAAATATTATCGCGGTCCTATGTAGAGCTCTGGCCACTAGTTTGAGAATGATTTATATAGGCAACCCACAACCACACTAAGCTATCTTTATGAGAAAACGCTGTAGCTGCCGCTGCCCCGTTCTCAAACTAGTGGCCAGAGCTGCACATATATGTGTAGTATCATACATTACATAATTTATGTACATATGTATGCATACCATACACTATTGAAACTTATTTGCAGTGGATTTCAAATGCATGATGTACGTAACGTATGTAATATGTATTCTAAATGTAAACACCCATTTAAAATTACAATTCATGTTTTTCAAAAGGTTTATTGTTATGTATTTATTTATGTATGTATAGTATGTTATGTACTACACCTTGGTGTTTAATAAATAAAATAAATATTTGAGTTGACTAAAATTATTTTGCTTTGGTAGGTATCTGATATAGACCGCTTTCCCTTAAAAGTGTGCCTGCGTTGTGTCTTGTGGCTTGACATGGTCTTCGAGATGCGAAAAAATTGCAAGGAAGCTGATAATTTTCTAAGAAGCTTACTGGGAGAAAATATTCAGGTATGTATCCAATATTAAGTATATTCCTTTATAAAATAAATATACATACATATCGATCTTATTGCGAAAAAAAGGCCTATCTCGTTTTTTGTCAGTGGAAGCAAAAGGCGTATCTCGTATTTTGTCAGTGGAAGCAAAAGGCCTATCTCGTTCCCGAACGTTATGGTGATAGCGCTCGAGATAGGCCTTTTGCTTCCACTGACAAAATACGAGATACACCTTTTGCTTCCACTGACAAAAAACGAGATAGGCCTTTTTTTCGCAACAAGATTGATATACATTATACAAACTACTCATGTGTTTTATGGTCATCATAAAATATACATAGGTACTAGGCTATAGTTCCTATGATAATTTGTATACTAGATAGTGTGTACTAGCGCAGTTTATGCTTGCAGAGTGTAAATTTGATTATATACTGATACAGTATAATTGTAGATTGCAGTGCTTAATTTCAATAGTAACAATGGGTGTAAACCTCTGATTTTGGTGCTCCCAAGCATAAAAAAAGAAAAGAATACTGTTGTATCACCTAATGCTTTTTAAATGCTTTTTAAACGCTTTGTATGAGTGACCTAAATAAATATGCGACCTATAAAATATCAATTAAAGTATCAATATATATACAAAACTGATGTGGGGAAAAAAAAAGAAGATAATTTTTTTTTTTTTTTAGCAAGGGAACAGAGTTTAAGAATACTGTTAATTAACATGTACTGTAGTATACTGCAAAGGAAAAAAAATATAGTGGTAGTAAGCTTCATATTTTATAATATTCTGATTCAGATAAAAAAATATATACGGCATATTAGTAAAATGTGTATTCTTTGTTCAGGAACCACCAGTTATTCATGAACCCTTGATATCTTTTGGAGAGCCTGAAACATACACACAATTGCATGCACCAGAAAGCGAGCCAGCTCTATCTACTGAAAACTTTATTACAGTAAGTTATATACGTATTTACTAATGAAACCATTATTTGGATTCTGAATTGAAAGACATTTTTGTAGACTACTGTAACACTGTGTGAATTATTATTTGCAATATGAAACTCTTCGAGCAATGCACACACCTTATAAAGTTTCAGTGACTTAATAATTGTCATTCCTGTCTTTTATTATTATTAGTATTATGTCCGTGATGCCTATAATACCTAATACCATAATATATTTCATATAAAAATTAGTGTGAAGTTTGCTCAAAAGATTTAAATTTTATTACAGGCAGGCAACATAGACATTAACAATCCTCCAGAGATTTCTCAAGATATCCCAGAAGATCTATCAACTCCTGTTATTGATGATGAGAAGCTTAAACCTACAGGAGATGAACAAATCGAGTAAGCCAACGTGTTTTTCTTTTAAGTACCTACCGTAGAGAAAGAATTTCTTTGGTACACATATTTCATTTGTTATTAATAAAGAGCGCAGAAATAGTTTTTTTTTTTTTTTTTTTTTTTTTTTTTTTTTTTTTTTTTTTTTTTTTTTTTTTTGCAAAATAGTTAACTATATAGTTGTTTTTTTTTCGGGCAAAAAAGTTGGTAAAATAGTTGATTTTCAAGAAATATTTGATTTAATAGTTGATTTTAATTTTATTATATTTGAAAAAAACAAAACTTTTTTTTGCGTATTTTTTTTATTTTAGATTACTTTTTTCCCCTTACAAATCATATACATTAAATCTATGGTAAATACTAGCAGAAACTGAAATAAAACATTTCATGGGAACTCTTAGAACTCAAGAGGCTAGTAATCTATGCACAGAAATCAGCAAATGATCCAAGAGCACTGTCACCATGGCAGCCTTGATTTTCAAAGTAGTGGCACACCAAGTACATTTCCAAATTCTCTATAGTAAAATTTGTATGTCGATCCCTTAGTATACTATTGTAAATAGAAAATGATCTCTTCTCATCACAGGAGGTAATCTGAGAGCATAACCAAGCAGATTATATTTAAATTTACAAAAAAAAAAAAAAAAAAAAAAAAAATGCCTAAATATGCTAAAATTATCCCTACTTTTGTATAAACCTTAAGGAGGTACATTGTCCTCATTGTTGATTCAGCAGGTGCAGTCCACTTAAAAAAATTTGTTAATAAACAACTGGAATTTAGGGTGCTTGCATTTATTCAGTGATATATTAAGGTAGTACTTTAGGGTAGCATTTTTGTCGTAAAAACAAATTTTATATCATTATTTAGCTTTATAATAAACCAAGGAACAAATTTCTATACTAAAAAAAGTTTTTGCTCAAATCAATGTTCCGCAAATGAGCCTCAAAGTCAGTGTTTTTTTTTTTTTTTTGGTTACGCCCCCTTTAGCATGTACAAGATACAAAACTTCAAGCTCAACGTGTGCAAAATTGAATTGATCAACTTCTCAATAAAAAATACTAGCGTGATCTACAGATAAACTTTTAATGAATTTAAGATTTAAAACAATTTTTACGAGATTTTTACGGAGAACAAAATTATAGAAGATTGCATAATGCAATTAACATGGGTCAATTTGGGATAATTTTTTTCTCGGCAAGTACTTTCTAGAAAAATATGAAAAATCAGTTTTCATTAAAAGTTAACACGAAGAACAAGCTAGTATTTTTTTAACCACTGAAAAAAATTCAAAGTGGGTCAAAATCGCGGCTCAAATATAGATTCATTAGCATTAGGGGGCGGGGCATTTAGCGACACTTTGATGCTCTGTTATGACGAGAGTTTTATAGATAGAATTTTTTTGATTTCATTTTTGGGTACAGCAGCCTAAATTTAACTCAGAATAATAATAATAAAAATACACTCCTACCCTAAAGTAGTACCTTAAGTTCGCACAGCTCGTATAACTCGTCTCGGAGGGGTTCAAAACCCATATTTCCCTGCTTGGATATGCCTGCTCTCTAAGCATTTGCAACACCATCTTTATGTCTGGTAGTTTTAATATGTTGCGTAACATGGGATCTTTGATCAGTTAAAATCTATATAAATCACATATTTTGTTATATATATATTTATTTATTAAACACCAAGGTGTACTTATACATATATAGGTCTACATTTTTGCATATTGACTTAATGATAGGGTCCAAGATGGACAATGAAGTAAGTGGTACCTAGTACATAGGCCACTACATAACACACACACACATTTAACATTACACTCGTGATATTCTTTAATTTGACAGATTACATGGTGGAAACCATGCACCGCATAACGGGTAAAAACATGCCTGTCTGAACAGTTTGGGCCTTTCCACCCATTAATATTAAATGCAGAGGTATTATAGAAGGCCAGGCTGATATCTTCAGTTCTACTTAGTCTATCCTTAACATATTTTAACATATTTTGTTATGAAATTCATCAGATATAAAAGATAAAAACAAAACAATGATTTCTTACTATCGTTTTGCAAACATTGAAATGCAATGTTTTGTTTAGGGTGTTGGAGAAATTTTCAGATGATTTAGCATAATTAATCCTTCAACTTTTTGTTTGTAGCACTCATTTTAAATTTGAAGTTTAGTCGCTCAAAATTTATTATATATCATATAACAGGTAGACTTGGGAAATTTTTTTTTTTTTTTTTTTTTTTTTTTTTGAAATTTCCTTGGAAATGTACAAGTTTCTAATGAATCGTGAACAAAAGATGAAAATAGTTGACAAATAGGTGAAAAATGTTGAAATAGTTGTTTTTCATGAAATAGTTGAAAATAGTTGATGGTGTCAAAAGGTCACAATTTAATGGATCGATGGAGATCTGGTATAATAATACAAATAGCATTCATAACGCAAATAGTTGAAAAACTATTTCTGCGCTCTCTACTTATTAATTTCGAAAACGATTATAAAATTTAAATTAATAATAATAATCCACATAAGATTAAACTCTATTCTGGAATGGTTTGGATCAGTTTGAGACATTATGTAATAAAATGAATACAAAATTATTCTTATTATTCTTATTGTTATAATAATAATTAATAAGTTAAAAAAAAAAATATTTAGAAAATAGTTGGTAGAGATTAGAGTACGTTGAATTGAAAATTAATAAAACGCGAAAATTCTCTAATTGATATAGTAAATTGGGACTAGGGAATCCTAGTCCCAATTTACTATATCAATTAGAGAATTTTCGCGTTTTATTAATTTTCAATTCAACGTACTCTAATCTCTACCAACTATTTTCTAAATATTTTTTTTAACTTATTAATTCTAACCGCGATAGTTTTTTCCTTATACGCATGTTATAATAATAATAATACAATAGGATAGAAATAGAACAAGAGAAATTAGAGCACCATGTATTGAAAGTTAATGCAAAGCAAAATTCTCTTATTTTGATAGTTAATGGGATAGGGATTCAATTAATTCACTAGACATTGCTAGGACATTTTTATGAAATTTAAAAGGATGGGTTATTGTGTGCAAAAGCTAGCCATACATACCAAATATCCTCACGACCCAATTCTTGCGATCTGGCTGGATGTGTTTCGTCCATATCCGCTCCGAATATTGTGCATTAATAAATTAATGCACAAAAAACATTGCGAATATCAGGCACTCTTCAGCAGCCCATCACAATACAATATGCTCACCCATACCAAGCACAACCGCTTGATATGTGTGGCATGCCACTGTCTGCCATGCGATAGTGAGAGACGGGACAGTAACGCGTGCCGAGCGATGCCCGCCGCGCTCCTCTCCCCGCATTCCCCAATGTGAAGAAGCAAGCAACTGGCTACCACCCTGCATCTGGTCACCTGTTCCACATCACATTCTAACTTTTCATATTGTTTTTAGGTGTGAAGAAGAGGATGGTGAAGAGGATGATGAAGAAGAAGAGCCACAAAAATGTGCTCACTGTGAAATCCAAGTTGACAACGTAGATGAGTTTTGCTCTCGGACTACAGTTACCTGCACCAACCTTAGATGTTCCTTCTCTACAAATCCACAAAAAGAAGAACAACCCCAAGTAAGCCAACAAACAGTTTCTAAAGAGGAAGTCGTTAAGCCAAAAAGTTGTAGTACAAATAAAGAAAATTCAAAAGAAAAAAGGAAACGAGGGAGAAAGCGAAGTATAGAGCCAAAAGCTAAAAGAATAAATGTAAAAAAGTTTTATAAATGTTATAGATGTGGAGAAAAGTTCCCTCTTGAAGATAGATTAGGTTATAAAAACCATTTAAAAGAACACATTGCTAGTAAAGGAGAAAAACCTAAAAATGTAATCACAAAATGTGATTATTGTGATTTACTTTTTATAGATGATAGTGCAAAAACAAGACATATGATTCAAAAACATCAAGAATATTATGTACCTTATATATGTGATATATGTGGTAGTAGATTTAAATCTAAAACTGCCATGAAATTACATATAAATGGTAGACATAACAATGAACGTAAATGTTTGTGTGAAACTTGCGGGAAAGCATTCAATACAAAAACTGACTTAAGAAATCATAATAAAACTCATATACAGATTACTGTTGAGTGTTCTGTGTGTAGTAAAAAAGTTTTGTCTCATAGGTTAAGAAATCATATGGTTAGACATAGTGGCCGTACTTTTTCATGTTCAGTATGTGCATCAGAATTCTATACGAATGAAAAACTAAACCAGCACATGGAAATACATTTAAATAAATCTTATGAATGTGAAATTTGTAGTTGTACTTATAATAGGAAAACAAATTTAACAGAACATAAAAAACGTCATAAAGATCCAGATACAGGAAATTATATTTGTTTGATACAATATTGTAAAAAACAATTTGATAATGAAAATGGTTTAATTATGCATTGTAATGAACATACTAAAGAAGAATTGTTATCAAATAAACCATTTAAAGATCCTGTCATTAAAAAATCTCCAACAGCTTTTTATTGCTGTTATTGTGACAAATGTATTAGACATTTAACTATATATATTAATCATATGAAAAAGCATAATAAAGATGACCATACAAAAGAAGTTAAGTTATCATGTAGTATTTGTGATGGTCAATTTGGAAGTAGTTCTGATTTTACAGATCATTTATTAGTACATCCTGAAGCTTATACCTTTGCTTGTGATTTCTGTAAAGATAGTTTTGTATCTTATGAACAAAAGATGGTCCATGTCAACAATTTTCATAAAGATTTTTTCCAATGTAATATTTGTTCTGAAACATTTGATTCAAAGAAATCATTAAAGGATCATAAATCAAGTATTCATACAGAAGATCGTAAATTTCAATGTTCATATTGTGAGAAAGGTTTCACACAAAAGAGATATTTAGATAGTCATATAACAATTCATACAGGTGAAAGAAATTATGTTTGTCAAGTATGTTCTCGCACATTTAGAGTAAAAGGTGATCTCAATGTTCATATGACAACACATTCAAAGGTAAAAGCTCATAAATGTACAAAATGTGAATTTTCTTGTAAAAGAAGATGTGAACTCTTACAACATTTAGCTAAGAAACATCCTGATGCTGTATATTCTGATCATGAATAATTTAATGTTACTTCATTGAACCAAGTTACCTATAATTATATTTACAAATTAAATACTATACTGTATAGTGTTATAATTTTTGTATATTGTCAAGAATTATAAACACATATAGGGATAATATACATATAAATAATATATCGCCCTTGTTGCATCCAAAGGGCATTTTGATACTTTTTTGCAAAGGGCGTACTTGCATTTGGCTACTTTTGATGCTGCGCACGCATCCGCCATAAGCTTAACATGTAAAACCAAGTGCAAGTATGCCCTTTGTGATACTGGTTAAAAATGCAAGATGCAAAATGATCTTGAAATGCAAGTATGCCCTTTGGACGCAACAAGGGCGATATATATTATAGGCCTATATTATGTGTATGTGTGTTTATTTTCCCCGGCAACAAACAAAAATATTAACTTTGATATATAAATCTATATATTATATATAGATGGATGGATGGATCTGAAACATTGAGGAAAGGGAGGAGAGCATCAGCTAACAGGAATGTCGTGTTTGTGAGTGTGTGTGTGTCTGTGTGTGTGTGTGTGTGTGTGTGTGTGTGTGTGTGTGTGTGTGTGTGTGTGTGTGTGTGTGTGTGTGTGTGTGTGTGTGTGTGTGTGTGTGTGAGAGAGAGAGAGAGAGAGAGAGAGAGAGAGAGAGAGAGAGAGAGAGAGAGAGAGAGAGAGAGAGTTTTTAACCCTGTGGCTTAAATTAAGTTGCATAAATTGTGATTTTTTTTTCTTTAAAGCGGAGATTGCTTGTTGAGTAGAAGCTCTAAAATCACAAAAAAAAAAAATAAAAAAAAAAAATAAATAAAAAAAATAAAAAAAATACATTTAGTAATTTGTATGTATAATTATCCACTAGTAAATTTTTATGTATAGTTTTAGCTAGACAAAAGAGGATGCATATCTCATTATACAAAATGTATTTATCACTTAGAATGTACCTGCTTATAATCTGCTTATATGTGACTGTTACCTATAATAATCAATTGTAATATTTGTACAAGCTCTGATGATATCTATTTATATTAAGTGTTAAAACGAATTATATTATACATGTAATTAATATACGCTGGCGTGTGAGTACTTCTATAATCAGTTAGGAAATAGTGATGTGAAAATTGTAGATGTAGAAATAATTAATATTCTTATTGTTTATATCATCATAAATTTAGAAAATCAAATATCTGCGATATTTTTTTTTTTCTTTTTCCATGCATAAAAGTTATTTTTTGTACGAAAAAAAGAAAAAAAAAGTTAAACTGATATATATATATATTATATATAGAATAATTAAAAAAGAAAATCTACTCTTATTTGAATAACTTGGAAGATTCAGAATGTCTGACGTAAGGCTCATGGACATAAAGCCCTTGAATAAAAGGTCCTACCTGTGTGCACAGGTAAAGTGTGGCAGCAGACTGCCCACAGGTGGGGTCTTTTAACTCAGGGAATTTTGTTTGCAAGCCTTCTGTATACAAGAGACTCACTTATAAAATTCTTTAAATAGGGCACGTATCCTTACGTAGTTTTATACTATTCCTCATGAACTTTTGCCATACTGTGAGTTTAGCTTTATTTTTATTATTTGAAATAGTTTCAAGACTGTTATTCAATGTAATGGAAAAACTGTATAATCTCTTTGATTATGATATGTGTATTGAAAAGAAAAAAACAAGTTTTGTGTAATCATGTGAGCATAAATTATATTATAGTTTGTTAAAGCGACTCTCTAGACCTAACAACATGCACTTTTATTTTAATTAATACAAAATGGGACACTCGGTAACATTATCGAATTTTATTATTACCCAAATGTAACTCTGCAAAAGAGCTCGAAAAATTGTAAAGTAGGCAAAAACACACCATTGCTGATGTCGTGACTAGTGATGTTTGATAGAAAGAGTCTAACGGGTTGCATAAGTTGAATTTTTTTTTATACGTTTAAGGCGTCACGATTGGGTTCTTGGACAAAATAATTGTATTTTTGGAAATCCCATCAAGTGTTTAATGAAATAAATTGAGGTATGTGTTGATGAATCAATCATGTGTTTGATATGTGCAATAGTAAATAATCACAGGAAAAAAAGTTTTGAAATAAAAATTAATTTCAATATCTATATAAAAAGTTTATTTTCATACTATAACCCCCCACGCCCCTAATGTCCCATTTTTCTTGTTATGTTTTTACTTGCGGATTTTATTTTATTATTACCCACAGTAGATGATACTGTGATTATTACCCAGATTCATTTTTGGTTATTTGTATTTTTGTCCAACAATCTGTAGTTGCTAATAAAAATCATAGGTGGCTCTGATAAATGAATGGGAAAAAATTGTCAACAAGTCCACTCCCACTTTGATTTAATTTTGTGTGATGTTTTGTGACTGACATGGACTGACAGGACAGAAGAAAATGTAACTGGGATACAAAATATTTACAGCATTATATGTATATGAATTTTTTATTATACTTTGAAACTTTTTATTTTTCTCTTGGTGTTTTCTAGTCGCTAGTATGTAATAATAAAATGTAAACTTTTATGCATATATGTACATACTCATACCGCAGTGCATTGAACAATACATTACATACATGTATATGCATATGCGGCATATTATATTTTACTCCCAGTTTCCATACTCACAACTCAAGCTACTTCAATCTTTCTCCTGATAAATAGCGTCGTTATACAATGGATAACGAAAAAAATTCAGATATTGATATGACTAATTTGTGTCGGTTATGTGCTGAAATTAATGAAGAAATGATTTATATATTTAGTAAAGCTGGGGAGGAGAAGAAATTAGCAAATAAAATCAACTCAAATCTACCTATAACAGTAAGTTTTTCATTTCATTTTTGCCTAACAATATTAACACACTGATAAAGTGAGAATCATTAATTAGAATTAGTGTTTATATGTATGTGATTGTCGAATATATTAGTATATTATACATATTTTAGAAATGATAAGATGAATGTGTGAAGTGTGAAATGTATGTGTATGTACAGCTCTGGCCAAAAGTTCCCGAACGGGGCAGCGGCGGCCGCTGCGTTTTCTCATAAAGATAACATAGTGTGTTTGCGGGTTGCCTATGCAAATCGTTTGGGAACTTTTGGCCAGAACTGTACATACGTGCATTGTGATTTGACATTTTTACCTTTGTCCGATAGTGTCCGAATAGTGAAAATGAAGAACTCTTGAAGTGCTTCATAGTTCATATAGAAGCTTCAAACATTATATATTGCATAATTACTGTAGATGATGTACCGGTATGTTATGTATATGATATTTATATGCATATTTATCTGCAAATCATCAGCATTTGCATAATAAATAATTATTGATTTTTGTATAAATATATATAGTACAGTATGTATAACAATTGAATAGTTGCAAAGCTGGATACCTCAATCAATGTGTTTTATGTTTTAGGTTTCAGAATCTGATCAACTCCCACTGAAAGTTTGTCTACGTTGCATGCTTTGGTTAGAAATGATATGCACAATGCATAAAACCTGCATTGAAGCTAACAAGTTTCTACATTCTCTACTTGGAATCTACTTAAAGGTATGTATAATACGTATGTTTAGTTTTGAGAACTCAAAAGTGATTTATTTTTTATTATTTCTATGTATTGCAATGTAGTATTGACTACAGTTGTACAGGAACAACTGTTTTGTGGCCAACTTTTAGTGATTTTGCTTGCTTCCGTTTTAACATACTGCGCATGCGTAATAAGTACAGACGGAAGTGGATGTGACCGAAATCGTTTATACAGTCAACGTCAAAACAGGTTGTTTCTTTATTAGTCAATAGATATATAAATCAAAGACAATGGTAACATACAGGAACAAAGTACACACTTTATAATGCAAGTAATTCATAAAAAATAATAATAAATAATAAAAATAAAGCCAGTAAAAAACTGGAGATATATCTTGCCTCCTATGACATTAAACAGGATACTTATGACATGACTCAATGTTTCCTACAGGATAATGGAGTTGATGTCACAGCACATCAGCAACTGCAGATATCAGAGGAACTGCAAGCAGAAGCTTCTACTTCTAAAATTCCTCACCCCACTATAAACACAGCTGGGACACGGTAAATACATATAAAGTGTCATCATGTCCAAGTTTTTCCACAGATTATAAGTAAGGGTGCCATAAAGAATATTAAAAAAAGAGGGGGAGGCAGACACTCGCAGCGCAGTGCTAGAAGTCAAATTGACTTTGTGTTGCTGTCTTGATGTAACATGTGTTATGGGTTATGGGTAATGAAGCAGCTTTATCTTGAGTTAGAATATATATATATATATATATATATATATATATATATATATATATATATATATATATATATATATATATATATATATATATATATATGATAAAAATTCATTGTAGTCTTACCTTCTATAAGACCCTGGGCTTTCACTCGCTGCTTGTTTTGACGATAAAAAATAACACACAACACCATAAAAAATTGTCACTTATATATAAGTTAATAAAAAGACTCAATTCACAGTTTTTTAAAAAATTATATATACATAGCTATGTTATATTTACACCAAATTGTAACGTTTTCGAGTGCGTATGTAGAAACATACAGTGTCTGCACTCTTCTTCAGCTTACTGACTCTTGCTCACGAGGCGCGCCGACCTCCGCAACGGGGGGAGTGGCTCGTCCTCGTCAGGTGTTATTTTATTGTTTATATTTTCACCTGTACGATCACGTGGTACAGTCTTTTTACATGAATCTATAAGTGGAATCCAAATAGGCGGCAAATCAAAACTAGGTTGACTGATTGTTTCATTATTTCTTCTTGACATTTCTATTGCTTCTAATATTTTTCTTTTTTTATAATGACTTTCTCTTCCTATCACCTTTGTTTTCTCCCATTGAATTTGATGGCTGTTCTCCAGTGCATGATCTACAAGTTTTGAATATCCTGTATCTCTTTTTTCTATTTTTTGCCTGTGTTCATTCACCCTGATGTCCAATAATAATAATAATAATAATCGGAGAAACGGGTCGTCCATTGGACATCAGGGTGAATGAACACAGGCAAAAAATAGAAAAAAGAGATACAGGATATTCAAAACTTGTAGATCATGCACTGGAGAACAGCCATCAAATTCAATGGGAGAAAACAAAGGTGATAGGAAGAGAAAGTCATTATAAAAAAAGAAAAATATTAGAAGCAATAGAAATGTCAAGAAGAAATAATGAAACAATCAGTCAACCTAGTTTTGATTTGCCGCCTATTTGGATTCCACTTATAGATTCATGTAAAAAGACTGTACCACGTGATCGTACAGGTGAAAATATAAACAATAAAATAACACCTGACGAGGACGAGCCACTCCCCCCGTTGCGGAGGTCGGCGCGCCTCGTGAGCAAGAGTCAGTAAGCTGAAGAAGAGTGCAGACACTGTATGTTTCTACATACGCACTCGAAAACGTTACAATTTGGTGTAAATATAACATAGCTATGTATATATAATTTTTTAAAAAACTGTGAATTGAGTCTTTTTATTAACTTATATATAAGTGACAATTTTTTATGGTGTTGTGTGTTATTTTTTATCGTCAAAACAAGCAGCGAGTGAAAGCCCAGGGTCTTATAGAAGGTAAGACTACAATGAATTTTTATCATCATGTCACCTCGCTTGATATTCAAATTTTCAAACATATATATATATATATATATATATATATTACAATGTTGACATTTTTACTATAGCTTTAAATATGGGGGAAAAAAGTTTTGAGTGTTTGAGGTTTTACTTTCACAATGAACTCACTTTGTGCAAGTCTTTGGGTATTATATCGTCGGGTTAGAGCACAAACTGTGTATCCACAAAAGCAGCTAAGTCGAAACTCTTATCTTTTTGTATAATAATTTGAACCTTGTTGCTTTTGTAGATACATGGTTTGTGCTCTAACCTGAAGATGTATAATGATTTTTTTTGCATAATAATTTTCATAACAAAATTTGGCCAATTTAAATGCATTATCTGATTTTGTTTATGCAAACTGATAAAAATAAAAATATGTGAAAACTGCTTGCTATTGCAAGATTTTAGTTATTATCAAGTTTGAACACAAAAAATTGAATTATAAGAATAAGAGCTGATATAAACACACGAAAAGGGAGCAGATTTAGTATTTAGTAACATATTAAAAAGGTGGACTAAATGGAAATACTACTCCAAACAATTCATATAAGACTTAAAAATATCTGGTAATATTTTGAGCTAGGAGGAAAAGTACTATTAAGATAAAAATTAATTGAAATCTGCATCTCTTATCTTACAGAAATGAACATAAGAGCTCTCGTCATACTCCTACTCACGCACCTTTAACTGGGACAAATATTACCTCCGAGGATAGGTTACGTGAACACAAAAAGTATCTTCATGAATGTCTGACCATTACCTGCAGCATGTGCAATATTTTCTTCGCCACTCTTACACAACTTCAAGATCATTTTACCCAAATTCACCCTAATGAAGAGCCTAGAAGAACTCCTGTTGAAGTTATACCTGAAGTTATTCCTGAAATCATTCCTGAAGTAACCTATACACCTCCTGTAAGGTTTGTCCTGGCTATAAAGCCTGATCAACATATTGAGGAATTAATTCCAAGTCCTGAACCAATTCTAAGTCCTGAACCAATTCCAAGTCCTGAATTGTTTGATGATGCAGCTAGCATTGAAACATTTCATGAAAATGCAAGCAGTAAAACAGTAACTAAAAAGAGGGGAAGGAAGAAAGTAGGAAATAAGAATAGGAAAATTAGAAAGGAAATTAAAAAATATAGGTATTGTCCTACTTGTAAATTAAGATTTAATATCGAAGATAGAGCTCCATACAAAGCTCATCTAAAAATACATGCTGAGGTTCTCAAGAAAGAAAAAATGAAATTAAAAGAAGAAAAACTTAAAAATTCGTCAATATGTTGTGATTATTGTGATTTACATTTTCTTTCAGAAAAATCAAAACTATTTCATATGCGTTGTAGACATAAAGAATATAAAACATATATTTGTGAAATATGTGGTGTTCTATTTCATACAAATTCATGTTTAAAAAATCATAAAATTACAAAACATACCAATGAAAAAAAATTCCTTTGTGATACTTGTGGTAAAGCATTTAAACTTAAGAGTCAATTAAGAAATCATGTTAGAGTTCATGTAGAGAGTCTAGTTGAGTGTACAGTATGTCATAAATATATTCAACCTTACATCATTAAACGTCATATTATACAACATACTAGAGGTCGCAGATATCAATGTTCAATGTGTCCTAAAGCATTTTATCGGAAACCTCATTTAGAACAACACGTAGGTGTACATTTAAAACATACATATGAATGTGATATTTGTGGACGTATTTATAGTAGAAAAACTAATTTATATCCTCATAGAAAACGTCATGAAGATCCTTTAACTGGAAAATTTATTTGCCTTGTGTATGATTGTAAAAAACAATTTTTTTCACAAAGTGAATTAGTAAGTCATTGTAATGAACATACAAGAGAAGAAATTCTTGTAAAAGTGCATGGTAGAAGTAAAGTTTATCAATCCGGTGGATATTTAAAAGTAGGGCCCAAAAAATCACCAACATCATTTCAATGTTGTTATTGTGAAAGTAATGTCAGCCATTTGACAATTTATCTTAATCATATGAAAAAACATGTTAAAGATGATCCTAGTAAAGAAGTTAAATATATATGTAGCATTTGTGATGGACAATTTAGTAAAAGTAGTGATTTCTTAGAACATTTGACAGTACATCCTGAAGCATACACATTTGCATGTGATTTTTGTAGAGAAAGTTTTGTCTCTTATAAACATAAAATGATACACGTAAATAAAGTACATAAAAATGATTTTCAATGTAAAATATGTTTTGATAGCTTTAATTCAACTAAAGCATTAAGAGATCATAAATTAAGTGTACATATTGAAGAAAGAAAATATCCATGCACTTATTGTGATCGGAGATTTACACAAAAAAGATATTTAGTTTATCATTTAACTATACATACGGGTGAAAAAAAATTTGCTTGTGGTATTTGTAGTCGTACTTTTAGATTAAAAGGAGATTTGAACATTCATATGAAAACTCACATTAATGATATGCCGTATAAATGTAGCAAATGTAACTTTTGTTCTAAAGTTAGACGTGAGTTAGTCATCCATTTATCTAAAGTTCATTCCGATGCTTCAGATTCTGATTAACAAAAGGTACAAGGTATTAATTTCCTTGAAGGTAATTTTATTTCAAGTGTAAAAAGTTAATTGAAATTCTGTGTGTACTTAATCATTTGTGCTTATATAAAAGGAAAGATACTTTTATTTATTTATAGTGACAAAATGTTGTGCTTATTTATTGTGATCATAAATTTATATGTATGCAGAAATTTAATTGTGAAATGTATAGTATTCATTATTCATGAAAGCTGGGAAATCATTATTGCAACAAAATTATTGGAATCTCTTTACAATTTTTCTCTCTGAAATTTGAACTAAATAAATATCTATTCCATTGTAGAATAAATAAAACAGAAAGGATAGAGGAAACCAGATTTATGTTCTATATAGTTTGGTGAAAATCTTGCTGGCACAGATAATAATGAACACAAACAAATTGGATAGCTTTCAGTACTGTACTAGACTCCAATAGAAAAAATAAATAAATAAATACCTTTGTCAGTTATCAGGGAGTGGAACTGCCTTGCAGTTCCTACAAAGGAAGTTCTTAAGAACTTATTTTTGGGAACCGGTTCCAATTTGTGTTGTGATCGTCATGTACAGCTCTGGCCAAAAGTTTGAGAAAGATTTGTTTAGAGGTAACCCGCAACCACACCATGTTATCTTTATGGGTAAACGCTGCAGCTGCCGCTTCCCCATTCTTAAACTTTTGGCCATAGCTGTACTTCACTCATAATATTCAATATCCTAATTATTAATTCTGAACTCTTATCACAATATATACGCCGCGCCATAGCCCTCGTTTTTCTCCACTTTGTGTGTGTGTGTGTGTGTGTGTGTGTGTGTGTGTGTGCATACTATTAAAAAAAATCATTCCCGATTTTAAATCCTCATCATGAAAATTATGCAGCGCACTAACCCCCACACTGCTTTGCAATATTGTTTCCTCTGTCATGCATATTTCACTCAAAATTTAAAAGAATATGCTATTTCTGCCTTTCGTCGCAAGTTTCGCAAAATAGTGCAAACGGTTCTTAAAACAGCAGAAACGCTTCTCAGGCATGGTTCATAAGAACTAGTTTTCAAAAAGAGGTTCTTAAGAACCAGTTCCGGCCCCTGGTTTTTGTACATAAATGGAGAGAAACTAGAAATGCTGGATCTAATGGCGTAGCATTGCTTATTCAGTTCAGTGGGGTGGGGGGAAACCTGGGTGAGAAAAGGAAGAGGGAATTAGGGATAAGGTGGTGATCAGGGAAATTTTGAAGCATATGTTAATTGTTAAAAGGACAGTTAAAACTATGTAGCCATCCTGTGAAGGTCATAATATATTTTTTCCTTGCTTGGTTACTTCTATTTTTTCTTTTTATTATTATATCCAACTGCAATAGTTGCTTTTCCTTAATTTATTTTATGATTACAGTATTTTGTTTAAAATTACCAATTGTATTGATGTGTAAAACTAATGTTTAATACAGTCTAGTGAACATTACTCCCACTGCCTCAAGCAATCCTTTGTCTTCTTAATATGTCATCTTATTGTTATTACTTTATACAGCCCAATCTTATTTATTGTATTATATATGATAACAAAAAACTAAAGGGTTAGAGTTAAATAAAAATTCAGCTTTAAATTGAAAGAAAAAACAATGTAATATTATTATATACAGTTTTGATGCAGGAGGATAAATGCATAGTCACATTTGATGATACATTCTCGCAGCATTGAATTATTTTCTGCAAGATCAGTTTTTGTTACTGCAGTCCATCATGGTTACAAAAAACTTAATACATCTTCCAACCATCAGAAAATATTTTTTATATTCATAAAAAAATTTAAAATGTGGGAAATAAAATCAAAAGACTTATTAAAAAATGGAGAAAAATTAACAATTTAAATTATAATAAATTACCGCATGGCCCCACTTTTCTCTCCCTCTTTTGCTTATTTTGATTTTACAATTTTTTTTTTATCAAATTTAACATCAATGCATTGGAAATGTTGAAACACTTAGCACAGTTCAATAGCAATGATAACAATAAATAATAATAAAAACATGTCCTATTTTAAGAGTACTTGAAGGTAAGGAAACAAGTGAATATTAATTCCACTTTATTATGTGTTTTATTATATAAATATGCAACACAGCTTTATTCATACACACTGTACAAGCTAAAGGTGGAATTACACTGAGTGAGTAATGTGTCGAGGGATAGGCATTTTGCACCACTTCTGTAAGCAAAATAATTTAATTTTAAATATTATGGGGTTTAAAAATATTCTACTCTTGTTAGCTATCATCACACAAATAATGTAAGGAAATATTGCTGTAAATTTGTTTAAAAAGCCAAGTCAAGCCAAAAAAAAAATAAATAAATAAAAAAAAAAATTTTGTTGTGTTAAATAAATACCAATCACAGATAATAATGTTATGGAAAAATCGACTACATGATGATTGATAACAAAAAGATTTGATAGAAAAACATGTAAATTGATGTGTAATAAATGGGAGTTACTATCTCCCATGCCCCAATTTATCCTAACCTATCTAATGTGTTTTTCTATCAAATCCTTTTATTATCAATCACAGATAATATATTAAATTATTGAACAACAAAATAACTCACTGTCCCCAGTTAAAATTTTAATGCAAACCTGAAATCACGCTGTATTATTTACAAGAGCATAAAGATAGTTGAAATGCAATCAATTTTTTATGACATGAATACAAAAAGTTAAAAAGAGCGCAATAATATTCCATTACTGTACAGAAATGCATTACATTAATATATAATAGCTATACAATAATACTAAACATATACATAAATTAAATTAAAAAGGAAATAAAAAGAAAATTCAGGCAGCAAAAAGTTTTATAATAGTTATACTTCGTTTTCCTTGCTTTTTTTTTTTTTTTTTTTTTTTTTTTTCACAGCAAATCTATTTTATTGTTTTATACGACAGGCACTTGATTGTTCTTTTTTTTTTCTTTTATTATTATTATAATTATCTTGTTGGATGATGAATATTCCATGATCCTGAAGGAGGGTATGATGGGAAATTAGGTGGCAGTGTGACAGATGGGGGTACTCTTCCATACACAGAGGGACCTGAATTCCTACCAGGTGCAAATGCTGGCGGCGGAGGGCTTTGAGAGTTTTCTAAACTCATGCGAGAGGCGCTGTCTTCTGAAAAACTTGGCTCTCTTACAGCAGCATTTACTGCCTCCATGATACCAGTACTAATTAATCCATGCCTTGTTAATAAATCTGTCAATGCTTTCTTTACACCCTCTGTTGCTAAAGATGATGCAGACATGGCACTTGTAGCATTGGCATTGTCACCAGCATATACAGCATGTGCATTAAAGCTTTCAGCAGTACGACCTGGACAGATGAAAACAATTTTTTTAGGTATCAACATAATAGTAATAAACAGAATAGAAATAAATAAAATTGATAGAAAACATATTTCCAAAGAAAAAGATAGTAAAAAGCCCATTATTACACAGCTATAATGCAGGAAAATATACATAACGAGAAAATTTGTTTGCAATTATTCTGCACTTCTATATTATACATAATATATATATATATATATATAATATATATATATATATATATATATATATATATATATATATATATATATATATATATATATATAGGAGAGAGTGGGGTCATACGGGTCACTTGCAAAACACATTTTGTGAATTTTAAACTGTTTGAATTGTGGTAGGATGTTCAAATTTTTACCATTTGATGTCATAAGCAGGACGTGTTTGTAAAAGTGTTTGTTGAACAATTGAGCCTCATCATTTGGGAAAAAAACAAGAAGGAATTTTTGAAGCCAAAAAAGTAAGTTTTCTTTTTTTTACATTTTTGCTAATAAAATAAAAAATAATGTTTCCCCATTCCAAATTTTTTGTGAGAACATGTCTTAATATGTTACTTACATTATACTATAAAATTTATTTCATTGGTTTATCTACAATTTTTGATATTCATGTAAAAAGTGTACAGCCTACCATGGGGCGATGTGGGTCATTTTTACGGGGTCATGTGGGTCAGCTTCATTGTACTAGTTATGATCACTTTTAACCAATTGTAAGTTAATATTTAATTTCTTTGATTTAGAAAATGGTGAGAGCATACAGAAGAAAAGGTAAAAGTTTGGATTAAGAAGCTATTTTGCAGACCATCATTGATATGAAAGCTGCGGAAACTTCAAAGTACGACCAACGTCCAAGCACTATAACATTCCCAAGAAGATTAAGCAATTTCTTGTAATTGTACTGAGACAGAAAAAACAAAATAAAAAAGATTTTCTTTTGCCAATTACTGAGAAAAGTGTCACAGTTACAGGATCAGATGTAGTTTCAATTTTAATATTTTTAAATGATCCAGAGATTACAAAATCTGCTGAACGTCCATACACAGAATTCCTCACATTCAAAAATAATTTGTCTACCTACATATTTTCAGAGTGCTAGACCTTTTAGAATAAGTAGTGCACCCCCTTAAAACATTAATAATCTTAATACTCTAAAATTTATAAAAAAAAAAAAAAAAAAAAAAAAAAAAAAAAAAAAAAAAAAAAAAGCTAAATCTTGTATAAAAATTTATTCGCTTGGTGACAAATTATTTTTTACTAGGACTAATTTGCTTATTTAAACTTTAAAATTGTAATACATTATGAAATAATAAGTGTACCCTTTGAAATAAAATAAAACAAGACTCCTAAATATGTATCTAGTGCCTTTTATTGGAGTGACCCACATGACCCCAAAAATAAACCACATGACCCCACGGTTTTGCAAATTGTGAGTGAAAACATCTTTTTGTATTTTAAAAAATTAAGGGACAAAGAGTTGGAATAGATCGTTCAAACTTTTGGAGTTTGTGTAGGAATAGATGAACTAAATTACCACATTTTTTATAACATCATACATCACAAATTAAAAAATACAAAAAATAAAATGTGCAAAGTGACTGACTGAGCTGAGGAAGCAAGTGGCAGTCGCGTTTTTAAATGCGATGCCCCCGCAGCTGCACGCGCTGATTGGTTAAAATCGCGCGCGCAAACTCGGCTTGCTGTTTAAAACCTCTCATCCTCACACTGTAATATAAAATCGTGTCTAAGAGGGGTGTAAGACAGGCAGCCAGCAAGCAATATGTGTCCTCCTTCACTTCCCAGAGTTCCCCAACTCTAGAAAGATCGCGATGCGGGGGCATCGCGTATAAAAACGCGACTGCCACTTGCTTCCTCAGCTCAGTCAGTTAGCAGATGTGGTGTGAGCCATCTCTAGCTGTACAGAGCTCTCTGCCGAGCCTTACTGATGAGTCCTAGGTAAAGGACGAAACCGGTCTAAGGCAAAGAGTAAGTCTGATGCTGTTTTATAATGTTGTGTCTATGACGTAGTGTGAGAACGTGAGATGCTAGGCACATCGTATTTTATTTTGACACTATATACCTCCATCCCTTTAACGTCTACTTTTTAACTAGCTCAAGCTAGAATATTTGATCCCTAGTCCCAATTTACTATTTAAATTAGAGAATTTTTGCGTTTTATTAATTTTCAATTCAACGTGCTCTAATCTCTACCAACTATTTTCTAATTATTTTTTTTAAACTTATTAATACTAACCGCGATGGTTTTTTCGTAATACGTATATAACTATATATATATTATGTATATTAAGGAAAATAAACCATCGCGGTTAGGTATGATAAATTGAAACAAAAGGATAGCAGAAAACCAGCAAGGGCCTTACCATAGTGAAGAGAGTCCCATAGTTCGGTGAAAATCTTGCTAGCACAGATATAAAATAACTAACACATTGGAAATATTTCGGCAATCGACTCCAAGAGAGATATGGAGCGTGTTATATGCCTTCATCAGACCTTACAGACTCAGAGAGAAACTATGAATGAATCAGGCATAACACGCTCCACATCTCTCTTGGAGTCGATTGCCGAAATATTTCCAATGTGTTAGTTATTTTATATCTGTGCTAGCAAGATTTTCACCAAACTATGGGACTCTCTTCACTATGGTAAGGCCCTTGCTGGTTTTCTCCTATCCTTTTCTTTCAATTTATCATATATATATATATATATATATATATATATATATTATACACTTAATAATCAAAGGATAGGAGAAACCAACAGGTAAGGCGCTTACCACAATGAGATCTGTAGCTTGGTGAAAATCTTGATGGCACAGTTTACACAAATATATTTACAAGTTTTAAGAAGTTTCGAGGGCAACATCTCTCTTCTTCAGTTGCTTAGAGTATAGTTAGTTTGATATAAACTTAAAACTTTTAAATATATTTGTGTAAACTGTGCCATCAAGATCTTCACCAAGCTACGAACCTCATCGTGGTAAGGCGCCTGTTGGTTTCTCCTATCCTTTCCTTTGATTATTAATTCAAACCGAAATGGTTTTTACCTTTCCTTATTAATTACTTATATTATACACTTGTCATACCACAAAATTATTCATCTATGTAAGTAAAGTAACATAAAATATATAAATATATCAATGGAGTCAAATAACAGTAACAGTGAAAAAAAGTTGTGCAACTTTGAGTTCTATGAAGAGTTATGGTTCAAGACTGCATCTTACATTTTCTACGAGAAAGCTATTTGATGTCGTCGCTATGCAATTGTTGTGGCGGACAAACCCATTTTAACCCAATTTTTGGCTATCTTTCATTATTCTATGGCCTAATATGTTCACATTATGGTTATGTGTATTTTTTCTTACTATAGCTGTGTAATGGACTTTTACTATATTTTTCTTTGAATTTATTATCAAACTGTAATGTTATTTCTTATTATATGTAAAAACACAAAAAAAAACAAAAAGTTTTGAAAAAATTGGTGAATGGGAGCTGTGGCTGACTACAACACCTTGCTTGTGGGAAAATAATCACACCTGGTTTAAATAAGTATAGTGTTAGATGTTGCCAGCGGTAATATATCCCTTTTAAAAAACTACCTTTCGTACCTTGTAACAATGTGCACATTTAATGGCAGTGCGGGTTCGAATATATTCTTTCAAACATGCAAGGTGTCCCAGACAGCCACAACTCATTCTCACACTTCCCAGTTTCTCCAATCTATCTATGCTTTTTTTTTTTTTTTTTTTTATATTATTATTATTATTTAAGTACTGCAAATTTAATTTGTCAAATTATCAAAGGTTTATAAATAATTTACCTGCATGTGTGACAGGAGCATTAAAGACAGGCAAAGAAGGGTCTAGACGACGCGAATCACGTGCTGCAGAACTCAAAAGCTCAGTCCTCAATGTTTCTATAAGCTGCCGATTTGTAGGGTCCTGCTACAGAATGAAACATTAAAATTAGATCTGAAGCAATAAAATCATGACCAAACATGATAAACCATGCAACACCAATAACACATTTCTTAATTTTAAATGATCATTTACCTCATCAGTCTTAAGTGAAAGTAGTTGCTCAGCTCGAACAGGCTTACGAGCTTTCAATGCTTGTGATATGAGAGTCAGTTGTTTGAGCAATGACCCTGACCCACGTACAGTCTCCGAGACAGCACTTTCTGAAGGTCCAGCTCCTTGTGGAGAGCTTGATGATGATGTTGGCATACGTCCAAGACTCCCAGGGAACATACCACCTTCTCGATAGGAATCCTCTCTTGAGAAACCAGCCTCCTTTTTTAGTGCTTTGGAAGAACTGTAACCATTGCAACATTTATTAAAGGAAACTGTTTAATGCTAAGATGAAATTTAAAAGAATATGCAAATTGTTAAGTTATGCAATATAAACAGATATTGGTTTAATACTACAAATATATATTTATATATATTGAGACGAGCTGCCCAAATACCCATTAGAAGACTGTAATAAGATGTAAATTCAAAGACACTAGAGCTATCAATGATTTAATTTCTCACATTTTTTTTTTACTGTATTTAATACATTAAGTACACACACACAGTTGTTACATACACTTGAAAATATAAAACCGTTTGCAATGTGGTCCCACAAAATAAGTTGTAGAATAGGCTGGACTATTATAGGAACTCACAATATTAATGGAGGTATTTGTCTGATTTGTTGCTATTCTTCCATAGATGCATCACATCTTAATATATGTTGTATATTTTATCCAAATATTTGACATGCATAACAAATATTGTTTAATGCAAAATTTATGCTAAAATTTATTAGAGTAATAAGAAAATATAAAAACAAAAATTAATTTTGCTGTATGGAAACTTCAATAATATTTTTGCATCCAGCCACAATGGTTACTTCACAATAATTTATTTGCCTGCACTTAGGTCCTTTGTCATCTTCATTTTTTATATATTAGTCTAATAAACTACATAAAATTCTAGTCATTACTATAAATTATTTTTCCTTTCCTTACAGAACCCCTACAGAAATAAATAAAAAGTAAAACACATAATGACAAAATAAAAAGTAGCCAGTTAACGAGTTTGTAATTTTATTAACACATACAGCTCTTGTATCCTTGAATTTACAACATTATTAAAAGTTATAATAATAAAAATACAATGTTCACAACCAAATGAATTAAATATCAAATCAAAAACATTGTCCAACTTCTATAACAAAGAAATAAAAGTTTGACTACAATACAATATCTATCTGATAAAATATAACATGCACAAATGAAAAAAAAAAAAAAATGAAAAAAAAAAAATAATAATAATAATAAAAGTGGGTGATGATGAGGCACATTAGATTAGTGATAGAGCATTATTACCGCTACTTGTGTGATTGTATTACCTACTATCTATTTCAAAATAATAAGCTCCTGAACTTAGAGTCATCATATACCAACAAAACTACATAGTTTAGAAATTAAAACAAAGTATTGTCCAAATCATTGGTTTGTAGGTTCTTATCTACAATAAACATTTTTGGTTGCAATTTTTTCCTGGATTTTGATACATGATGGTAAAGTGGTCTATTTTGCTAGCTCTTTATTAGTTATTGGGGGGAAAAATTCTCTAATTCTTTTTTCTTTCCTTCCTTGCTAATTCTTAGTCAAAAACAAGCTACTGAAGTAAGGGATTATTTATATTCAAAATTATAGTTTGGGAGAGTTCAAAGGTAAGAAATAGGATCTTGAAGCATTCATCATGATCATGGAACAATAATTAAGGTGAAGAGGAATAATAACAAAATAAGCCACAAGATGATTTGTGACTCAACTTTTATCTTTTCCAACTTTAGAATTTGTATTCTATTATGACTGGTTCTATATCAACTTTTATTACATTCAAAACTTCTGCAGGGTATAAAATAATAAAAAGCTACAAAACTTCTTGTGGTATTGTTTATCATAAATTGTAATTTTTATTATTTTTCCCTATTTACAAAATTTTAGCCTTAAATTTTAAGCTCAAATGCATTTTTCCCCCTTTTCTTTTCATCCAGACTTTAATTTTTGACTATATTTTTTGACAAAATCTGTGAGGAAAAACTCGTTGACTAATAAATTTTCTGAGAGAAAATATTATAAATATTTGATATTTAGAAGTCAACTATCTTAATAAGAGAAGTTTTTTCAGATGGGTTGCACTTATTTCATCTGTCAAATTTCATTTCTTCTTCTCCCTTTAAATCACAAATGGTTACTATAGGCAAGAGCTTAAGATCCAAGGAATAGAACAATACTTTATTTTAATTTATCAAAGAAGTAGTTCTAGTATTAGAATTGCTAAAAGTCAAGGGGAGGGGCCTATTAATGCAAAATGGTACTATCATGGTACCAGATATTGTTATTTATGTAACTAAGCTAACCAGTAGGTTATTATT
The DNA here is from genome assembly GCA_949318235.1 of Ecdyonurus torrentis. Lineage (NCBI taxonomy): Eukaryota > Metazoa > Arthropoda > Insecta > Ephemeroptera > Heptageniidae > Ecdyonurus > Ecdyonurus torrentis. The sequence continues at coordinate 22,330,996 of OX439129.1, forward strand.
GAAGCCATAAAAAAACTATTTTATATTAAATAATAATCAAGACTTATAATTAATTATATACCACTGAATACTTTCAACAATACTAATGAAACTTTATTACATGTATGAAATGATATTGCTATATTTTAAATGGTTCAACATTTATGTAATGAATGAAGATGCACTTGCTGCAGATAAAAAAGCTCCAATTTACTGATAATAATTCAGCAATTGAACTGCAAGTTCAGTTACCTGTCAAGGGGGGCGTTGACAGAGGGCCTGGCGGACCGAGAGGGGCTGCTAGTGGGGGGAAGGGATCTGCAAGCAACAATCAGCGCCTCCATCACCCTCAAATTACTGCCTATCTGGTAGGGCAGTCAAAATTTATAAATAAAAAAAGATATATATTTATATAAAGGATAAAAAAAATTAAAAAAAAAAAAAAAAAAAAAAAAAAAAAAAAAAAAAAAAACGAACTGAAAATTTAAAATAACAATCATCTACAAGAAATATACATGCAAGTATTAAATAATAATTTACAATAATAATAATAAAAAAGAAAGACAGAAAATGTATATTTGGAATTTAAAATAAGGTTAAATATAAATGGATTGCTTGCATGAATAAGAAAAATAATTATTATTTATAGCATGCCATGTATAAGACATGCATAAATGTTTGAAAATGTCATGTCCCTAATTATTGATAAAAAGTGATAGTACAGCAAACTAAGGTTAATTCTTGGTGCTATATATATATTTTTTTTATGTATTCAATACATTGTAGATGATAACTGTATTCTGCTTGTCTCAACTGAAAAACAACCAATCTTAAGCAACATAAATATTTAGATTGGTGATCATGATCCAGTATAAATATATTTTTAACGACACAAACTTGGAATAATTGACATTCAACTCAAAAGATTTATGTTCAAATAACATTATATTTTAATACATTACACTTTAAATTTACAACTTACAAAAATGTTATAAACAAGCTGCTGTACATACAAGAGATCCATTTATTGACATCTGATGGTGTGGTGTAGCCAAACTCACCCGCCAGGCTGTTCCTCTGTTCCTGCCTGATTTGGTTTATCACGAGGTTTGCCAGGAGGAAGATTCAATACACTCTCTTGTTGTTCTCTTAACTGGCGTCTACGTTTTTTGCTCCATAGCTCATGGCAATCCTGCCAAGTAGGCAACTCTGGTGCTGGCATTCTGAAATACATAAAATTAGAACAAAATCAGTACTTTTTTAAACACTCAATACAAGCAAGAACTCAAATAGCTTATCTATTATATTTAAATATAATATAAGAAAAAACCATTTTGGTTTAAATTGCAAATCAAAGGAAAGTAATAGATAGCATTAAAGCACGTTATATTGAAAACTATATTACGCGAAAATCTTTAATTAATAGAAACAAAAAAGGGGGACGCAAAATTGCAAGCACAGCGGCCTTGTGCTTGCAATTTTGCGTCCCCCTTTTTTGTTTCTATTAATTAAAGATTTTCGCGTAATATAGTTTTCAATATAACGTGCTTTAATGTTATCTATTATATTTTATAGATATCAGACATTTATGACTAAATCTTACCTCTCAGGGTCAACATTCTTAAGCCATGGACATTTAAGAGCATCCTCTGCAGTTATTCTCTTGCTAGGATCCAAGTCAAGCATCTTATCCAATAAATCAAGAGCAGCACTTGGCATGAACACAAATTCTTCACGAAGTCTTCTACGATATATTTTCTTTGGCTTAAATGTATGGAACTGTGGCAGACTTACAATAGAAGGCCATACTGCAGGAGTGGGTGTGCCACATAATCGAGATATTGTATCCAGTTGCATTAATTCAGTGTTAGCCTGTCAAATAAAAACTCATTTATACAACATTGATCCCTATACATAAAGATTAAATCAAGAATATATATTTTAAAGTGTACCAGACATTGTAATGGGGTTAGCAAAAAAAGACTGAAACCCAACAATTTCTGTCTGAATTTAATGTTCCTGCAGTCACATGGGAAGTCAATATAAAAAAACAGACTTCCTTCCTACAAACAGGTTCATTTTTATTACTAACAAATAATAAAAATATATAAAAAAAAACTAAGAGACATTGAAGTATAATTAGCATAATTAGCAACACACAACAATAATGTTTCCCTAATAGTAATGATTTCTATAACTTTTGAATTTTTTTTCCGTTACCTGGAAAAGAGGTTTTTTGGAGAACAGTTCTCCTAAGATGCAACCACAACTCCATACATCAATAGCTGGTCCATATCTTTCCTCTCCTAGTAATAACTCAGGAGGCCGATACCAAAGAGTAATTACTTTATTGGTATAGGGACGCTGTCGGTCCTCAGCATTATACAGTCGAGCCAATCCAAAATCAGCAAGTTTTACTTGGCCCCTACAAAAAAAAAAAAAAATAATGAATCAATATTAATAAAATGTAACTCTTTCAAATAAGAACTGAAAAATAATATCTAAAAAAATGCTGCATACTTATTGTTCATCAAAATATTACTGCACTTAATATCTCTGTGCAAGAAATTTTTCTTATGGCAGTAATTCAGTCCATCTAATAGTTGCTTCATGATACTAGCATTGTGTTGGTCATTAAATTCAACCATTCCAGATTCAAGTAATCCCATCAAATCATGGTCCATGTACTCAAATACTAGATAAAATGACCCTTTGTCCTGCAAAAAGAGTAAAATATGTTTTACATGCAGTTTTGTCATACATAGGTATTGATGTATTATTAATGGACTATTAAATTTTATTTTTACAGTAGTTACCTTTCTAAAGTCTAGTGCATCTTGTTTGTCAGTAACAATTTCCCTCAAATTTACAATATTTGGATGATTCAGTTGCCTTAGAATTTTAATTTCTCGGACTGCTGTGATAGGAAATCCTTCTTTTTCATTCTCTAGACGAACTTTTTTCAATGCAACAAGTTCTAAAAAAAATTTATTTAATTAGCTTTTTACAATAGTAACCCATTGCATAATATTAAAATGCATCAATTCATTCAACTTACCAGACTTGTGATCACGTGCCTTGTACACCTGGCCATAAGTACCTTCACCAATCTGAGCAATAACCTCAAAAACATCAACACATCTCTCTCCCCAGTCTCTACCTCCTGGTGCCATAGGACCAGGCACCTCACGTTTTCTACTCAGAATTCGAGGTCTCTTGAGTTTAGGCTTAGGACGATGCTGCATTCTTTGTCGAGCCAACATAGTAGCTGAACTACAAGGGGGAGTAGATTGGTCCTCATCTCCACTCATCTCATCACCAGCTAAAGCAAAGAAACAAGCATTAAATACATGATCTATACACAAGAAATAAGATCAATTTTACCTGGTGGCATAGGTAGATCTTTAATACTTCTCCTAGGTGGAGTTTTTAGCTTCTCAGGTTCAGGAGTATCTACCCCACTAGGTGGTGAATCAATACTTTCCAAATCACTTTGGTTGATGCCTGGTGGCATTGGTAGCTTTGTTAAACTGCGATTACGAGGGACTTGTATTCTAGTTATTCTTGTAACAACTGTACTTGCAGCAGCTACTACAGGAGGAGCACCAACCTTAGCTGTGGCATCAACCTGAAGTAAAAATACATTAACACTAACTTAATATTTTAATATAACATTACAAATGAAGACAACACTGTTTAAACTCTAACTTAAAGCTTGTTTCAAGGTAACGGAGGAAACTCAACAATTATCAAGTGGTTGCCACGAGACCCTGACCTTTTACTGTGCTGTGATTTTAAACAAAGCTCTCTTAATGTATAAAGAAGAACCATTCGAATGTCACAGGTTAAATATTTCCCCAATTATAACACAAATAAGTTTAAAGTGAAGGTTGCCAGAATTTATTTACAATCATTGCTCATTATTAGTTAAATGTGTTTAACAAAGGGTGAAAATGATAACAATACCTATTAAGTATCAGTTTTACATTAAACAATGTTATTAGTTGTGACATTCAGGATGTTGAATTATTTGTTTTATTGTTGTTTGTGTATAATGTAAATACTATAGATTTTTATTACATTAACAGTGCAAAAATTTATAATATCAATAAACCCAGTTTAGTTCCTCACCTGATCAACAGTCTGTGGAAGAGGTGGATTTGCATTTGAGCTTGGTCCATTATCCATAGGAATAGGGATGTTGTTGATATCATCTTGAGTGGCTTCAGAACTTTTTCCTTCATTATTAACTTCACTCTCCTGTCCATCTTTCTCTTTTTCTTTTATAGCAGCTAGACGTTTCATAGCTAGCTCTCTTAAGTTTTTATCTTTCACCAATTCTGCAAACAAGCTTGTCTCTGACATTTGAGCTTTTTCTCTTAATACCTTGGCACTTGGAGACCTTGAGCGTTTTCTTGTAGATGATGACTGTTTGCGTGGTGGAGTTCTACGATTACTATTTCTTCCATGACTTGGAGACCTTGACCATCTTCTTCTTGCAGGAGAATAGGGTGATCTACTTCGTCTAGGAGGAGGAGATACACTAGGACGTCTGACAGGCGATCTGGATCTCCTCATTGGGTTGGGAGACCTACTCATTCTCCTTGAGGGCAAGGGTGATCTACTACGTCTAAATGAAGCTGGAGATCTGCTTCTTCTTGGAGGTGGTGACCTTGCTCGTGATGGAGGTGATCTACTTCGTCGTGGTATTGGACTAACGCTATGACGAGGAGGTGGTGATCTTGGGGATCTGATCATTGGAGGCGGAGAGCGAGCACCTCTTAGTGGAGGGGATCTAGACCCTCTTGAACCTGACCTATGCCAACGATGCAAACTTCGGCTACGAGACCTGGTTGTCCTACTTAGAGGCCTCCTAGGTCTGAAAATAAAAATGTAATGTTTCATAGGTATTATTATTTATTATTTTCTTTATTATATTTTTTTCTGATGATTAGAGTATAATTTTGTAAAAGAAAAAATAGCAAATCATATTGCAACTCAATTATTTGGCACTATCATCTTATTGTATGGTATGTTACTACAAAACCTAGCACTACTATGATTTTTTTTAACGCAGAGTTAAATGAACAGAGGCAAAACTAATAATAATAAATAGAAATATTAAGTAAAATAAACCATTGTAGTTAGGTATGATAAATTTGAGGAAAAAAAAAAGTACGAGAAACCAGCAAGAGCCTTACCATAATGAAGAGTCCCATATCTAGGTGAAAATTTGGCTAGCACAGCGATAAAAACAACAACTAACTTTTGGGATATATTTTGGCACTTAACTCCAAGCGAAATGGAGTCCTTACAGAATCACTATGAATGATGACCTCTCTCCAAGTCTGTAAGGACCGACGAAGGCAAAACACACTCCATTTCACTTGGAGTTAAACGCCAAACTCTGTGCTAGCAGCATTTTTACCAAGCTATGGGAACTACCTTCACTATAGTAAGACTTTTGCTGTTTTCTCCTATCTTTGTCTTTCAAATTCATAAATATTAATAAATAAAACATCTTATGATAACTTAGATTGGAGACATTAAATTTCAATTGTCACTTAATTATTTGTCTCACAGGGTTATGGAGGAAACTCAACAATTATCAAGTGGTTGCCACGAGACCCTGACCTTTTACTGTGCTGTGACTTAAAATGGAGCTCTCTTAATGTATAAAGAAGAACTCTTCAAATGTCACAGGTTAATTAATAAGGTAAGCACAATATCCTCAAAAATGCAAGGTGGTAAGCTTAGTAGGTACAGGTTCAAAGTAATAGAAGCAACAACAACAAATATATATATATATATATATATATATATATATATATATATATATATATATATATATATATATATATATATATATATATATATGTACATATATATGTACATATATACAGTAATTAAGAGCATAGAGGAAGGGAATAAAAAAAAAGAATAAGTACTGTAATTTAAAATAAATACTGTACAACATGCACCACAACAATTTGCTGAATAAAATAAACTGTAAAATACAGTAACAAGAATTGAAAGCAGTATAAATTTTGACCAAATAAAATTAAACCAAAAGTAAATTATGTTTTTATTTTTTAATTCAAAATTCTGTGTGTTTATTTACATAAAGATGGACTGATATTTTTATTGCCAAAGTCAAATTCAGCAATTTGTATGGTACAGGATATTGATGGGAGGCCCAGAGTCTCACCTTGGGCCTGAGTTAGGAGAACGGGATCTGGTCTTCTTGCGTGAAGGAGGGCGTGGCCTTGAGGAGGAAGAGCCACTGTAGCTGGGGCCAGAACCTCCACGCTGACGACTTTTCAACTGAGATGAGGAAGAAGCAGGACAAGACAATGGGCTTGCTGAACGTTCACAGCTGTGCGAGCCATGGCTACTTGTACCAAGTACAGGTAACTTTTCATAAGCCTTAGGAGGTAAAGGAGGGGTGTGTGGAGAGCAGGAAGATGATAAGTCTATTGGAGAGGTTATCTGTTTGCGAGGTAACCTGAGAGAAAACCATAAACCTTATGTTACCAATATCAAAGTCTTACAAGCAAAAAAAAACATTAATCCCACAAAATATTTTCTTTCAAGAGTATTGGTAAGTTGCCATAAAAGTATATTCAGCAAGGTGATTGTCCTTTTTACATTTGATTTCATTATTTCAAGATAATGCATTTTTATACTAACATGCAGTATGGTAGAGGGACCAGTTTTTGGCACATTAATAATTTTCGCTAGTCTACTTTAACTTTTTTTTTTTTTTTTTTTTTTTTTTTTAACATTAAGATTTTCCTCCCCAACCTCCTTAAATTTCTCTTATCTCAGCTGTATGTGTTTTTTCCATACACACAAAAAATTAGCTGCCAAAAACTGGCATACCTACCATACATTCTGTACTTTAAACAAAACGTGAACTAATTATTTTACTTGATTTATATAATTATTATTATTGAAAGGCAGAATATGTAGGCACAGTATTATAAATAAATAATAAGACAAGATATAACAACTCAACAATAGTTGTGGTGATTTCATTTCTTCAGTCCTGGCATTATTCAACATCTTTCAAAGAAAAAGAAAAAAAAATGAAATCCTTCAAAACCTTCTCATGCATTTTATACCTCACACCTTTTAGTTAGCTGTTAGAATAAATACATGCCTTCCCTTACAGTAAAGTCATATGCAATTGGTTATCAGCACATCACCACAAACATCTATGCAAGATGTTATATAAAATATAATAATAACTCACCTTTCAACAGGAGGTGGGCTCGCTGGTGGGTCATCCATTGGGGAAGCAGGACCTGATCTATGTACCCATGAATCATTACGCTGCTTACCACCAAATTGATTATTTTCTGATGGACTGGCTGGACTGTGGGAATATCTCCTTGAACGTCGTTTCTTTTTACGACCAGGACTTCTAGAATGTCCTTTTCTACGATCACTGCGTCGATGTCTTTTCTTATCACGTTTACGTTCCACTGTATCTCTTGACATTCTTGATCTATAATCATGAGATGGGGGAGGTGGTGAAACACTAACTCTTCGATTCTTCTCGATAGCACTTCTAAATAATTCCATAGGTGAAATGGGTCTCGGTGTTGGAGAACCGTGTCTGGGTTGAGGTGACAAATGTCTAGGTGGTCTTCTTTCTGATCTTCCCATTGGTGGAGACTTTATATGTTTATCAGAGTAATGTGGGGAAGACAAATCATGAGTACGTTTATCATATTTTGACATTGGAGGAGAAGCCGGAGGCATTCTTCTATGATGTAAAGGTACTGGAGACCTTTCCCTATGTTTTGATCTTACAGGTGAAGTGTTTCTTGACGTGCGATGATGGGGGGGAGGGGAAATATGACGATTTAAAGGCAATGGTGACCTATGACGAGGCATTTCATTATTGTCAATAGGGTCACGTAATTTACTTAAATTTTTACTTTCTGGTGAATTTACCTCACCATCACTAAGACTAAATGGAGACTCTTCACTCTGTATTTCTCCTGCTTCTGGGGCAGAAAGTGCTTCTGAACTTACATCAGAATATTCTACTAAGGGTTTACTTGTGACAGGTTGAGAATCTTCTCTGGAATGTTTTTTCTTGTGAGATTTTTTTAACTTATCACCTTTTCTACGATGCTTCTTTTTTCTTTCTCGGCTGGTTGAGGGAATGGATGCTGGGCTATCCTCACTTTGGATATCTTCTAAGTCACTGCCGGCTGTAACATTGACTTCTGGTTTACTTGAAGTGCTACTCTTACGACGCCTTGACTTTCCGTTTCTCTCATCATCCCTCCCGCTAGGCATGTCCCCTAAAACAATTTTGTAAAGATTTTTTTTTATTATATTCATATATTCATTGACTTCATATTATACACATATATAAATACGGGGTCTAATACATGCATAATATTATGCATACTTGCGAGATTTTATTTATACCTATCCTATATTTGATTATTCTTATTATTTAACTAAAACCCAAGACCTGTCATTTGAAATGGGCGATAATGAAAACTACCGTAGTTCTCTTAAATATGTATTGGCAGTGCACAATGCAGGCACATTGGTAACCAATGTCCAATGGTAACATCATGCAGGACACCAACCACTTGGAACTGCCCGACAAACTACATAGTGTATGCATGCTCAGCACACACCACACACATTATAAATCTTTAATGTAACTGAAAACGGCATTCATTGTGTATGTACATACATAGTACATACTGCTCTTTAATATGACCCATACAAAACAAAGAAGATGGGCAGTGGGCTTCAATAAAAAAATAAGAAGAAAAAAAATGCCGCCGCTAAGTACAATTATTATGACGTCATGTTATTTGATCAATACCCCGTAAAATTACTGCACATAGGGAACTAGGTTAAATGAACTATCTACAAAGATAGATAAAACACTTTCAGTGATATAACAACATCAAATTTTAAGGACAAGAGTTTTCTACGAAAGAAAACTGAACAAAAAAAATATATAGATTTATCCATACAGGGCAAGGGTGGCCATTTTATTTGAGCCGACGTGGAACTCTTAAAACAAATTCCATACAATTTAAAAACTTTACAAATACCAAGATTAAGGCCTTTTAACTATATTTATACAAAGTAAAAGTTTAATTTGCGTACTCACCTGTGACACAAGATCACTGCGGCACACACACTTTTCTGATAACTAAAACCATGGAGTCGAATGGGTTACTATTTTATGCAATGAAACTGGCCGATAAGATTTAACTTTTAAGAGTTATTTACTGTATTATCGGATAGCTTCTTTTATTTAAAGTAAAAGAGGATTTATATAGCATGTACTAGACATATATTTTTAATTGGATGCTTCAAAATTGCATGGGATTTTGAGAGATTATAATGGGAACGTATCGTAATGATTTGTGTGAAATTATCGCCATTGACGATGTTCTTATTTTTTTCTAAAATATCGCAGTGACGTCACAAAAGAAGTCAGCGGAAGTCGGCGCGCGCATTTTTTGTTGCAGAGCTTTCGCTTTCAGATTTTAAAAGAAAATATTCCTTTAGAAAATTGACATTTGTAAATGTTAATTTAATAATTATGATATTTTACATACAAAATATATAACATTCAACTAATACATATTGTGTTGCACTTATAACAACTTATAACGTGACTTACAAAAAAGGACCGACAAATATTTTCGTAGGCCTTTTGTAAACAAATGTCGTAATCAGCTGCAAAAAGTGCGCAAGAGGAAATTTTGTCATATTTGTGACATTTGTATTAGTTATAATAAATTCTTTTAGACAGTGTTATACAAGAAATATATTCAAAATATTGAAAGGTAATAATTCAAGTTGAATTATTAAGTAGAATTTAATTTTATAACTTGTAAGCTATCGATGCGCTGTTTTGCTTGTGCAAACCGTACACAAGCGAAATCCTTTTATGTATGCATCTGTACATTATTTACAACCGCGCAATCAAAAATTATTAGTAGTAGATTGTTTTTAGCAATTTGATGCTATTTTTATTTCTTTCATTTGTTGATTGATTCCTGAAAACTTCAACTTTCATTGTTTTATTATTGAACTTGGGGTTTCTTGATTCCTTTTCATAAGGTACAGGTCTTGCATCATAATATAATGTACAGTCACACTGTCTGTTGTATCATACATAATAGCTTGTAGTTTTTATTTAAGCAATGCCATATTGTATTGTTCCATATTCAATCTCATAATGTGTTTTGTCATGTTTCAGATGAGTTGGCTATTTGGTTCCTCAAAGAAGAATAAAACTCCAACTTCATCCCAACCATTAACTTCTGAAATTGCAGCTCTTGACGTTAAAGAAGATGAGGATTTCATATTAGTTGAAAATGATGCAAATAGGAGTAGCAGTGGGCTCTTCAATGCACCACCCATGTATCCACTTATTCCTGGTGCTGCACCAGCATTTAATGCTAGTATGTCGTCTCATTCTAATAATGGACCTCAACAAAATACAGCATCACAGACTCCAACACATCAGCTTCATGGAGTACCTTTCCGACTATCTAAAACTACAGCAATGTTAGCAATGACTGAACAAAGTCATGATTATGTACTGCAGAGGGCACAAGCAGCCATCAGTAATGCTGATCAGAGTACCTTTAAATATGACTTTGCTGTAGAAAGAAGTGTTCTTAAAGAAACAGGAAATTTTCAATGATTAATTATTATTAAAACTTAAAAGTCAAATAAATTAATCTAATATTTTAATTGTTGCAGTATACGAGAGGGATTTATTATTTCGTATTACTGCCTTGTCAATCATGAAGCTTCATTATTTATATGATATTTTTACAATAACACTACTGCATTTATATAATTTCTTATTGTCTCTGTCCACAAACAATTTTTTAATGCATAACAGAAATTAAGGAACCTATTGTTCCAGATCGGTATATTAAATACTATAATTCTGTAAATTTGAAAAAATCTGACCAATTGTGTTAAAAGTTTCAGCCTTAAATATGCCATTTGTAGACATGAACACTGAGGTCAGTTTTTTTTTTTTTTTTTTTTGGTGCCTGTGTACATATATTAAAAATTAATAATAATACCAAATACTTTGTATATTAGCTCAATGTTTTGATGTTTGTAAACTCTTTTGCTACGTACTATAGGCATTGTACCAATCATAAAATGTGTATGCATATTTAGAGCAAAGTTGGAATAATATAAAAGGACATTGCTAATTCTATTTAAAAATTTTACAATAAAAATGCAAATCCCATGAAAAGAAAATTCGATGTAATTTTTGTACACCATATAAATATGTAGTAGATGTTATTTGTGCTTCTAGCTTTTAATCAATCGATGTCACAGAAACTATTCGACACTAAGTTCAACTTTTTAAAGAGTGAAAATTATGTAAAGTTATTTTATTTAGGTAAGAAATGTGTTTCATTAAACAATATAAAGAAATGTGATAACCAATTAGATATAATTAGTTCAGGTGCTACACTAAGAAATAAAAATAGTATTAAGAAATTTCAATTATTTAATTCAAAATTATGTATTCATCTATTATACTATTAAATAAACAATATTACTGTATTCATAATTTGATTTAATTATTTCTAATTTTGTTCCCTCTAAATATTTTAAAATGATATTTCTTTTATCATTGTATTTAGGAAAAGGAAAAGTACCATCGCGGTATGGACACAAATGTGAAGCTAAAATAGGATAGAGAGGAACCAAATGAGAGTTGACGCCAGGCAGCAGCGTCAACTGAAAATCTCAAATGGGGATAGGTTTATAAAATATATATATTTTGAGGAAATATATACTATGCCATTATGTCTCATGCCGTTATGCACGGCCCTAAACACGCGTTAGCGTTGTAAGGCGAGAACTTTATGCATATATTAATTAGGAGATATAGGAATTTGAGTAGGAGGCGGGGGGTTGCAAGCACAGCAATACATTGTACATAAAAAACAAATATAACTCAATAGTTACAAACGTTTCGCCCTCCCACAGGCTCATCAGTGTAACGGGAAGAGTAACACAGTCAAGCTAGAGATGATGCTCACACCATGACATCTGCTAGCTGACTGTGCAGTGGTCTGCGAATTTTCTGGGCTTTTATACCCAGTGGCGCACCACTCGGCGCGTGTGGCAGGTGCGCCACTGGGTATAAAAGCCCAGAAAATTCGCAGACCACTGCACAGTCAGCTAGCAGATGTCATGGTGTGAGCATCATCTCTAGCTTGACTGTGTTACTCTTCCCGTTACACTGATGAGCCTGTGGGAGGGCGAAACGTTTGTAACTATTGAGTTATATTTGTTTTTTATGTACAATGTATTGCTGTGCTTGCAACCCCCCGCCTCCTACTCAAATTCCTATATCTCCTAATTAATATATGCATAAAGTTCTCGCCTTACAACGCTAACGCGTGTTTAGGGCCGTGCATAACGGCATGAGACATAATGGCATAGTATATATTTCCTCAAAATATATATATTTTATAAACCTATCCCCATTTGAGATTTTCAGTTGACGCTGCTGCCTGGCGTCAACTCTCATTTGGTTCCTCTCTATCCTATTTTAGCTTCACATTTCTTTTATCATTGATTTTTTTTATTCATAATAAAAAAAGATGAATGTTACTTTGAAAAAAAATAATAATTAAAATAAATAATGAGGATAGAGATATAACAAACTTCATAATAAATTACACAGACATGAAAAGTTAGTTTTCCCTTGCAAAGTTATAATTAACTCAAATTTAATTGATGAATTCTACTTTAATCACCATTTAAGGTTTGCGTGAAAAAAATGCAGTAAAAAAATGTGTCTTTGTAAATTCGTAAATGATTTGAAAAATGGATATTTCACAAAATTGAGAGGATTTCATGGAAATACCATGTTTATGATTCTTTATTAATTTGTAGAGATTTGTGACGGGGGGAAAAAAAAGTTCATAAAATTGGAAGTTTACTGTATTTGATGCATTAGGAATTTTTTATGCTGATTTTTCTACTTACCCTAAAAAAAATTGTAACTTTCATAATCTAGTATAAGAAATATTATCACAAATACATAATGTGCTAAAACCACAGTTTTAACCACGGAATTTCTTGAAGAGAGGATGCTTGATGTGAGACAACTGTGAGCGTTTATATTCCATGTACACAGCATCGTCACCGCCAGACAAAGAGTTCATGTTGCCAACTCGTCTTGTACCCTGAAATCATTGATGCACAAGCATTACATAAAAAAATATCAATGCAAAAAAAAAAAAAAAAAAAAAAAAAAAAAATGGAAAACTTGCAGTACAATGCAGATGTATAAATGAGTATACACATTTAACCTTGAGAGTTTAAAATAATAATAATAAATAGCATCCAAATAAAAATTATTATTAAATTTTTTAATACTAATACTATTTTAAAGATTTAAATATTGTAAATGTATAAAATATGTTATTCATCAACATTGAGCTTAAAGGGGTAGTCAACAATGGCTTTTTTTTTAATAATGATCATTGTGTTATTAAACCTCTCGTAAATGCAATCTCAAATATTTAATTATTAACCCGTCACAGCTACAACTTGCTCTCATGCTAGTTCAATACAAACATGAGTTACTTTTTTTTTTTTTTTTTCCACTTGATACTTGATGTTATATTCACGCATACTAAATATATTTTTACGTCTACAGATAGATGAAAATAAGAGGAACTCTCACTCACGCCAAGCTAGCATGAGAGCAAGTTGTAGCTGTGATGTAGGTTCCGGGTCGCTGTAACAGCTTTTACTCTCAGCACGCTAATAATTATAATTTTGAGATCACGTTTTCTGGAGGTTTAATTACACAATGATTGATGATCAATGATCACTATTCAAAAAAAGCCCACAGTAGATGGTACAGTAGTCCATCTCCTATAGCGGGAATGTCAGATTAGAGATCTTTAACAGAGAAACGACATCCCCATGTTTTAGGCAGACTGCAACACTCAACAATTTTGACTTGGCAACGTTGCGTTTTGAAGCACCAATCAGAGGCCAGAAGTGGCCAAATCAAGGCGCCAATGAGAGAGCGCGCAATAGTAATTTCGTCTGCAGCATTGCCAATTTTAAAGAAATGAGTGTTGCGGGTCTGCCTAACTTTTTGGGATGTCGCTTCTCTGTTAAAGTTCTCTATGTCAGATCGGTTCCGAGCGCCAATTGCGACTGTGCAAGTCGCAGGTGCTAGACGACCATCATTTGAAGTAACGTTAAACGTCTAGTACCTGCGACTTACACAGTCGCAATTGGCGTGCGGAACCGATCTGACATTCCCGCTATAGGAGATGGACTAATGTACCATCTACTGTGAAAAAAGCCATTGTTGACAAAAATATAAACACATGTGTATAATATATACACGACACAAACTTTAAGCCAACAAATTGACTAATTGTAAGTGCAATAATTTTCTTAAGGAAGTAGGGGACCGACATCGGCCGTTAGACTCTAACTTTTCTCGTCAATAAATCTAAAATTTTGCACAATGATACTTCCGCTTGAGTCAATTTCAAATATATAAAAATTTGGGGGGGGGGAGTCACCGTGAAAATTAATTTTATATGATTTTTTGAAATTTTAAGCCCTTAAGGCCCAATGTTAATTTCAATAATTTTTTTCTATTATTCGGAACAGTGAAACATCATGACATTTTTATCACGGGTAGGTGTGGCCCTTAGCTACACAGTACACATTGACACCAAATTTAGACCCAAAACACGTCTGGTTTTTTATATATAAGGTTGGTACCCTACTGCCACCACTGAAAATCTTAATTAAGAAATTATAAAATGAACTTACAGATGGTCCAGCTCTTAATCCACCTTCTCCTGGCATTTTCTCCTCTTCTGCATCCATGTCATTAGCAGCCAACACTTGCTGCAGTAACTGAACTTGTTCTTCCTTGGTTGAATAGTTCAGGGGTTCCTAATCAAAAAAATTCAATAGTATTTTTTACAGAAGATAATAGTACACAATCATTTAAAAGATAATTCATAGAACTCATTGAGGGGGGGGGGGGGGGGAGAGAGAGAGAGAGAGAGAGAGACAGACAGACAGACAGACAGACAGACAGACAGACAGACAGACAGACAGACAGACAGACAGACAGACAGACAGACAGACAGACAGACAGACAGACAGACAGACAGACAGACAGACAGACAGACAGACAGACAGACAGACAGACAGACAGACAGACAGACAGACAGACAGACAGACAGACAGACAGACAGACAGACAGACAGACAGACAGACAGACAGACAGACAGACAGACAGACAGACAGACAGACAGACAGACAGACAGACAGACAGACAGACAGACAGACAGACAGACAGACAGAGATGTGAGTGGTACTTCGTTCCAAATAACTATATAATATATTCATAATTAAATAATGTTTTACTAATAATTTTTAATGTCAATGCATTGCTTAACAAATATATTATTATAGTCAATGGCTTGAGAGAGTGAGGTGAAGTCCAAAGTAGTGGCGTACGTTTGTTTCACTACACTAAATGCAAGCCAAAACCACCCCCTAAGCTCACCATGTATAAAAATTCAAGCATAGGTAATAATGAGCTCACTAAAGTACATACCCCTTTGTAATTTATAAACGCCTCACATGTTTGAATTTCAGACTGAGTTCGAATATTTATGCAAGGCGTCCCTGTCAATTAAGAGCTCAAATTCCCATTCGTCAATTTTTCGAATCTATTTATGTATTACTCAATTATCTTGGAAATCAATATGTTAATATTAAAGTAATAATGAGAATTCAGGTTCATAAAATTAATAAAAGGGAAGAAAAGCTTAAACAGGATTTTGGATAATCTCAAGCTCTACGCCTCAAAATAGAGAAAAAAATGGAAAATTTTCAATTCCAACTCTTAATTCAGTTCAACGATAAAAAATTACATAAATGAAATACAATAGGGTATGTGTAAAACAGAAAAGGAAAAATATCATATAGCATAATATAACAATGTTATTTCATAATGATAAAACAATTAATGTATTCTAAAAAAAAAAAAAAAAAAAAAAATGTGTACTTACTTCATCCATGCCAGCTAACTTTGTGATGACCTTGTAACTGTAGCCTTGGTTTACGAGGAAACGTTGACGTTTACGAGAGTAACTCATTTCCATGGTATCTTGGGATACCAAAGTGTAGAAGAAGGCATTGTACTCCTCAGCAATGGCACCTGAAATAGAAACATATTAGTATTATATTACATAGTTTTGGGGGAGGAACGGGTACTTTTGTGTATAGAAATAAAAATAATTCTAGTATGATAGAACAAAGTGGCGAGAAAGTAAAAGTCTGCAGATCATAAAGTACCTTTCTTTGCACGCAAGATTCTACCAAGACGTTGTGCTTCTTGACGACGTGAACCTCCATGTGAAGAAATTTGAATGAGAACATTAGCATCAGGTAAATCAAATGAAGTATCTGCTACCTTGCTCACAAAAATTGTGTTCACTTTTGGATTATATTTGAAGTTTTGCAGAATTTGCATTCTTTCATTCTAAAACATACACAAAGAAACCAGTAACATATCATATAATTTATTTCAAAGTAGCCTTTTTTTATTATCATTATTATTACCTGGGATGTAGGACCATAAATATACGGCTTATTCATCTTGATGGCATAATGTTTCAGTGCAAATACATTGTCTGAGAAGACAATAATCTTATCACTCCTACGTTCATGGTACTTGATTAAGAACTGACAACATCTGAACTTATTTGGGTTCATAACATAGAGCAACTAAAATAGGGGTTAACATTGCATTAAAAATAGATAAATTAAAAATAACAAGTTTTGACAACACTTACCAGTTTTTTGCAAGTTCTACAGGGTAGATACTCTCTGAAGAATTCTGGTGTCATGGGACACCAAACTTCAGCACATTGTACACGAGCAATGAAGCCACGTCTTTGCAATTCAAGCCAGTTTGCTTCATAAAGCTTAGGACCAATCAAGAAGTTGAGATCAGCAATCTTGTCATCTTCACGTAATAATGTGGCTGTAAGACCAAGTTTGCAATGGGACTGAACAATAGTTAATACTCTTCTGAACATCTTTGCAGGAATGGTGTGTACCTCTGTAAAATGAAGATAAATATGGTAATCATTTCATCAACAGTTTTGGTTGAAAAATAAAATTCACAAGACTTACCATCCAAAACCATGATTCCCCATTCTTGCTCCTGTAACCAACGCATGGTTTGTTCTGCTTCCCATGAACGTCTCTGAGTATGGGTGATCATAGAGTAAGTAGTAATAAGCACTCCACTACCCATTGGCTTGTCTTTAGCATCAGATGTAAAGCGACAGATCATGCTGTCATCAGCTGAAAGAAACATCAATACCAGTGTTATTGTTTTTAATGTTAACATCAAAAACTAAAGACAAACTAAGAAAAAAAGCAATGATTGGTTTATAATGTTTTTATTATTATTATTTTTTTAAATAATTACACATACACATTCAACTCTCAAACAATGGTAAGTATTTGACATACCTGTAGACCACATTTTGAATTGCTGCTTCCACTGTTCTACAGACACACTGGAGTTACACAGGACAAGAGCTCTCTTACGCACAGTGCAGCAAGCTGTAACTCCCACTAAACTCTTACCAGCACCTGTGCACAACAATATAGTCAGATAACTTCTGTAAATTAAGAAAACGGACAAGATAAAACTTACCACATGGCAGTACAATGACTCCAGACCTTGCTCTTCCATTACCAAACATCTTCCTCAAAGATTTTTCTTGATAAGGTCTCAATACTGCTGAGGGTTTCAGATCAATACTGAAACAATATAATATTAGTATTAATTTATTTGAAAATCTCAATTTTCAATTAATTAGGATGTTTTTGCAATTACTTCATATCAGGATTGACTGAATCATTTCTGAAGTCATACTCTGCCAACAATGGGTAATCTAGTTCAATACATCTCTTCTGGATGACTTCAATCTTTTCCTGTAAGTGGCAAAAAAAAAAAAAATAATAATAATAATAAATAGAAATAAATAATGATAATAATTTAACTTCAAAATCCTTTGCTATAGAACTATTTGAATCAACATGTATTTTTATTTTGTCTTCCTAACCTGGTTCACTTCAAAGGAGACTGTTTTGAGAACTGCGTCTGGTTCTTCATCATCATCTTCCTTGTCAATTTTGTCATAGAAATTTGTGATGTCATCAGGAACTGCCACTGCAGCTTCTCCTTCAGCTCCCTCAACAGGGGCAGCAGCTGGCCCAGCAGCTGGCTGGATTGCCTTGCTCCCAAACTAAAACACGTGTAGTATTTCAACATTAGTAACAAATAAAACAACAAAAATAATAAAAACAATTTAAGGAAAAAACCATCGCGGTTAGGATCAATGATAAAGAAAAGGATAGAAAAACCAGCAAGGGCCTTACCACAGTAGAAGTTCTATGGAGAGGTCGAGGTCTTGCATGGCACAGTATAATGTTATAAAAGTTTCTTTATAACTTGAGAGCTTTCGTCATATGATAATGACATTATCAATCAAAAGAGAAAATTACTTGAGCACATCACTGAGCAGTGTCTTGTCTTGTACTGCGGTGTTATGCTCTTGCTGGTTTGGAGTTGGTGGAGAGGGGTGGGGGTGGAGTAGGGAATCTGGGAAGGAGTGTGAATGAGTGAGGGAAGGAGTGAGTGAGGGAAAAGGTGGGGAGGGGAGCGGGAATAGGGTATATTTTTGAAATATGTTAGCGAATATTAAGTCCAGGCAGCCCTTGGGCTTTTCTGGATCTTAATATATGTTGATATGCTAATTCATATTGTCGTAATGTCGCATAGTTGGCTGGGCCCGGAATAGTGCGAAGTATTGTTGATTTATAACATAATTGGAAATTTGATATGCCATGAGAGGCCGCATGTTCAGCCACAGGTTTTTCCATCTCATTGTTTTTTACAGATTGTCTGTGGCCATTCATGCGGTCTCTCGCTTTTTGTGTGGTTAAGCCTATGTAAAATGCTTGACATTTTTCCTGTTGGCCTGTGGTGGGGTTGGTGGTATGTTGGGTACATTCAAGTTTGTAGATTACGTTTTCTGATGTGCAAGTATTGTGGCCGTGGATAGGGTATGTAAGGTTGGTGACGGGACTTGTAAACGTTTTGCTGGGGATTTGAGTGATGCATGTATCGCATCTCCTTCCTCTGTTGCTCTGTTTGCTGTTGTTTTGACAGGGGAAAGATCCACTAGGTAGGGGCTTAGGTTTTGGTGTGGGATCAGTATGGGATAAGATTGCTTTAATATTTGGTGGTTGACGGAATGCTATTGGTGGTATTTTTGGTAACAGTAGGTTTGTTTCGGTGGTGGCTAGAATGGGGTGTGCATATTGTAACATCTGTCTGATTTCTTTTTCTAGTTTGGGGTGATACGTTGTGATGAAGGGTCGGATAGATTGATTGTCATTATTTGTTTTATTTTGGTCACAAGGTGTTTTGTCGCCCAAACTAAATCTATTGGCAGCTTTTGCTATTTGTTTCTCCACCAGGTGCTTGGGGTAGCCTCTGGTGGAGAAAGCTGTAGTTATGCTGTCAATATATTTAGATTTGGTTTGGTCTGTGTTTGGGATGCGGTTGCCTCGGCATGCTAAGCTAAAGGGAATGGAGCGGATAGTCCTCGGGGGGTGACAGCTATTGTAGTGGAGGTATTGCATGTGGTTAGTAGGTTTTATGTGGATTGAGGTGATAAGTTTACCGTCATCAATGTTGATGTCAACATCGAGGAAGGTGACTGAATTAGGTGATGTGGAGTGAGTGAATTTTAGGCAGGAGAATTTGTTGAGTTCATCTAGGAATTCATGAAGTGGGCCGATGCCATGTTGCCAAACCATGAATATATCGTCTATGAATCTCTTCCATAGGTGCGGTTTATACTTCTGTCTCCCCATGAACTCATGAACTCACACTCGAGCAGACCCATGGTAAGGTTAGCATAAGATGGGGCCATCCTTGTGCCCATAGCCGTACCACACTTCTGCTCGTAGTGTTCATTCATGAAGTGAAAGTTGTTGCGTTGAAGTATAAACCACACCAGTTGTAAGAGGAATCCAGTGGTGGGGACATGGGGTTTAGGTCGTTTCTCTAAATAGTGTTCAATGGCTCTAATACCCATGAGGTGATTGATGTTGGTGTAGAGGGACGTGACGTCAATGGTCACCAGGAGCCAGTCAGGGGGTAGTGGTTGAGGAATGTCATTTTTAATTATTTCTAGGAAGTGGGTGGTGTCTTTTGTGGGAGGGTAGTGATTTAACCAGTGATGTGCTCAAGTAATTTTCTCTTTTGATTGATAATGTCATTATCATATGACGAAAGCTCTCAAGTTATAAAGAAACTTTTATAACATTATACTGTGCCATGCAAGACCTCGACCTCTCCATAGAACTTCTACTGTGGTAAGGCCCTTGCTGGTTTTTCTATCCTTTTCTTTATCATTGAAAAATAATAAAAATAGGAACAAAAATTTACAGGCAAGTTCCCTGTCTCTAGAGATTTGGATCTAAAAAATAATAATACACACATACATACATATGATGACACTATAGTCCCTTTTGAGGTAAGCCAACAACATAGATGATTTTAGCCGGACCTAGTGATAGACCTCCACATTTTTTTTAATAATAATAATAATAAGACATAATTACAATATAGCGTACTTGAAGTACTAATTAGATCCTATAGATTACCTGGGGTAGTGTTTGCTTTGCTTGGACTTGTGAGATGAGTCCATCATCAAGAATTGTGGTACCTTCTGGTCCTGGTTCCTCTTTATCACGTCTCAATCTACACTCTTGAATAACAGGATCTTTTAATAATAGTTGAAGAACTTCTGGGAATTGAGATTCTACGAAATATTTGTTATGTTTCAGTACCATCTTCACCTGAAATAATAACAACTTTCATGAGAAATTTGTACAATAAATTACATACGTACTATTCTTATGTGCAAAAATAAAATATAAATTCTATATTTTGCAGCTCTTACTATGCTATCACAAGCACTTAAACTGTAATATCAAATACAGTATTTCATAATTGAACGTAGTAACACTGTAACATTTACCAGTATCAAGTAATAATATTTCTTAAATAGTAAGCAGTTAAAATGTATTTTTAAGTATGGTACATAGTAAATGGGCAGTGAATTAACAATAAAAATCAATAATAATGGTCACTTAACCAAAATAAAATATGTACACAATTATCATGAAGATTGATAATTAGAAAATTTGATAGAAAAACACAGATTGGGAAAAAATAGGGGATGGAAGAAAGTAAAGAGCTTACACTGAAAGGGACACCGTGGTAGAGATTTTTTTTTTTTTTTTTTTTTTAACCCAGGCTGAGACAAAATTTATAAGCATATACAGTAACAAGCGTTTTAACAAATCAATTATCACATAAACGATTTTTCATAATATCAAAGGCGTAGAACACCTTAAACAAAAAAGTTGTGCAATAGCCTAACAAACTTGAAAATCTACGTTGATTTTCAGGTTTGTTAGGATATTGCACAACTTTTTTGTTCAAGGTGTTCTACGCCTTTAAGTATTATGAAGACATGATTATTTACAGAGTTGCAGTTGTAGCTGACACAATAAAATACATTGTAGCTACAGGACAGCTCAATTATTTATTATTGATCTTACCTTGCCATAAGAAAGTGTACACATGGTGATGAAGTCCACAATACCATCAGGAATACTTGTCTTGCTAAGTCGTCGTAAGTATTCAATAATATCATGAGTTTGAAGTCCAACACTCACAGCAGCATACAATGAATATGGTGTTAACTTGTACTGAAATTTTTTAATTTTTTTTTTTTTTTTATGTACAACAGTGGTATAAAAAAAAAAATGGCTGTAAAAACTACAAGGTATGTTTCCAACTTCAAGTAGGCTAATTTTAACTTTTTACGTATGTAAATGCAAATATACATGTTTGAAAAATGCTACTTTGCAATTTGGCTGTAGCTAAATACTACATTTAATACGGTATGTTCATACCTCATGAATATGCTCAGGTCGACAAACTGGTTCAGAGATAGCAATCAAAAAGTCATGTGCATGTTTGTAGACAGGAGAAAATGATTCAAGAAATATGTGTCCATTTGGAGCCTGCAAGATCAATAAAAATTAGAAATATAAATAATATCAATTCAAGGAAAAAAACAATCGTGGTAAGAATCAATAATAAAGGAAAGGATAGAATTACCAGCAAGGGCCTTACCAAAGTAGAAATTCTATGGAGAGGTTGAAGTCTTGTGTGGCACAGTGTTTTGTTTATGAAATGTTAAGCTCTAAGTTATGAAATGAACTTTTTTATAAGAAAACACTGCCATACGAGACTTCAACCTCTCTGTAGAATTTCTACTGTGGCAAGGCCCTTGTTGGTAATTCTTTCTTTTTCTTTATTATTGAAATACAAATAAGATAAAGTAATAGGGAGAGGGGATAAAAACAACTTAAAATATGCTGGTAGCATAGGTACAAAAATTATTTTTTTTCCTCATCATGTAGAATGAAATGCATTTTATAAGTATTGGCTAGTATAAGCTAGCCACACATTATTGGCTAGTAATTGACTAGTCAGTTATTGGCAGACAGCTTCTCTCTCTCTCTTCTCTCTCTCTCTCTCTCTCTCTCTCTCTCTCTCTCTCTCTCTCTCTCTCTCTTTTACGCTGTCTACAAAAGAAAATATATGCTATATTTTCAATCTTGATCTGCCAATAACTACCCGTAGTACAATTTCCACAAATCAAACATTTTTACATCAAAAACATAATAACGTACCACCCAAAGAGGTCTAGAAAGATGGTCCGACTTCAGAGTCATTTGTGAACGATAATCTTTTGCACCATATTCATCTTCTAGAGCACGCTCATCAGCAGTTTCTGCATTTTTTTGGGCTGAAGCTGGTGCAAACTCTGTACAAATAAGTTGTTGTTTTTATCATGTATTATTTTTTTACAAGTCTAATAAATCTCAAGTTAATGAGGTATGCAAACATATATACCTGTTTCCCCTCCTTCACCGGCATCATCATCAGGATTATATTCATCTTCATCATCTCGTCGACGCTTCTTTTGTTTTCTAGCATCTGAAAAACAATAATTCATTAAATCAGTCAAGTTAAAATAAATTTTGTACATACATACTTTACAATATATACATATGTACAAAGTGTACATGCACATGCAATTAATGGCAACCAGATATCGTAATGTAATGTACAATACATATGTATCATGTGCAAATAAGGTACACCTACACATTCTGTATTATACCCACTAAATTTAAGTTGAATTACATGCACATATATCATCATAATATACATACATATTTTTAAATTCAAATTCATATGTATGTAATATTGTTCTTCAAATGCCATAGGGAATCATTGCAATACACGCATATTGCAATGTACATATTTATGAAATATGTATGTACATATAATGTGGCTTTGGTATGTATTTTAGTGATGATTTTTGCTTTTTCTAGTTTGTGCAATCATCATGTGGCACAGAGGCACACGGGCTACACGGTTACGGCAACACGGCACTTACTTAAAAATTATCATATATTTTACATCATACCGGTAACCCATGTCACATAATGTAACCTAAAAACATCTCACCTTCCTTCTTGAAACGTTTCGGTCCACCCATTGTTTTGTCGTTTTTTAGTAACCTAATTTATTTAAAAACAACAAATAATTTTTAATTATGACAATTAGATTGCAATTACTATTTACTCTTATTAATATATCAGAAGTGTGTATAATTTTCTACCTTTTACTTGTCACAATTTTTCCCCAATGATTCCAACCAATTTCAACCTGATTCCCTGCTGATTCCAATGTTGACAATGTTTACATATTACATCTGGTATGTTCCATGCGCTAGTGACAACTAGCGGTCAAACGCTAAACATCTTTTTACGCCCGCGAAAAAAAAACTTTCAAAACTTTTCGTGAAGAAACATAAATATTGTATGCGTATTAAAACTCTGTGGAAGTGCGGATCATAATCTGGAGGCATGACTATATAGTATAAAAATAGTAAGGTATATATTATATGTATAGGTTGTATGCGCATATATAATGTCATACTGAATGCGCTTCAACGCCATTACTGGAGCCATGCGAATTGCGAATAAGTCGAATAATATTTTATTGCTCAGCATGCGTGTAGTTTTCTTTGGTAATTAGTATCAGCATGTCATTCATATTAATCAATGTGCTTGAGGCCATACTGGAGTAGTGAACAACATTGCTCAGCATAGGAAAAACTTCGTTTTTGTCTATTTTCTTAGATTTTTTTTTTTTTTTTTTTATTATTATATTATTATTTTTTCACATACTAAGATACGAATAATTTATAACCTATTTATCAACATCATGTTCTCAAAAATATTGTATAATGTTTTTAAACTGGCAAAATGAGTTATGTCCATGTTATTGAGTAATCCAAAATGGCGCGCGTCGACTTTAACATGAATGCATACAAACACCCTTTATAGTAATGACTTAAAGTTAAGTCAATTTTTCAACAATAAAGTGCAAACTTTTTTGCACAACTTTTACTTGTTTTGTATATTTTTAAGTGTCATACACATCTCCACCTCGACAAATTCTAAAAAAAAAAAAAAATCTAAAATTTTTTTTTACATAATATATAATATGTACTGTATTATGTTTTATTTATTTATTATTTACATTAAGTATTTGCACTGAAATTAAAATCTATAATTTTATGCAACTTTAAAGTTATTATAGTGGGTTTTAGAGTCTAGAATGCTGTTCGTAAACCCTGTTCTTTGCTCCTAAAACGACGATCAGTATGGTTAATCAAATAATGGAATGCGCATTTTTTTGTTACAAGAGAACAGGGTTTACGAACAACACTTAGGTCTCTAGTGGGCTTTGGCAAACGTCCAATTGAAAAATTTTTATCATGAATTATATACATCGAATAATAATAATAATCAAAGAAAAAGAAAGAGTGATAAAGAGAGAGAGAGAGAGGGTTATTAAAATATTAAATGAAACATCTGCGTATATAGCGTACGTATTTTTAATATTTTCATTGTTTTATTATATTTACAATAAATATTCAATCATATTATACAATCATAAACACATGATCACAAAACTACATGATAGTTTGATAATGAAAGATATAATAAATAATGTTTCCACAGAAGGATGAACAAAATTGAGGGTTCTTTTGTGAATAAACTGTCTAATTTTATGAAAAATAAAAAAATATTATAATGTCAATTCAAGTATAATAAAAGGATTATTATGTAAACAAACCATTTTATGTGTATCTGAACTGTCGCGTTCCTGTTAGTAAAATGCGAATAATAATATATAAAAAGCTAAAATTTAAATAATATACAGTGGGGAAAAAATACAAAAGATTGACTTTAAAAATTAAATAGGTATATACTTCATAAAATATTTACTTAGTAAACCATCTAAAATTTGTCAAACTTTTCTTGCATGCATTCCACTCAATATACCATCACTCAAATCCACGTATTTAGCTGTCTCTTCGTTTCATAGCTTTATCCTCTTCAAAGCCTTCATTTGAATTGCCTTTTAAAGAAAACTTTCTTTTTGTTTGTACTTTTTCCACACTATGCCAAATTCCATATCCAAAGTAAATTGCAAATCCTACAAAAAAAATTTTAAAAGTTGTTATATTGACATTTTGTATATAATAGTACAAATACATACCAATTATCATCCAGCCAGCAAATCTAATCCATGTAGCTCCATCTAACATGATCATCAGGTAGAGATTAACCCAAATACTAAGTCCAGGGATCAGTGGTACAAGTGGGACCTATAACATTAATTTTATTTTAAGTTGAATACTATTACACAGACTAATTTGTCATTATTGCTGTGCAGCGGCGTGCGTGTTATTTTAAAATTTAAGTTATTCCATGTACTTTATTTTTATGTAATTGTATCTCGAAGTGTGGTTATTAATAAATAGTTACAGCATTAATTTGCGTGACTATTGACATAATTAATAACCAAATGATAAGAAGTAGAAAATAAGAAACAGTATTTGGATTTTTCGGAAATCATTGCATCGGTGTGTGTGTGTGTTTTTATGAGCTATAGGGAAATGATTGAATGAAATTGCCATTAAAGTTCAAAGTTGTCAACATTTTTACAAATTTAAAATCATAAGATATATTTTTGTTAAAATCATAAGGATCGAATCAGTTCAATGGCAAATAAGTAGGAATATTTTGTTTATAATCAGAGAAAGTAGATGATCTTTTTCTTTTAAAAATTATGCAGTAAGTTTTCATTATAATATGAATTTACGTTAGTAATTAAGGTGCATCATATATATATGGAAGTCGTATTAAATCTTTTTATTAATTCTACCTTGAAAAATAGTGCTTTCTTAGAGTCTGGTTGCATTCCAATGACGATAAGATTGCCGATTGGCAAAATAACGGCGATGATCATAAGAACAATGGCATAAGCTTCACCCTGAATTAAATCCTCGACAGTAAATTTGATTACTAGTCCCAGCAAAAAAGCAAAAATCACTGAAAAATAAAATTGAGATTAGGTTAGATTTATAAAAAAATAAAGTTTCACGTGATATTTTTTATGCAGGAGATTATAATCAACAATATTATAAACGCATAATATGTCACATTTATATACAAGAATTACTAATATAATTATTCATTATTTCATCGTACCATACGTGAAAGTGCCCCAGGTGGTAATACTGGCTGATAGTTCAGAAGGCATTTTTAATTTGTTTAGATTTAACAATTGATGACTAATTGTTTTGAAATTGAGTTCTTCAGGTGCAAGATCCTTGGCCTGTTGCATCTCATCTTCATCTGCTGGTTGATACCTCAAGAGGAGCACGCAAGCGGCCACGATAGAATAAGCGAGCAATGTTCCAATACTCATCATGTCCACCAATTGATCCAAATCAAACAACATAGCCAAGAAACCTACACAAAAATCATACAAATGTGTCTTTCATAATTCTTAACAAGTAGAAGGGTATATATTGTAGTAGCAAAATAAAGGAAACGTATATATTTATTCATATAGGCATTATATACCTGTAAGTAGTCCAGCTATCATTGTTCCATATACAGGAGTCTGGAATCGTTCTTGAATTTTTCCTAAAAATGGGAAGATAATACCATCCTTTGCCATTGCGTACATAACTCGTGGGAGAGGAAACATAGCTCCCATCAAACTGTAATAATCATTCAATAATTTATTGATTACTTTATTTAAACATGGATCTTTTAAACTGTATTAATAATTTTAAACAATATACTGTATGTTAGGTAAAAAGTGATAATTTATAATGGCATATATTCAACGATATTTGTGTCACTTTATACCAAACAGACAGTATATTCCATTTTAATTTATGACTTTATATTATAGGATAACTTAATAATGTATAATGTGCAGTAACGTTCCATTAAAAATTAATAATAGCAGATGTGAGGAGCTAGATTTTATTTGTAAACCTAAAAGATAGTATACGTGATTAAGCTATCATTTTCATTGGTGTTATTGTTATTATCAAAAAAATTAGTGTTTATATATTTTACGAATAATTATATAATATAATTATGAGGCACCATTTTTTTCGCCAATTATATCATTGAAACCATAAATTACAAATAATTAAAAATTCGAAGTTATTCAAATACTGTAGGTGTTGGTATATATTAATTACCTTGCACAAAGACCAAAGAGAGCACCAATAGTTACAATCCAGGCTGCTACATCCCAACCAATTTGATTGAAAACATAAGGTAAAGGTGCTAAAGGATCCTTGATATTGAAGGAAAAAAAAGTGAACATTTAAATAGAAATATTATAATTAAATGTGCAGCATTTACACTTTAAAAGTCATGATTTCTATTGGCTTATGAATATAAAACGTATTTAAATAAAGCATTGCGTGAAATGAAATCTCCATCTGGATGTATGTTATATCTATAAAAGCCAATAGAAATAAATTTTATAGTGTAATTAAAGACCGTACTGAAAATCACATATTTTTTTTATAATAATATATTATAACCTGTGCGTAATAAGGCCACATGAGGGTAAGAACTGAAGATACTCCAAAATATCCAAAGAAGATTATGGTAAGAGAAATCACAATAGCAAGAGGAATATCTCTCTGAGGATTTTTTGCTTCTTCTCCAGTTGTTGCAACACAATCAAATCCAACAAAGCCGTAAAAACATGTTGCAGCTCCACTTATGATTCCAGAAATTCCAAAAGGTGCAAAACCTCCTTCTCCGGCTACATCTTTATACTCCTCAGGAATATCTTCCTTGTCGATTTTCCAGTTATTAATATCAGCTGTGGAAACATATTCATAAATCAAGTTTAAAATTATAAGTTTTCTTCTACATTCTATTGAATAAAAATAAGATCTGATTGATAATACCTTGCATTTTTTTATATGTTCCGTAAGCATAATAACTACAATATCTGTTCTGAGTTTTACCATAGTATAATTAAAGTATATGGTTTTACACTTACAGTCTTACACACTTAAATCACATCTGATTTTACTACTCTCATTACTATATTAATATACTCTCTTTTATATTTTTATGTATAATAAATTCAGGGTGTACTTGCACAGTACATTATATAACTATTTATTGTAACTAACATGCCTGATTTTGCCCAATAAAAGCCATTTATTATTATTATTACATGCTGAATGGTTTTGTTTTTAATTAGAAAGTTTTGCATTGTTTTTGATCAGATTGACTAAATAAATAAAATCTCTTTCTTAATATCTTATAGAAATTTGAAAGGTCATATTATAAGGAGCGACTTTCAAATGCAAAATGCTTTATTCAGAGGATCAAAATGCAAATTAAAATTTTGTTACTTTTTTTTTTTTTTTTTTTTTTTTTCTTACAATACAGCTAGTACAATTATATGCCTTATAGGTCTATAGAAAAACATTGTAAATGTAGCCAAAACATAATTTTAATTTGTTCAATCGTTAAATATTTACTTAATTATTTTATGCGGATTTTGTCACGAAAAATATCTCAAGAAAATGCGCTTAATTAGCATTTTCTACTTTTACTCCTACACAAAGAAATTGTTCTGCCACATTTCTTTAGATTTTTCCGTGACTTCCCTTTTAAAGACTTATTATTTTTTTAACTTAAAATTGATATGAAGTTTAAAAATTTCAAAAAAAAAAAAAAAACGAAAAAAATGAAAAATGATAAAACTATAATGGCTAAATTCCTAATTTACTTTCGTAGAGAGTAGAGAGAAAGAGAGAGAGAGAGAGAGAGAGAGAGAGAGAGAGAGAGATTACAAACTCTCACTAAGCCAATTTTTTAAGTAAAAAAAAAAAGCTACGCCAACTTTTTAATTTACAGTTTTTAATGAGAGTTGCTAAATGCTATATATAATATTATTATATATATATATATACACACACACACACACTACAAAAGTCTTTTAATGACGATCTGTTTTCAAGCTATCCTTTCCTTACCTTTGAAAATTCCACAAATAATGACGTACAGCACCACAGCAATGTTGATAGTTGTAAAAATGTTGTTGAATGTAGAAGATTCCTTCACACCAAATGCAACAATAGCTGTAAAAATAAAAACATCATGTATTTGGATATCAATCTTAAAATTTTAAATTAAGTTTATTACATTTCTAAAACAATAATTGCATCATGCCAAAATTAAATTTGTTTATGTAGATAATATGGGTGCTATGCGTTTGTGTGATTATTATTTTGTAGATTCAGAGAATTATTAAAGTATAAGCAAACACAAACTGAAAATAATGTTACGGTGGGGGGGGGGGTACCTTTCTTGCCTAAAAATAAAATTATAAAATTTTGAGACCAAAATATTAACAAAGAATTAGAATGATGATAGAAACACAAATTATAGCTTATCATGCGCAACTCTGAGTACGTTCTAATCTCTATCGTTATAGCCTTCAAATTAAGTCGTGCAATTAACTTTGTCTTAATACTTAATTATTATGACGTGTTCACAATGAAGCGTAAATTCACATAACTCTTACGTGAAGATACATCAATAAATATTATTTCGATTCTTAAGTAAAAAATATATGAATTTACGCGTCATTGTAAAAATAATTTTTGTTGACATTACTTGCAACAATTCAGGGAGTTATAACCTGTTACAGTTACAAAACAAAAGTGTAAATTTGAAATGAATAGTAAATAACATAATAATAAGTAAATAAAGATATAAAGTTCACCTGCAAATACTAAGGATAGTACAAACGCAAAGAAATCTGGGTAGGTTGACAAGAACGAAACATCCATTGGAAACCAATCGTAGAAAGTTTCAGCCATGACATTCCCAAATAGGTTGTCCACATATCCGCTAAGCCCTCGAACAACACTTGCAGCTCCTAGAATTTTAAAATAATTGCATAACATGAGAATATAAATAAATGTACGATTTGTGAAATAATATTTTCTCTGTTGAAAAGATAGTAATAACAAGCATAAAAAAAAGCATTGTGCATAAGTTCACAGTAATCACTAAATTTGAAACAATTTATTTTTTATTTTTCAAGTATAATACTCACCAACTACATACTCGAGTATTAAATTCCACCCGATGATAAAAGCCACAAATTCGCCAACACATACGTAACTGTAGATATAAGCAGATCCTGCTTTTGGCACTCGAGCTGCAAATTCGGCGTAACAAAGACCTATTGGAAAATATTTAATAAGCATTTATTGATTTATTTTATTAATTTAACACACCGTGAACAACATAAAAATAATTTTTCTTAAAATATATTATTGAGTAATACTAAACATATAATTCAAGTATATACGACGTTAAACTAATACAGCGATTAGAACAATTCAACAAATGATATTGATCATATTGATCATCATATAATTTGCACTTACATGAGCATTGAATTATTAAATTTTACTTTAAATTAGATATTTTATAAGTTTAATCTTAAGGGTTGTATTTAGATGGCTTTTTGTTCAAAGCTAAAAATAAAACTTCCAAACTTTACGATGCCAGTTGAAAGTTAATAGTAACAGATACATTATGAAAAATTTTCAAAGCCCTTGATTATCAGATAAGAGAGAAAATAATTATTGAATTTAAAATGAGTACTTGTGGGACTAAAACTTCAAAAAATTATAATTTAAAATCTAGCATTGTGACCCCCCCCCCCCCCCCAAAAAAAATTCTGAATTTTTGAAGATATATACGTTAGCCTAATGTATCACAGTAAAATATCATATTTTTCTTTCTTTACAACTTTTTAGTCAAATCCCGCAGTAGCTGATTTCATGCTACTTCTACTTCATCATTTGATTGATCGTAAGGAGGGAAAACCGACCGAATGGTATTATGTTTATTGTTGGAGTAAATTGTATGTAGTAATATATATATATATATATATAAAATATATATATATATATATATATATATATATATATATATATATATATATATATATATATATATATATATATATCTTATAAATTAAATTTAATTAGAAATGCGAAAGAAATGTAATAAGCGTTAAAATAATACATAAATATAATTCCAATTACATAAGCATAATATCTTTTATAGTTTAATTTTTACTAATTCTTCAAATAACAAATAAAATAAAATTGAACTTTATGGCC
This sequence comes from Ecdyonurus torrentis, assembly GCA_949318235.1. Taxonomy (NCBI): domain Eukaryota; kingdom Metazoa; phylum Arthropoda; class Insecta; order Ephemeroptera; family Heptageniidae; genus Ecdyonurus; species Ecdyonurus torrentis. Next base: position 22,362,813 of record OX439129.1, read on the forward strand.
CGCAAATTTTGTAAATGTTTATGTTAATAATCTAGCTCAGTCCTTGATTGAAATTTCATGATCGTTATACACGCTCATATCTAATATTTATTTGTTTTTTATTAAATTATGCCACTTGATATGAACAAAAGCCAGCAAGGTTTTTAAGATAAGGTAACTTCAAGTGTTGAACTATAGACAATAAACATTTAAAATGTTGTCATCACTGATTAAATTAAATAATCGTATTTATAGTCAAAAACGTAGAACAAAATTAATTTGAATGGGCGAGATTTAAATGTGACATCATGCCTGGCTCACTCTAATCTTATACCTTATAGCACTTGTACTTCATTTCGCCTCTTGTATATTTATTCTATACTATTTATATATTTGAGGTTTTTTTTTTTTCCTTTCTTACTTTTTCATATTATTAAATGTCTTAAATAATTTGTTAACTTTATTGAAGCTGGTTGTTGTTGTTTTTTGTTTTGTTTTTTAATATGCACATTATTTTCCCCATTAGTAACACACACACACACATATATATATATATATATATATATATATATATATATATATATATATATATATATATATATATATATATATATATATATATATATACATACATATATATATACATACATATATACACACACAATAATAATAATAATGCATATCTACGTTATGAATGTTCTATTTTTTCCTTCATAGAAATATACAACATGAAAAAGATAAAAATATGTACTTAGCATTATTTACTGTGATATAAATTGGATTCTATATTGTCTTAGAGAAAAGGTATAACACAGTATACAGAGTCCAATTTGCTTAAAATAAATATATTTAATAATTAAAATTAGTAGCAATAAAATATGAAAATGATTCAAAGCTTTATATTATACGGTGAAATCTCATACAGCTATATGGTATTTTTATTCCACGCCCACATAGACTTTAAATAAGAATTTAACTAACATTAAATTTCATGAGTTTCTTAGTATAATTATATAGTGATAAAATATAATGTAATTTTTTATACAATGCAATTTTTTTTTTTTTTAATATAATAGAAATATGAATATAATACGCACTCTATTTTCATTCTGATAACTTTAAGATATATTTCAGTAATAATTATTTCCTGCAATTTATCCTCAGTCCCAGACTTTTTTAAAAATTATTTCAGTGTCGTAAATTTTAACCACGTTTTTGTGCAGCTCTTAAAATGACAAAACTTATGCTTCTTTTGTCAAAAAGGTTTTCTTACTTGTGCAAAACCCACACTAGAATGCTCAAAATAGCGTTAAAAATCGCGTAAATTCAAGGGCGTTTTCTGGTCAAATTGTTGTATTTTTTTCTCAATTTTTTTGAATTTTTTTCTATTTTTTTTTTTTATTGAATTATCTGATGTTTACTGTATTGTATACTGGGACTAAAGAGGATAATATATTATATTATATTGTACTGACTTACAATATACTTAAAGTATTATATTTATGAATCAATTTACCTGCAAATGCAGATGCAATTCCAGCAATTAGAAAAGAGATGACAACTGCAGGACCTGCTGTATCCTTTGACACGGAACCAGCGAGCACATAAACACCAACACCAAGAGTACTTCCAACACCAAGTGCAGTCAGATCGATCAATGTGAGTGCTCTCTTCAAACCTCCACTTTCGAGGAGTGTCTCACTATCCTGAGGTATTACCTTTCTATAAATTTAAGTTTCAGTTATAGTGTACTGCAGGTTAGTTTTACTTAAGAAACAAAAATTCAAGTGCTTACTTAACTAATAATTCATTTTAAAAAATCTATACGTCATCAATTTAGTTAGATAGCTTTTTTTTTTTTTTTTTTTTTTTTTTGTGAAAGATTTCTAAAAAATAATAATATAAGAAATAAGTAAACAAAAGTTCAGGATAGGAAATCTCTTGTATTGAATTAAAATATTTAATAAACCGAAATATATAATTTAAAATGCTTATTCGTCCTCGTCGTTTTTAACAACAAAGAAAAAAGTGGTTATTTTCGTAAAATATAAAATACTATTAATTGCATTATAAAATATATAATTACATGCATCTTAATAAATTAAAATATGTACATAAACAATAATTAGCATGTATGTACAAACCTGCGTGCAAGTTTGTGATAAAAGCTCTTTATCATCGCCATGGTCGAGTCAGAATGAGACTGCCTCCGAAAGGCTAACTTGATGTTCCCTCAAAATTTTCTCAACAGTTATCACGGTTGTATTATGAACTTTGATTGTCAGATTTGATAGATTGACAAAATGTTACTCAGTGATAACGCCATAATTATAACTTCATCAAAGTCACTTATTTTATCTACTAATAAAGAGAGATAATAAAGCTATAGGCTTTGTTTCTCTTGTTCATCTTACCTTATCAAAATTTCAGGTCTTATAACGTGTGATAGTAAAATTTACAAATCACAAACAAAATTTGATTTTATAATAATTACAATGATTTTAAATTCATATACGATTTTAATTCTTAAATTATTTGTTACAAATAAATGCCTCAAAAAATGATAAATGCGAAGACAATGAATATAATTTATAATAATATTTTATTATAATTATGTATATAGGAATAGCAGTCTTGTACATGTTATAGTACAGCAAATAGTTTACCATAAAAAATTCAGACTTGCAAACATATTTCTAAAAATTTCATAGTACAAAAATACATTGGAGAAATTATATTTTATGTGCATTAATTTATACTTATCATTAAGAAGCTCACAAAACTTCTCTACTTGAATCACACATTATTTTGCTTTGTCTTAATATGACAGCAAGTTTTCACGAAAAAAAAAATTACTAAACACTATTCTGTTTCTTTTTGTTTTTATTATTATTATATATGTATATATATAAAATTTAAGTTTCAATTTAAAGTTTTGTGTGTAGATCACTGCCGTAAAAATCACTGGCGAAGCCAAAATTCTCAACACCTGCATCAGTTTTGTTTGGCAAAATCGCTTCACGGTTATCTGTTTCAAGTGATGACTTGCTATTATTGTTGTTTTCAGCATAATTTCTGCTGGGATTTTTATTCTCATCACTTTGCCAAATTCCATAGCAGAAGTATATTAGAAACCCTGCATAAAATATACCAATAGGTTTACAATATAGAATAGCTTTACTATATACATTATGATTTCATCTTGATTTAATCATATTTCAAAATTATGAAAACACACACAAAAAAAAAGCCCTTTATAAACTGTAAAGTCAAAATTTTACAAACAGAAATACAAACTATCTTACCTATAGCCATCCAAACAACGTATCGTATCCAAGTTTGCCCATCTAATGTAAGCATCAAGTAAATATTCATGAATATGCTTGCCCCAGGAATAAAAGGGACCAAAGGAACCTATTTAAAATATAATATATAAATAAATAAATTTAATTTAAATATTAAAAAAATTGAATAATATTACTTACTTTGAAAAACAATTCCTTACTTGATGAAGGTTGTAGAAAAATGACAATAAGTGTAAATAATGAAGCAAAGCCAAAAATTGTTGTTAGCACGACAGCGTAAACCTCTTTGTTTCCCAGGTCATCGCCTGCAAATCTGATCATCGCCGCAAAAGCTACTATCGTCATTGCTGTAAAAATAAACCAAATATAAGAGCATATAAGATTACGTCAGTAAATTGCATATTATAGTTCAGTTTTTAATGTAGGATGAAAATCGATGACATTGTTAGCTCTTTTTTTTTCGTACTCAATTGTGCACATAATGAAATGAAACATATTATTTTAATTTTTTCGTATCACTTCCAATGAAAATAATACTTATATTTTAATAGCTTAATAAACTTAACAGTGAGTGCCACTTTATTATTATTATTATTTTAATTTCATCTTTGTTTTGCTTTACAGTATGCTAGGAAATTAGTGCTCATTTGCGCATCGTCTGTGATGGGCTAGAGTTAAAACTAAAAAAAACCTTCCATTTCATTCTATATTCCGTGTATTAAAATTTATTTACATAAAAAACTTAATTAAAATATTAAGAAATATACTTACAAAACACTAAGACGCCCCAAGTTACGATATTTCCAGAAAGTTCAGATGGAGATTTAAGTCTTGGGAAATTTATAAGTTGACGCCAAAGTGGGACACCATGCGAGAGCTTCTTTGCTTCTTCAATTTCCGCTACTTCAGCTGGTTGATATCGAAGTAACATTACACATGCTGCTACAATCGAATAAGCAAGTAAAGTGCCAATACTCATCATGTCTACTAATTGCTGTAAGTTGAATATACTTGCCAATAAGCCTGAAATATATTTAATTAAATATAAATTGAATGTATTAATCTTTGAAATATATATATTATATATTTATTTTTTTCAGTTTCTATACCTGTACATATTCCTGCGACAAAAGTACCGATTACTGGAGTTTGAAATCGTGGATGAACTATTGCTAAAAATTTAAAGATAATTCCATCTTTTGCCATAGAATAAATTACACGAGGAAGTGGAAAAAGTGCTCCCATAAAACTGAAATGAAAATATTTAAAAAGGTGACATTTCAATAATAATCCATTAAATAAATAAATAAATAAATAAAGATATATATATATAAAATTAAATTAAAAAAACAACAATTTAACTTTGTTTTCGTTTTGCGTACCTGGCACACATTCCAAATAATGCTCCGATGCTTACAATCCATGCTGCCACATACCACCCAATCTGTTCAAATACATGAGGTAGGGGTGCATCCTCATCCTGAATATAGATACAATAAGTTATAATATTGAAATATGTAATTATATTACATAAAATACAAACCTGCAAATAATATGGCCACATGAGAGTAACAACGGAAGATACACCCAAGTAAGCAAGGAACACGATACCCAAAGCTATTATTATTGCAATGGGGATGGATTTCTGTGGATTTTTAGCCTCCTCACCTAATTAATTATTCAATAATAAAACAGACTTTAATTTTATGAGGTAAAAAATATATGTCTGGCAAAGTCTAGCCCTAGAGAATAATCACCTGTAGTTGCTACGCAATCAAATCCTACAAAGCCATAGAAACAAGTTGCAGCACCAGATATGATCCCACCTATCCCAAAAGGAGCAAATCCACCTTCTCCAGCCTCATCCGCATACTCAGGAGGAATATCTTCTTTATCAATAGACCAGTTTGCAGTATCAACTGAAATTAAAATTTTTTAAATGTAAATAATAATTACTTATAATTGTTGCTATTATTTCTTAATTTTATTGTGAAAAGTTTTGAAACGATATTAAATTACTTACTGTTAAAAAATCCACAGATGATGACGTAGCAAACAACGGTGACGTTGATGGCTGTGAAAATGTTATGAAATGATGCGGATTCTCTCACTCCAAAAGCCAGAGCAACTGCGAGAATAGCAAATAGTAATTATCATATAAAATTACATTGCATAATTACAAATACGAGTAATAACGTTCGCATAATATATAGTACAAGTATAAAATATACTTATTTATATACGTCCTAGAGAATTAAATTGAATTTATGATTTTTAAAATAAAATGTCTAGTTATTGTAAATTTTAATCTCATTCCCCAAATACAAAAATAAGATTCCTATACTTTACTGTATCCTTCTTATCTGATCACAGTGATCACTCATTGGAATGATACAATGATACACTGTGACATTAAATAATAGCTACATAAAATGTTTGAAATGTAAAAAAACTTATAAAACAAAAATCGTAATTTTGTCAATATTGTTGTAATGGTCCATAGAATATAATAATAATAATAAATTATTTTTATTGAGAGGCCACAAAAGGTATACACCCACTTACATGGTCCTCTGACATATTTGAACATATTATTTATCTATATAGTCAAACAATAAAGGAATTTTCACCCATATACCGTATGCTACTAAACGCTGAAAAATTAAAACCAAATTTATCATTTCTTGGAAATATATATTTAAAAAAAAAGGTATTATACATTCAATTTTTCTCATATTTTGCTATGTTCTTATAATCTATTCAATCTCAATCCATACAAGATATAAAATAAATTTCAAGTGTTTGCATCTCGTTTTCACAAAACTGCATGATCACGGTACAGTTGCAAAATCATTAAGGAATCCCAAAAAGATTAATGCTGTTCATAAACCCTGCTTCTATTGCACCAAAAAATGCACATTCCATTTGATTAACCATAGCTGATCGTCATTTTAGGAGCAAAGAACAGGGTTTACGAACAGCATTATTATAAACAAAGAATATGTTTCAACTATTAAGTTTTTATTTATTTTATATTTTTTTCATATTTTATATAAACTTACATGTGAAGACCATTGTCAGTCCAAATGCAAAGAAATCAGGATAAGGTGAAAGAAAATCTGAATTCATGGGTGCAAAATCTCGAAAAGCTTTGCCCATCACTCCGCCGGCTAAATTGTCGACGTAGCCACTCAAACCACGCACCACACTTGCAGCTCCTGTCAAAATAACGTCTTATTTCAATTAAAATATACTGTTTATAATCTTGAGTTCTTTAATTTTTACTGTAGTGGAAAATTAAAAGATAGTTAAATATTTGGTAAGCATTAAATTTCATGACATTAAGTTTTAGTCATTTTGATTAATAATGAATAATATCATTATAGTTATACTGTTTTTCTGTAAGAAATGTTTGATTTTTTTTTTTTTTTTTTTTTTTAACTTAAAATACCACTTACCCACCATATACTCAAGAATTAAGTTCCATCCAATAATAAATCCAACAAATTCTCCAACACAAACGTAGCTATAAATATAAGCTGAACCAGCTTTAGGAACTCGGGCACCAAATTCTGCATAACAAATGCCTGAAAATCAAAATGACCCGACATATTAATTCAAGGAACCTTATATTAATATAATCTACTATACCAAAGAATCCTAAAGAAGACTAGGATGCCTTGACTATGCATATATTAATATGTAATTAGTGTAATTACTAATTATGATTGAATGCATAAATGCATTTTTGATAATCATAATAGTTCAAGACTTGTTTAAAGTGTAACACTCAAATAGTAGTAATAACAATGTACAAAACTGATTGTATTCATTGTTATAAATAGTAAATCTCAAATTATTATTTGTTATTATTCGTTAAATAAAGTAATTTGAATTATTATATTATTAGTAAAATTTATTTGTTGCGCAAGTTAATATTAAATTTGTTATTATTTATTTAAAAACCCTATCATTGTTTCAAAAATAAAACTTAATAAACTATTTTGATAATAAATCGTGTAAATACGATTTACATGTAGTACAATTGGTGTATGAAAAGTTGCTTGTAATTATACAGTATTTAAGGTCATCATTGCAGCGGACTCTTAAAAGAACGTAAAATATAATAATAGTAATAGAAATGCGTATTAAAAAAAATAAAAAAACATAGTTCTTTACAGCTTAAGATAACAGCATTTTTTAAGCACGGATAAAAATGAAATTGACTTGGATTATAAAATAGATTAAAGCTCTTGTTTCTGATAAAATTTCATATCAACGTGAAAAAAAATGAACAATTGCTCTGTACTGTAATAAATCGAGAGAGAGAGATATATATTTTTTTCATCTGATAAGATAAAATGCGTTTAATTTTGTTTACGAGAAATTCAGACTTTCAAGGTGGCAAAAAAAAATTTGGTGATAAATGTTTTAACAGTGTTTCAATCCATCAATATCAGCATTATGTGAATTATATAATAACGTATCAAAAATATTACATTTGGCAATATGATTATCAATGTAAAATTAAATTGTTATAGGTACAATTATGTACAATGTACAATGAAATTTGTACATCTACTTTTTTTTTTTAATAAATTGTTTACACATTAAATATACAGAATATATAATATATTCAAAGAAAAAAATCAAATCATGAATAAAAAAAAATAATAATAACAGTATAATTGTTCTACGATCACTCAAAAATTCAAACTGATTAAATTAGCCCCAATGGTTTTGTTTTTTAATTCTTTCAATACAAATAATATTTATATTTCAAAATACCTACTAAAATATAATTATATTAATTTATTATTATTTTTTTATTATTATTATGTGCTCTTTTCTTTCTTCTTTCTTGACACCAACACCGGAATCCTACACTTGATTCAAGGTGAAGGTGAGAATATTATTTATTTTATTATTATTATTTTGCTCCTATGGAGTTTGCTAATTTTTTACGAGGTAATACTAGTAGTTTTATAAGTGATACAAAAATAAAAAGTAAAATTCAAAATTAAAGCTGATGATACAAGTTCATGACAAGTTTATTTCAATGTTCTAATATTATTTTCACCTGCAAATGCTGAAGCAACTGCCGCAATGAAGAATGAGATGACTACAGCGGGACCTGCTGTCGTTTTTGAGACCGAACCTGCTAGAACATACACTCCGACACCAAGAGTACTGCCCACACCAAGTGCAGTAAGGTCAAACGTGGTCAGTGTACGTTTCAAGTTGGAGCCCTCGAGTAAAGCTGCATTATCTTGTGGCAAGTACTTTCTATACAATATATTTATCCAATTGTGTTAATTAACAAATAAATAAAGCAAAGCAATAAATTGAGCTTTTTTTTTTTTTTTTTTTTTTTTTTTGAATAAATTCTGCACTTGTATATAGTTTCTCAAATGTTTCTAAAAATGGAACGATCTCGTACTTAATTTCTATAATATTAGCAATGTGTAAAATTGAAGACTGCGTAAATAAAAAGTTATTAATCACGTGCATTACTTGTACTGTATACACACGATTGCGATAACATATATTTTAAATTTTAGAAACTCGCGTTACTATTTTTTGCAATAGTATTCTTATGAGGAAAAAAACTTTCGATGAAATTGAATAGTAAAATATATTATTGCAGTCATGCGTATATAAGGTTCGAACATGATCATGAAGCAAATAAACTATATAGTATAAAATATACTCTCATGTTTTCACACTTACTTTCGAGATAATTTGTGATAGAAATTCTTGATGATAGTTGCCATGCCTAGAGTTTTATGTTATGTTAGAAAATATACTCTGTTAACTCCCTTTTTATAACTTTTCCTTAGCCCAAGGATAATTGTAAAAAGTAGTTCGTAGTTTGAGGCGTTTCCTTATCATGCAGTAAACTTAAAGACATAAATAATACTAGTTTTTATGAACTTTTCTCGGTATTATCATTTCATGTTATACGAGAGACCATAAATAACAATATTTACCAACTCAGAGTTCTCTGGATATTATTATAGGTACTGCACATGGAATTTGTAATATGTAAGATAAGAAAAATAATAATATTGTTGTATAAAATAATTAATTTAATATAATAATAAAAAATATGCAGTATACTGACAATTTTAAGTATTTGTACACGTACATTATTACACGTTATAAAGAATATATTTTAGAAATTTAAGGAATGTAATTATTATAATATACAACTACCATACATTTTACTATACGGTGTATGCACTTGACGTCATACTGAATGCGCTTCAACGTCATATTGGAGCAATGAATAACATTGCTCAGCAAAGGACAAACGTTGTTATTTTGGCTATTTTCTTTGGCAAATTAGTTGTATTTGTTAATTATTGTTATTATTATATTTTCATAACAAACTTGAAAACAAAAAACCGAATTCAACAAATCAGAATCAATACTCTCTAAAATATTGCTAAAAGTATTTTTAAACTGGAAAAATGTGTAATTTTCCCATACTGACACATGTTATTTAGTGCTCACATATGGCGTCGACTTTTAAATGAATGCAACCACCCTATAGTTATTTATGAATCATTATACTGTATAGAAAAAATGTAGCTTTGTTAGAAGCGATGCTTATTTGGACCTCTTAATTTGTTTTTGCTGATTTCCACTTTACAGTGTGTTGCCATTTCAGAAGTAAAAATACATGCAAAATAATAAATAAAAAAGAAATTGATAGTATATAGTAATATTATACTTTTATTTAAATGTTACTTTTTATTAAGCAGTAAGTGTTCAAATTTTAAAGCTATTCGTATGTGTTTTTTTTTTTTTTTTCTATTTCTTTATACTATTTATTAAGATTATTATTATCCATTCAATGGACTACAAATAAATAAAATGCAATTTTTCCTACATATAATTGCAGAAAATTGAAAAATCAAAACAAAAATGTAGATCAACAATGAAATAATATCGTGAACTACTAACTTACAGAACTTTTAACATAAAATTTATAAATTATGACTTTATTAAATATTTATCATTAAGTTTGTTAATCATTATCCACTAATAGATAAAAAAATAATAATCATTTATATAGTATAAACAAGAATAACGTGCATTAGCCAATTGTAAATATTTATTGCTTTAAAAACACAAATTACTTTCTTAAGGCCGATACTTATTCGCTCCATAAAATGTAGGCTTCATATTATGACGCCCCTATTTTAGGCAGTGTATATAACTCTTAATCGGACAGTCTTCATTAAACTTGTGTCCGTGTGTATTATTATTAGCATATTATATTGTATGCTTTTATACTAGAGTGACAGAATACTATTAAGTACTCTAATTGGAACTTTTTCTCTAAATAATTTCACAGTCCAAATTTTTTTTTTTTTAACATTGGCAACTTGAAATGTAAACAATTATTTTTACATTAAACTTCAAAATATGAAATGAGGTTAAAGGTTTTAAAATATCATATCATTCTTCGAATCATGCAGCAGCCTTATTTAAAAACATAAAATTTCGATATATTATAAATAAATTTAAAATATAAAACAAATATTTGAAAAATAAAAATCCATATATTTTACGATTACACAGAATAAAAAATGTCTTTTTTTTATAAAATATAATACAACTTATGTAAATACACAGTACACACTGTAATAATTTTTTACAAATTATTTTCACTTTTTTGAACTTACGGTTTTTGATCACTTTTTTTTATTAATATATAGGCAAGTTTTTTGTATATATATATATATATATATATTATAATTTATTTTAAAACACATTTTGATTTAAAACTTGGTCGTATAGTAAAAGTTCTTAGTATCATCGGTGAAAGCAGGGTTGCTAAGACCCATTTTATCTCTTGTAGCTGCGTGTTCCTCTCTCCGTCTTCTACCCTCTTGACTGTTCTTCAGACCATAGAAGAAATAGATCAGAAAACCTATAGGAAAAAAATAAATCCGTAAGATACAATGATTAATATAATAATAAACAAAATATACTATAACTTTAGGAATTAAAATTTTGTATTTCGATTACTGGTAATAATTGAAGTGTAAAAGGTGTATTTTATAATGTACATTATTGAGCAAGCATTAAGATTCTAAACTTATTGCATATATATCTATATACGTAATAACATTTAATTATATTTTTAACAAGTTTAAGCAGTAAATTTTTACTTATTTAATCGTGCAATTTCATTAAAGAGGATCATCATGAAACAAATATAAAATTTACTAACTTAATTAGTACGTTAAGTATATGTACAGACGAGCATTATGTATAACACATTTAAACAAATATAAAATATGTAATACGTAAATTTGTTTACAAAAAGTATAATACAGATAAAGTTAAAGATTATTTTGACTTTTATTACTGTATTACTATCGCGAATACATGAATAAAGTAGCTAAATTTAAAGTATTCATTTTTTTATAAATTGTATTACTAGCTGTTTATATATATATATATATATATATATATATATATATATATATATATATATATATATATATATATATATAATATATATATATATATTCCTTATATACACGTATGATTGATTAAATACATATAAATACGTATTGATACGTTCTTCTCGTGCTGTAGTATTTAATTGTATATATAATCGGGCTGTCAATTAAACACTCATATTTTTAACGTCACAAAAAAAATCTGTTTTATTATTATATTATTAAGAGGCTAATTTTTAATTTCTTTAATTCTTTATATAATTTTTGTAATTGTTATACAATCAATCACATAATAAAGTTAGCTTGTAAAATCTGGACTTTTAGTATATTATGTAGATAATTAATAATTACAATCGATGAAAAAGGAGTGACATTACTGTTCATTATCTTTTATTTTCATAACAACTAGATTATTTTGTCTCACATTGATTAAACAATTAAAAATTAAGCGTGTTTGTTTCATTAACTAATTAATGACGTAACTAAATATATATTGTAAAAAATCAGAAAGATAATATAACCGTTGCGTCATCTTTGTACGGGATTATATGTCAAGAGGATAATACTGAAATTCTAAACTATACAGATTAAATTATAGATTGTGTGATATTAAATTACAGATATATGCTATAGACTATTATTGATTTAATTTTTATTCTTATCTACCTATACACATGATTTAAAATATGAATAAAGATCTGTGATTTATTTTTAAGAGCATGTCAAGGCTTTTTCTGTTCTCTTATTATTATTTGTTAGTTCAAACTAACAGTAAGAGCTATAGGGTGTATGTGTATGACGTCATATTTAATGCACCTGGACGCCATGGGGTATTATATAACATTGTTTAGCATAGGAAAAACTTCATTTTTGGCTATTTTCTTTGAGAAATTGGTAACTTTCTTTGTTATTATTATTTTTCCTACATACTTAAGATACTTTTTCAACCTAGCTATTAAAAGCATCAATACTCTAAAAAGTATTGCTTAGTATTTTTAAACTGCCAAAATGAGTTACTTCCTTTGCTTTCCATGTTATTCACTGATCCAATAAGGCTTCAACATTAACATGTATGCATTATATACCCTATATACTGTATGCATTAATAAAGTGCTTACATTATATGCATATGTGCAGACACTGTGACATAACATCGTACTCTTGTAAATTATTATGCCTCATGGTAATAAATAAATATTTGTATAATTTTTTTTTTAAATATTAGAAAAAAAAATGAAAGGGCAAGGTTTAGGCCTGACAAATATCTGGCCCACTCTTTTACACTCTTAGCTATATAAGCTCTAACTTCAAATTTACGTCAATTCAATTAAGTATTAGCCCCAATACCTATCATGTTACAATCATTTTAGTACTACGCGAGATTTCTTATAATATAATTTATAATGCTTTATTCATCTTATCTATATTGATTTATATTATTATTATTTTTTAATTGTTTGATTTTTTGTATTTTTAGTATTTGTTAGTATTATTATTCAGTTCACGTTTGCTGACTAAATAAATTCTAAATTAATTAATTTGAAATTATAAAGAACGTCAGCTCCATCTCTGATACACAGAAATGAATTAACTGAAATCTTTATTCAATCTATTGATTATTCTATTTGTTTAAAATTAAAAGCTGATATCATCGAGTCCACTGACTGATATTGATTATAACTCACCTAATATTAACCAGATGCTAAACCTAATCCAGGTGTGTGCATCGAGCTCCAACATTAAGTACAGGTTAATGACCACACTGAGCGCGGGTACTATGGGCACCAAAGGTACCTGCAAACATTAAAAAATTCATTAGTTAGTGTTTAAAAAACTTATAATAAGAACTTTTTTTTTTACCTTAAATGAGAGATCTACTCTCGCTTTGGGTTGACGTGCGATGGCGAATAGGACGGTGAGCATTGCAATCAAGAGAACTAAGCTAAGGACCACAGCCCATATTTCAAATTCTAGAATTTCAGTTCCAGCGTAGATTATACACGCACAGAGACCAGCAGCCAGCACGCCTAAAATATCATGGAATTAAATTTTTAACTATATAACAAATAATGTTGTTATTATAAACTCTAAAACCACTAAAATATTTTAAATTTTCAATTTGTATCGAGCTAATACAATAAAATGTATTAGTAGATTTTTTTTCTGTAAGTTAGGAAGAAATGGATAACATTTTATTAATACTCGTATATAAAACTTGGAGTAAAAAATTGAAATTTTCAGCTGTGGATAAATAAACTACACATCCGATATTGTACTTACTGAAGATGACGATACCCCATTGAGAAATAGCAGAGCTGAGAGCATTTGGCACCTTCAGAGCAGCCAGATTGAAGATTTGTTTCATAACTCCAACTTCCTCCGCAGCTACGGTAGGTTTGCCAGGAAGTACACCATTACCAATAGATGCTTGATGGAAGCTACTTGGATCCTCTGTATCTTGGTATCTGTCAAAATTAAGGAAAATTAGAGATCATGCACGTAATCAGTTTATAATATATATACTTTTCGTTACACAATATCGTTATTAAAACTTACCTTAGCACCAGTACACAGATTGCAACGATTGTGTAAGCCAATAAAGTTCCAATACTCATCATGTCAATTAGCTGCTGAAGATCAAATATCATAGCCATCAAACCTATAGTTAAAAGCATAATAAATTACATAATTTAATACTGATTTGCTTATCATTGAAATTTTGAGTTTTTATTTATTACTCAATTCTTTCAATATAATATGATCCTACTACTGTATTACACATAATATATTAATATATACCTGCTAATATGCCAGATACGATTGTTGCATATAAAGGTGTCTGCGTACGCGGATGAATTGTCTCTAAGAATTGGAACAGTAGACCATCCTTTGCCATAGCGTAAAGAATACGAGGCATTGGGAACATAGCTCCGAGCAAACTGAAAACATTGATGAAACCTATATGTTAATTATCACCCTCTTTTATAATAATAAATAAACTTTCTTTATTTGATAAATAAACTTTAATTATGAAAATTTGCTGTAACATATTATTTATACATGTCATATGTCTATATTTATTATATAATATTATAGTATTTATAGAAATAAAGATAAAATTTATAATCGTGTTTATATTCCATAATAACACAATTAAGATCGGGTTGGAATGCAAATATTTTACCTGGTGCAAAGAGCAAAAATTGCTCCTATGGTAACAATCCATTTTATCACTGGCCAGCCAACCTGATCGAACACATATGGGAATGGTGCATCAGCATCCTGAAATTAAAATAATAATAATAATAATAACTTCATAAGTTCGGGAATTGCATAATATAATAACTTTATTTTGAAGTTAAAAAAGAGAGAGAGAGAGAGAGAGAGAGAGAGAGAGAGAGAGAGAGAGAGAGAGAGAGAGAGAGAAAGAGAAATATTAATTGAAATAAGTAATTTTAGGTGCTTATATACAATTTACTTTTCCTCAAATATTTGCAATGCAGGTACAATATCAGCCTACAGGTCATTCTTGTAATTTATGAATTATATGACATTTCTTTAAACATTAGAATGACATATTTTAAAAGTTTAAAGGTAATTTACTGTATATTAATATGTAGAAAACTTGAAATAGAGTAAAAAAATACAATTAATTAATTTAAAATAGATTTCAAATAAAAAGTATATTTTCACAATAAAAATTGTACAACCTGCAGATAATAAGGCCACATCATCGTAAGTACTGTGGAGATGCCGAAGTAAGCAAGGAAGACAATCACGAGAGAAATCACTATGGCGATAGGAATGGAACGCTGAGGATTTTTAGCTTCTTCTCCAGTCGTAGCTACGCAGTCAAAACCGACAAAACCGTAGAAACATTTCGCAGCTCCAGCCATTACGCCCGCAAAACCGAATGGCATGAATCCTCCATTTCCAGCCTTGTCGGCGTACTCTAGAGGGATGCTTTCTTTGGGGATCTGCCAGTTTGAAATATCAGCTGTAACGTTAAGGAATAAATAAATAAAAAATAAAACATAAATTACATAAATTACGATGTAATAAAATTAGTTTTATGTTTTACCTTTTATAGAACCAGCAACGAGCATGATTGTCACAGTTAATAAGTTCAGAGCGACGAAAAAATTGTTCAATATGGTCGATTCTTTAACACCAATGCTCAGCAAAACTATAAAAATAATAAGTTAACATGAAAAATCTAATTATAATTTAGCAATATGACAGGTACTCTATCAGACTAAAACTTTATATTGCCAGCTATGTGCTGCATGTCATCCAAAATGCAGTTAACCTTGGCTGTCATTGTAAAATAAAATAAATAGCCATTATATTTATAATACACACGCATAATATATATATATATATACATATACATATATATATATATATATATATATATATATATATATATATATATATATATATATATATATATATATATATATATATATATATATATATAGTTTATAAGTATATACGAATAAGTATGCCTACATCCTACATATTCGTGTACCTTTTTTCAATAATATGTATATAAAGCTTTTTTTTTTATATTTCAAAGTATGAAAATCAATAGTAATGTGATGATCGTAAATTATCATACTACTTTTTTTAATTAGGAAACATTAAACATTAGAAAAATATTGAACTCATAAATTTTACAATGTATCTAACGTCCACTATAGAAGAGATGACTAGAAATTATTATACGATTAATATGAATATTTTTTTCAGGAAATTTTTGTTGGATAATAAAATTTATAGATTTTCTTTTGCAGTATTCCTATTTCTTGAAAATAACGCATTTATGCGTGAAGCAATATAAATTTACTTTGCATAATATACAATACAATAACATCACTTTTCTTGGTTATGATAAAAGCAATGCTAACAAAGAAATAAACTTTATTTTATTTTTTAAAGAATATTGTCATTACGAATGTAATGCTAATTATAAAGCTGACGTAATGCAAAAAGTTAAAGTAATTTTTTTGAATAACATAATATTAGCCTCCGGACATAATATAATAATAATACTTCTTTAGAAATGAATAATAATGTAACGACGATAATTTATTTTTTTAAAGTTCAAGGACGATACCTGCGAGCAACATGATCATTCCAAACGAAAGAAAGTCTGGATACTTGGAGAGGAAATCTACATCGATGGGCATTGTCCTCGTGAGAGTGTCCCGCATCGTGTTGTTCGCCAAGGCATCGATATAATTGCTCAATCCGCGAGCAACACTCGCCGTACCTGTTAAAATACACGCACAAATGTCAATAAACGTGTTTGTTTGTATTTAATAGTTAGCATTTTAGTATTTATCTTGGATCATCACAGCAAAATTATAAAATGTTATCGTATGAGTATTACGTTTGAAAATATTGCTAATTAGCTCAACCAACACAACAACTTCATATAATTATGTTAATGTAATCTTTATTATAATATTCATTTTCCAGCAAAATGAATATTACACAAAAATACTTTTTTTTTTCATTACAGATTATTATACTTGATACTGTAATTAAAAACATAATTTTATTCATATCTTACAAGTAATCTGACATGATATTCAACTGGTCATTACAATTTAAATAATGACGAGCATCATATAAGTTTATTTCAAACATTTATCTTGAAAGATACAATGAAATATTTGAGAAGATGATATATATTTTTTTACAATACAACGTGAGTAATATAAACAGGTTACTTACCTATTACATATTCTAAAATTAAATTCCAGCCAATGATGAACGCAACAAACTCGCCTATACTGACGTAACTGTAAACGTACGCAGATCCAGCCTTGGGCACTCGAGCCGCGAATTCTGCATAGCAAAAACCTGAGAGAGGAAAATTATACATCTTTAATAAAACATATTTTATACCATGAGAGTATTATATATATATATATATATATATATATATATATATATATATATATATATATATATATATATATATATATATATATATATATATATATATATATATATATATATATATATATATATATATATATATATATATATATATATATATATATATATATATATATATATATATATATATATATATATATATATATATATAATATATATATATATATATATATATATATATATATAAATGAGAGTTATATTGGGTTATTTCTTTACTTTCTGTTAGCATTCTACGTTCTATGCTATAGTTTCATTATTGCGTATGCGGACAAAAATAAATACACAATGCTAGCTCATTTTCAGCACAATTTGTTCAATACAGCATAACTTATGCTATATCGCATAATAACTATGTTACTAAGCATAAATGTTATGTTGTAGAGCATAATTGTTTATCTTGTTCTAATTTAGCATAATTTATGCTATATTGATATAAATGCTGCATACATTACGTGATCTATTCTTTCTGTTTATATTAAATATTTCTACATGTTTTACTTATATATATGTATAGTGTATTTATTTGCTCTTTTGTCTGTCGCTGCATGATCACACAAATAATTTGATTTTAAATTTGTCTTATAATTATTTGTTGTGTTGTACTAATAAAAAATGGTTTACAGAAGCACGGAACTAATCATTAAAACTTAACAAAACAGAAATTACAAGTTATTATTAAAAAGATCAGTTATATATAATTAAAAATATAAATAACAATAATCAACTAAAATATCAGCTTTATCATAATGTCAAGCCTTTCCCCCCAAATATCACACACTATACATACTTCCCCATAATTCTTTAATTTTATTAAAAACTTATAAAAATATTTCACTTTTATAAAGGGAAAACTACAACATGGCATTTAAGTCTTCCAAAGGTAATTAGAATGCGTGTGAAAATATAATTATGACAAGATTAAGAGGATTTAAAATAAATAATAATGTGTGTTTCATTGGAATAACTATATCAGTAATGATCGAGTTTTATTGTTTGTGGTTAAAAAAAAAAAACAGAATTTTCAATATTCAAAAGAAAAATTGCATATAAAAAAACAGCACAATATTGTATTATTGCATGTCATTATTAACGTAACAAAATTGATTCTGTGCCTGCTGTAGCATAATAAGAAAGCTAACATCTAGTAAGAAAAACGTTTCTATTGAATTTTATAAAAATATTTTACTTACTTGTTAGTTTATGAATCAGTGTTTTCGTCCTTTTTAATTAGTTTTATTATTGTTATTCTTTTTTTAAGATTAAAGATTTTATTACATTCCATGACTTTTACAGTGTATAACATGTCACATTACAAATATACGTACCCTATAATACATAATAGTACTATTTTACTGTTTTTTTTATCAATGTAGGTATATAAATTCAAAGAGCAATAACAAAACACACTTTTTCTATCCAAAATTGGGAGATTAGTTTGTTTTTTTAACTTTTTTTTTAATTTTTTTTTTTTTTTATAAAACGTATTGCATGTTTTTATTATTATTTATGAATAACGAATTCAAAATAAAGAAGAAATATAAAATAAGAGAGACGAAACAGAGAGAAGTTAAGTAGAAACTACATTGTTTCAAATATCATGTATAGCTTTACATAAAAAATTAATTTATATAAATAATATATTAAAAAAGCCTTGACATTATTATTATTATTATTTGAAAGCAGATAGAGCTGCTATAAACCCAAAATGTATTCTCGCCAAACATAAAATAATGACAGGTCAAAAATCGTTTATCATAACAATGAAATTAATTAATACCACACAAAGCTCAAGGATATCATGTAAAGAAAGAAATAAAGTGGGGCGAGGGGATTAATATCAACTAATTTGTCATAAAACAAATCCTAATTTATGTTAAGAACCTATGCAAAAGCAAATATAAATTATTCAAAATTATTATTATCATTTGAATAGAAAATATTAAAAGTTATTAATTTATGAATGCAGACTAAATTATTAGAGTGAACTAAATTCATGAATATGTTGACTACATTATTGTGATAATTGCATTCTCGGTCGAGTAATTTTCCTCTGCTGTGTCCTCGGTCAGCGAGTGAGCGACAACGTCACCCACTCACGATATCACAACTGGGTGATAAAATAAGTCATTCTCAATCATCAACACACACGACACACGCAAACCTTGCAGGCCATCCATTACATTATACACTCTTTGATAATAACAATCAGGTGGAGACTTATTTTATGTTTTTTTTTTAAATTCATTTAAATTATAAATGATGAAGCTTAAAACAGAAAGGGCATAGTAAAGTGCAAAAAAAAAAAAAAAAAAAAAAAAAAAGTATATATATATATATATATAGCATATTATATTCTAAAGACTGACGAAAGAATAACATAAAAATAATTAACATATGAGAACAAAAATGAATTATCTACCGCAGTTGTACAAAAAATATCAAGTCTTATGTAAGTTATTGAGGCAGTGTGCGATAGTAAGAATATTTATCATCAAGCACGGGTTGCCGAGTTCGAAATCAAAACAAGACCATTATTTTCAGACTATGGTGGATAATTGTCTTATTATTAAGCTTTAAGTATATACATATTTTTCGTTATTTTAAGACTAACCCAATTGTATTTGTATTTGCTTTTTATTGTTGTAAATAGGCAGAGGAAGAAATAATCCTGAAAATTTGAAGATTTTTTGAGTTATCATATTTACTGCTATAATTTTAGTTTTAATACTGTATATTGAATGTTTTAAGTTTTAATAATAAAAAATATGTTAGCATTACAAAATTTTTGGTCCTGCTAAAACCTTCAATCAAAATATTACGCGAGGGAGTGCTGAATTATTAAATTGAAACCTTTTTCAAATCTTACCACAATGAATTGTGATCGGAATATATACTTTTGTATTTGCAAAGAGTAGAATATTACATGTTAATTGCTATTTGTGGTTATGCTTCCTTTTTCTTGTTTGTCGTTTCAATTTCTATAAAGACGTTTGCTTATGTCAGTAGTGCAGAGGTGGAGGCTGATTGAGGTATATTTTATTCATATGGGAAAAACCACCTACATGCGTATTGAAAATACGTTTTCCCTGTTGGAAATTTCATCATGATGGCAGAAAACAACATAAATCATATAGTTGTAGCATTTCAATAAGAAACTTGAAAGATGTGAAAACAAATGTTTAGAAAAAATGATCATAAATTAATAATGCGTCAATCGTAAAGTAGCATTTCACAATTTCATAATACATAAAATCGAAGTATTGTAGTTTGTAGCTGATGCAACAATCAAAATGCGTCAATTTAAGTAAAATATTACGTCCAATGCGATAATTTTGTGATAATTTTTTTCACAGTGTGCAGTATAAAAAAACTAGTTCAAATAAACAGGGCATCACGTAGATAAAAATAAAAGTACTTGATTTGCATGAACTTTAATTTAATAAGAAAGTGATTTTTTTATTAAAAAAATTTGCATTAATCCTTATGTATGAAGAGCAATAATAATAAAGTAAATCATCGTGCTTATAAAGAATTTAATAAACTTTTAATGAGCATTCACTATCAATCTTTTTGTTATAATAAATTGCATAATGACACTACTTATTTATTATTAACCTTCTGGGTACATAAACTTTGTATTAGTATTTCCCGTACATACATTTGTCAGTACAAGCAAGAGGATTCTCCTCATGAATATTTGTATTTGATGACAATAGGGTTATGTGAGGTTATGTGACGTCACTAGGTCACCATGACCTGCCTGGCCATCTGCCATCAATATATAGAGTTGCACATCAAGGTTGACTATACTTAATGTGCAGAAAAAAAAGGAAAGTCACCCCACCTCTTTTTCCCAATTCTGTTGTTTATTTTTTTATTTGGTATTCAAAATATATATAAATTAATCGTTGTAAAAGAGCTGTATTAGATTTTTTTTAAGTTTATATTTATATAATAATATATAATGTATATATATATTGTGTATATATATATATATATATATATATATATATATATATATATATATATATATATATATATATATATATATATATATATATATATATAATGTAAAGCTTCGTTTTATATTAATTTTAATGATGTATGATGTGACATTACACATGATAATTTTAGATGTTAAAGGGTGAGAGATTTTAACGATTGAAAAAGTCAAGCAGAGACGCATTCAGTCATTCAATAATATAAGATTAAAATCACGATTATTATTATTTCACTGTGGGAGGAAAAAAGCGGAAAATGATTGACAAAGATTCTTAATCTAATTGCAGTTTTCATAGTATATTTGTTTACTTTTCCTTTCTTTTTTATTCTTTGTATTTAGCTATGTTATTACGTTAATATTATAGTCTTTATTCAGTTTATTCTCACAAACTTTTTTTTTCAAGTGTATGGCCTTTAAAATATATATATAAAAAATGTATATACTGCTATCTATAATATAAATAGGACAAATATTTTTTCAACCCTATTTGCGGAGAAACTTTGAGATCAAGTATATCTGGAGAACGTCTTTGCTTGCAACAAAAACACACAATCATCTAATGAGGACGCGAGAGTGGAATGTGACTTACAATCACTTTATGTAACAGAAAAAATAATTTAATACTTTTATATCAAGAACGTGAGATTAAAACTACATATATAAAGATGTTAATGTCATCATACAGTGTATGACATTTTTATTTTCACTATCATATTAGATTTATACCGTATATAGACATTATATAGTTCTACTCATCCTTTTATATAAGATTAAAAACCCATTTTAGAGGAAGAACTTTCGTCTTTTTTGGTTATTATTATTTTGAAAGTTCTAATTCATAAAATTTAGTCAAAATTTAATGGCAAAAAGCTTAGTATAATTTTCGTCTTGAATGAAAAATAAATATCGAACGGAGTACGAAGACGTTATTGCGATTAACGGTATACCTGAAATAACGTGATCGGGCTGCGGACAAGACAAAATAACCTACAACCAGTCACATTGGTACGTTTGCGTTGGGCGCAGAGAAGAATTACAACAAGTTTTTGTGCCGTTAGGGTTAGAGCAAGACCTTTAATTGTCTAAAGAAATTTTATAAGATATATTTCCATTTATAATGCAATAATGCATAATATTAATTATGCGATTTAAATAAAGATAAACAACTTCTAAAACTCTGCGTATATCGTATAGAGAACAGGAGATAACAAAAATCATTGAGGTTCAATTATTTAGTATAATGCAATAATAAATCATAAAAAGGCATGCATATACATATGTATATGAAGAAATTGAGCAACTTGAGCTGTTTTATGTTATATAATATAACAAATGGTGCTATTTTAGAATTGCATAATTATATGCTTTAAAAATACAACTTTTGCTGTGCAGCATGATTATATATTCAACGTTGCAAAAATTTTATCATTAAGAATAAATGTTGCTTCAATCGGGCTAGATCAACTATACGTGTAAACTATACGTATTCATTTTTGTCACTGGCTCACAATAAAAACTACAAAGTATTTATTTTATACTGTAGTGGGAACTAAAATGCATCACTTTTATACACCATTAAAGAAGACTCGATAAAGAAAAATGGTCTGTTAGTGTTATACTAATTATGGATACAAATGAATTTTGATAATGTACTCAAATAAATTAAATATGTATTTTGAAACTCGCCTGCAAAAGCTGACGCGATAGCCGCAACGAGGAAGGACAACGTGACGGCAGGTCCAGCGGTGTCTTTAGCCACGGCACCCGCAAGAACGTAAACACCAAGTCCAAGGGTACTTCCTACACCCAGGGCTGTGAGATCCAAGATAGAGAGTACCCGAGCCAGCTCAGGACCACCCTCGTTACCCTCTGTCACTCTCTTGCGGCGTCCAAGCGCCATCAGGATTCGACTCGCCATCTGAAAAATATGACTATCAATGTATGTTTTTGTTAAGTTAAACAATTTAGTAATAATTATTAGTTTAATTAGCTAATTAAAAATTGTTCAATAAGAAAATTAATCTGAGCATGACACTGTGTGTGATTCTTTATACTGTACCCGTTACGATCACTTCATTCCATATACGCATCGCAACTAACCTTACTTATATAATTACGTATAGCTACTGTGAGTTTGATAGTTTCTTGATGATTTAAAAATTTCAAAAGTTTAATCTTTCAACGGTTTTTCCAGCTCCATTTATACTACTGCAACTAATCTGCATTAATTTATAGGCGGTGAAGACATCCTAAATCCTATAATGTTCTCACAATTATACAACTATACAGATTATTCTCAGAGTTTTTCATTGCAATTTATATACAATGATAGTCAGAAGTATAAAATAATTTCTGAGTTAATTTAAAATTGCATTTTAAATATAAAATAGAAATCATAATCATTTCTATGTTTGTAACAAAATTTGTGGGTGAGTGTTATTTGTTACGTTGTTACGAAGCATTACAAAAAAAACACGATGGGTGACATAATTATGCAGGACCATGACCATGAATCTTCATTGTTAAAGAGAACTTTCAAATGGCAGTCATTTCAAAGAATTTAAACAAAGTTACATCCTAACCTTGTTTAACCTTGCTTTGTAAACAATGTCATTTTAACTTCATGTATATTTAAACTCTCATCCTTTGTCTTACATTAATAATAATTATACTTTTAGCAAAATTTGTTACATCATTTATTCCCACGGCTATATCTTATTCTTAAATCATGCATTTAAACTTATAAAAGTAAAAAGTGTCGCTCTTTAATTAATTGCATCAAAAATAAAAACACAAATGTTTCGTATCATAAAATATTAAACTTAATAAAACTATATTGTATTAAATTATATTAAAGGTTAATTAATGTAGATAATATAAACCTACCTCAAGATATATTTTACGGAGTTGCATCGTTTGATCAGTATCATGATTCATACTATATAGGTAAAATATAATAACTAATAAAATGCTTATTCGGAACTTTCTTAGTCTCAAATTATAGTTTATATAAGCTATACATTTATTTATGCGTTATTCTTTACATCAAAATTACAGAATTATAATAATATATTAAATTTTTATATAATCTATATCCTTATGAATTTCCTTGCAAATGAAGCAATCAAAACCGGAAACTTCAAGAAAAATATTTTTAGTATCAATTATATAACAACTTTAATCGTTCTTTCCTAACCGTTCGTATTGTCAGCAATTAAATTTGCTGAAATACTTAGAGGTCAGTAAATTCCAATAGTATATATATATATATATATATATATATATATATATATATATATATATTATATATATATATATATTATAAATTCTTTTGTACAATAGTAAAAATACCTTTATATATTCACCATAACTCATTCAACCCTTTACTGTAAATATTCTAGTTCATTCTAGTGTTTTATTTTATTGAATGTAAATATTAATAATTTCAATTATTTATGATCAGTATTTGATATTGTATTATTTATTGTAAAAATTAAACTATTATTCTCTATAGTACACGGTCAAAAATAAATACGTAATAATTATGCCAGCTCATTTTTAGCACAATTTGTTCAATATATGCGGCATAATTTATGCTATATTACAAAATAATGATGTTATAGACCATAAATAATATGTTGTACAGCATAATTATTTATCTTGTTCTAATTTAGCATAATTTGTGCTAGAATGACATAAATGTGTAGCATAAATTCCGTTATTTATTATTTCCGTGTACAGAGTAATTGTAAGGAAATATTTAATTTAATAAGAGTTTCCAGTTTAAAAGTATTTATGAAAAGGCACGTTCACATATAATTTGAATTTAATTTTGAAATTTTAAAATTAGTATATAACTCTCGATGCAATGACTCATACATCGTTATCGCATTATAAAATTCAAATGTAATGAGCAAAGCAATGAATGTAATAGACTTGCCAATGAATGGAAATTACGGGGTGGGTGTGTTACAATTAATTTATTGCTGTCTGTGGTGTGTCCGCACTCTTTGATTATAAACTATGTAAAAAAAAAATAAATAAAAAAAAAAACGCCTTTTTGTGACATTTTTGTTATCTAACTATCATACTTATTGGCAACAATTTTGAATCAAATAATTTAAAGCAAAGAACTTTGCAATACAAATTACAATTATGGAGTAGTAAAAGTTTGTAACTAACAAAGATGTAGGCAAGTATACACTCCCCCCGAATAAATCTGACCGGTTGCGTTAAAGTTTCGTCATAATATTATTTAACATTTGGAGACATGAACGCTGCGGTAAGATTTATTCGGGGGGAGTGTACAGTAGATTTCTTTTTTTTTTTTCATTATTTTTTTCAAGCTTTTGTAGAAAATTTTGTCCTGATACGAAACAATAAACAGGAAAAAAACTAATATAATGAATTAAAATATAAGAGCCCTAGATAACACAAGAACAATTTGCAACCAAGGTTGACTGGACACAAAATGTGTATGGATTCTCAGAGTCTTTTCCAGTAACCTCATGGGGTATTAGCTTCTCTTCTGTATAGCCCATGAAAGATTGTATAATTACAATCACAATATTATTATTATTATTATTATAAAAATTATTTAAACCCCTTAAATTTTGAAATTTAAAATTCCTACTAAAGGAATAATTAATACATCTTTTTTGGGTATGACAATAAATCTCAATTTTCTTATATTAAAATTTCATAATGCTCTCTGTCAGTTGTTGCTATAATTTGTATATCAGCATAATGTTAATTTTTATATATTTATTTGCTTATAATTACGTATTCACACGTATTTCACGTCTTTATTTATATATGGTCAAGTTTTGTAAAATAGGGTTGTCAAGCCCTCACAATGCCGTAATTTAAGTTACTATATTCTAATAATAGGAGAACTTTTTTCTATAGTACTATTATATGTCTTATGTTTTAATACATATTATATTAAAAAGTTAAAGTAAGTGTGTACGTGTGCTTACTTCTGTATTTCTCCTTTATTTATATATATATATATATATATATATTAATAAACACTTCAGAGCTATTTCTGTAATTTTAATTTATCTTCTACGTAATATGTAATAAAAGTATAGCCTATATCTTACCTTCGTATATT
Organism: Ecdyonurus torrentis; assembly: GCA_949318235.1. Taxonomy (NCBI): domain Eukaryota; kingdom Metazoa; phylum Arthropoda; class Insecta; order Ephemeroptera; family Heptageniidae; genus Ecdyonurus; species Ecdyonurus torrentis. Next base: position 22,389,666 of record OX439129.1, read on the forward strand.
CAGTCAATCAAGTCAAGTGATCACAAACAAATTAAAACTGAACTCTGAACTATAAAATTGCTGATACCTAAGGTGCGAGTTTTTATATGAATATTGTTTAGTTGGTAAAAACGTTCACCACAGTTTCCGCATATCATTCAAAACATGGGTCTTTTTATTTTATTTTTTTTCCTATATCGCAGGTGACGTCCCATGGAAGGAAAATCCCATCAAAATATCAGGTTTTATTATTATATTTTTGTTTTAGGCTTGCGTATAAGAAATTTTTGCGAGTCGAGTATTTTTAATATAAATTTTTCTCTTTTGAAAATAACATCCACATAATCTAACCTTGATAATACTTTTATAAGGAAATGAATCTCTATTACCTAATTTTAAATGTTAAATATGATCTCGGTGATGACAAAGTTAATAAATTACTATAAACATAATACAATATATTTTGGCGAGGGATAAATTTGACGCGCGGCTAAATGGTAAAACATGCAGATTTGTTGTTCTATATTTTATATAATCTAGTAAAACTCAAATCAAGTGCGGCGAGGAAGCAAGACAAGTAGTCTTTGATGAGGGTTATGCTATACCTCTAACCATTAAATAATACTAACCAACCCCCTTCTTTCGCATTTATAAGTACAAAAGAATAAGAATATTTTTTCCTTTTTCATTATTTTTTATAGCAATTCAATGCATATACCTACTACCTAGATATATTGGCTTGAAATTATAGAAATTATATATATTTATTTCTTATTCTAATGTTAATAATAGTTTTATATGTAAAAAAAAAAAAAAAAAAAAAAAATTAATACACTGTTTCCTTGCATGTATTTAGAATATAAATTAATTATTATCAGTTTTCCATATACTTTTGGTTCTTGAAAACTTTTACCTTACAGACCAACAAAAAATAAAAAATAAACTATTAAATAACCATATTTATTTAAAATATAACATTTAATGTTTAAATTTTTATATTCATGTTTCATGTTATGTTATGTTTGAGATGCTTACCTAAAATAATAAATATAATTATAAATAAATTTACACATTTTTAGAGTTTGAAAATAAAATAGTCTAAAATATTGAACTATAAGCAGATTATTTTGTATTAAAAGATGTAAGAGGGAAAAAGATTAGGTTTTTGTTTACATACTTATACGAATTCATAAAAACATGCTAAAATTACCTTGTATAACGATATCCAAAATATTATGAGACCCTTAATATCGGTGCGCAATATTATATCCCGTGCTACGCGGTGCTCACTAGTCGGTACTTGTTGTGGAGCGCAGTCGTGACACAGGTGCTATAGTCTCCAGTGAAGTTCACTCACTAACTCACAGGAGTTTTACCGCGTGCCACTTTGCAGTCTGCCTGCCTGCCTGCCTTGCCACCTCTACTTCTTGTTCTCCGCGGTCTCAAGCCTTGGGGCTCTAATCACTGACCACTTCTTTGAACTGCGTGTATGTATGCACCAATGCAAAAAAAAATCACCTTTAACTTTTGCACATGCCGCTACAAAATATACGCGATGAAAACATGATTTTCGCACATATCGCGATTTTTTTTTTATACATAAAATATAATATAATTATTACTACAAAATTTTCTCAGTGCGGCGAGTGTAAAACAAGCGGACGTTAGACTACATTACTTCAGTTGCAAGTTAGAAGGGGGTTCACATAGTTCGCGCGCGTGTGTTAGAGTTACAGATAGTGTCATACTCAAGCTATGTTATTGCCTGATTTATTGAAACGTCCGGCCTGTACCCACATTATATTTTATGTCAAGCAAAAAGGAACAGTGATCATGTTAATGTTGCAAATTTTATTCTTGCAATTTTTTTGTGATTTCTCTTACTCAGTGAGGTCAACACCAAAATGCATTATAAGTCAATTCTCTCTCTCTCTCTCTCTCTCTCTCTCTCTCTCTCTCTCTCTCTCTCTCTGCACTATTCAAATAATATTTGCAAATCGAATCAGATTAAAAATATAATAGTATAGTACTATAATACTTTGTCCTATAGTTATATATTTAACAAAAATGAACTCTCCTTCATATTTTATACTTAATAAATATACTGTAATACTCATTTTTTGTTAAATCAAATTATTAAATTTGCCTTGATAATATTTTAATTTTTATTTATTTATTAAGCACAATGTGTGTACAACATACATCTAAATATTCAATAATTACCCAATTAATTATAAACATATAATAATATCCAAATCATAACATCATAACAATAAAAAAACTAATGCAAAAAATATAATGTAATCTCTCTGCACTATAAAATATACACTGATGGCGTATAATTCTATATTTTATATTATCACAAAAACGTTCAATACACTACAAGCCTACAAGAATTCAAGTCAAATATAGATAACAATTATTTAAACTTAAACCTTAATTATTATTATTTTTAAATATAATGGTTAATAAAGGATAATTGAGTAACAAAATGAGGAATAAAACTCTTATAAAAAAAATACAAACTTTTATGTATATATTTTTCAATGATTACAAGTATAAGTTACAGATTCATGACAGATGAGGTAGCTGGGTGAGAAGCACAGCCTGGACATGTATGGAGTGTGTCGTGGATAAAGATGTCGCAGTCAAGGCACAGAAGTTGACTACAGCGGTTGCATTTGTAAGCCTGTACACATCATGCAATTTCAAATTAACCTACTTTTTTTTCTTTTTTTTTCCCCTTTAAATTTTTAAAGATTTGAAAGTAAAGGAGTTAGTTACAGTCAATCGTAAATGAGACAATTTTTTTATGCAATAGAAAGTAAAGAAATACAATAAAGAAAGACTCTTTAAACTATTTCAAGTAAAATATTCATTTCTCTGGACAATATATTTTAACTACTGTTTAGTGAGAATACTCCAATATAATTTTTTCTTTCTTTGTGTTTATTAAAAAAAAAAAAAAAAAAAAAAAAAAAAAAAAAAAAAAAAAAAAAAAAATCCAAAAGTGTAATGAAGCTTAAAAAAGGGGAATTTATTTACTGTTTTAGTTAGCATTTTTAGTTTACCAAACATTTATATTAAGGAAAATGAGCCATCATGATTTGGGTATATTAAAATTAAAAGGAAATTAAAGGTTAGAGAAAACTAACAAAAGCATAGAAAAAAAAAGTACTATAGTTTGGGGATGATTGCAAATTGAAAATGATCATTTACCGTTGCTCTCCCTAAAAAATCTGAAAAGGCTGACAAAGACACACACACACACATACCCTGTTTTTCTTGGAGTATTGTGGCAAAAGCTAACTATGTGTTAATTATCTCTGTACTAGCAAGATTTTTACCAAACTATTTTGTCATTAAAATTTTTTCACTATGGTATGGCCAAACTCAAACATTGGAATATTAATTTTAAAGAGAAGCAAAAAAAAAAAACTTACATTTTTATCTAGTTCAGTGAAAATCTTCTGACAAGAGTAACATATTTCTCCGTCTGGCAAGTCTGGGCATGGAATTTCTGCAAAGCTGGCTACGGGGAACAAGTGGTGGTAAGAACGAGCAAGGTGGGGTGCAGAGGCAAGAGTCAATCCACAGGATCTACATTCCACTGGTAGTTCACAGTATTTACTGTTGCATTGTGGGCAGAAATATCCTCCGGCACTTAGCTTACACTCACTTGCTGTATCTAAATGGCTGAAAACAAAATACAAGTTGTATGTATATTAGTAAATGCAGAAATTATTGCAGTTAAAAAAAAAAGATAATAAGTTCAACATTCTATTTAGTAAACACACTGTAAAATAATAAGGGACTTATAAAAAATTGTCATTAAAAATGAAATAATGATAATAAATAAAAAGGCAGGTATGTACCAGTGACTACTCACTTCAATAGAGGGAGCTTATATGTTAGTGCTTCAAAAAAAGTAGTTAGTTTGGTGCAGATCCACAAAGATGGTAGCTGTGTTTAGATACTGTTTTTTAATAATGATAAAATATCTGAACACAGCTGCTATCTTTGTGGATCTGCACTAAACTAACTACTTTTTTTTTATGTACAGTACCAACAGGTATCTATGGAAGTGAGCAGTCAATGGTACATACTCATTGAAATGCTCATGCTGATGTCTGCTGAGGACCTGACTGCACAGTGATATATCCACAAATTGAAACTGCAGCTTATTGCAGTATTAAAAAAAAAGAAAAAAGAAAAGAAAAGTATAAGATAGGATAGGATAGGAGAAACTAGCAAGGGTCTTACCACAGAGAAAACTACAGAGATATCAGATAAGGCATAATTGATGTCGCTGAGAGTGGGGAGTGTTTACTAGTGTTTCTAAGCAGTTGTGACCCTGACTGCAAGAGGGTCACCATTACTAGTAATCGGACAATACTAGTAAACACTCCCCACTCTCAGCGACATCAATTAAATGCCTTACCTGATATCTCTGTAGTTTTTTTTTTTTTTTTTTTTTTTTTTTTCTTCTTTTTTTTTTTTTTTTTTTTTTTGCTTGCCATATTGTGTTATTGTGCTATACACCAATCCCAGTCCCAGTCAAGACATTGTCTTATCAACAGGTAAGGACTTTCCAATTAATGGAAAAGCACACACGGGCTGGCCACAGCCTAAGTACACAGCCCAGCATTCGCCATGACAGCCTAGAGAAACCGTGGAAACATCTAGGCAGGCTGGTCAGTGCAATCACATCAATCATGCACCTCCCGAATACTGTGCGTCGTCATGGAATGCATGTAAACATGTATCGTGCAACGTGTTGTGCTCTCACACTTCACGTACGCAACCAGCAGTGGCTCGAACCTATACTCGGTGAGAAGTACAGAGTTACGAGTCAGCTGCCTTCAACACTCGGCCATACCAGCTCTGTGGTCTTACCAACTACAAGCAAGTAATTTACTAAGGCCCTTGCTGATTTCTCCTATCCATTTCTTTCAAATTTATCATATTTCAGACTTAAAAAATAATATCACTATATCACTATTTCCACTTTATTTAATATAAGACGTAGACTCGTGGAAACCATAATGGTAACATCAAAGGGGATGCCGCTTTCTAAAGAAAGTAGAAAATGCACTAAAATTCACGTAAATACGCTGCCAAATTCTCTGAAAATCATGAATGAATTCTTTATAAAGCGGCATCCCCTTTGATGTTAACATTATGGTTTCTGCGAGTGTACTGGTGTACACATGCTTACCACATGCACATAGCCAGAGTTGGTGCATCTTTACTGGCTCCTGCTGCTCCAGTAACATGGTGAGGAAATCCCATCTTGATGAGTGCAGGTTCCAGTCGGATTGCAGCAGGGGGAGGTTCAACATGCTCTAATAGTTGATCACGGAAATGAGCATCATCTAGTACGACTCCAAATTTACCACCAGTTTCTTTGGCAAGAACACGACATATGTGCACTTCTCCTGCTAGTGCAATCACTGAGCTACGTACCACGTTGTCACGAAGACTCTGAAATACAAGGATAATGGTTAAATATTAAATGATATCATATAAAAATTCATAAAAATATTCACAGTTTCTCTCCGAGTCTGAAAGAACTGATGAAGGCATAACACACTCCACCTCTCGTGGAGTTTATTGCCAAAATATTTCCAATGTGTTAGTTTTTTATATCTGTGCTAGCAAGATTTTCACTAAACTATGGGACTCTCTTCACTATGGTTAGGCCCTTGCTGGTTTCTCTTATCCTTTTCTTTCAAATTTATCATATAAAAACAGGGTACTATATTTTATTATTCTTTTGCTGCTAAGTAATAATGTTTCATTTCACTTATTACTTTGTTTTCTTTAACTGCACAGCTATATATTTACAAATACCACAGCTTAAGAACCCATCTCACTTAGGTACAGTCAACATAAAGTACAACAGAACTGCAAAACAAAACTAACCTTTATAGTATCGTTAATATCCCCAGGATCACATGTTGTTAGACTACCAAGAATTATCAGCACCTCTCGGCTAGCATGTGATGGCAGCATACGTAATGAACGTAATGCAAGTTCTAATCCATTTTGTATGCTAGGTTCACCACTGCATGACATGTCTTTAATTTGTTGCAGTGCCTATTAAAAAAAATCATTTTATTACAAAAATCAATAAGAGAATAAATATATCAAACAATATGTATGTACTATTTACTTATATACATACTTTAATATGTTTACGTGAGTTTCCAGCAAGATCACTTATTTTTTCAGCTCTTTTGTTTCTCATAACGATAATTCCCATTTGACTGATTGGATTTTGATCAAAAAATTCTTCTATAAAATTGTTGAGCAGCTAAATATTAAGAAAAAAATGCATGAGTTATACAAAAATTACAATTCATGCAAATAACGTCACTGTAGAAAGATACAATAACCTAAGCTAATGCATAATTATTTGTTTTGTTATTGTATGATGAAAGAAATGAATAAAGCAATTTTGAATTTGAAACCTCTATAGGTTGTGCGTACATAAGAATACATATTGCCAGGTTAGAGCACAAACCATGTATATCTACAAAAGCAGCTAAGTCGAAAATCTTATCTTTATGTATATTGTTTTGATGTTTGTTGCTTTTGCAGATACACGGTTTGTTCTCTAAGGCAACGATATGTAGGTACAGCTCTGGACAAAAGTTCCCGAACGGGGCAGCAGCAGTCGCTGCCTTTTCTCTCTCATTAAGATAACATAGTGTGGTTGTGAGTTGCCTATGCAAATCGTTCGGGAACTTTTGGCCAGAGCTGTAGATATAGATGACGTCAAATAGTTTTCTCGTAACTGAGAAAATTTATCATGCGACATTGAACCATAACTCTTCTCTTCATAGATCTCATAGTCGCATAAAAAAATAAATCACTGTTCCGAGAAAGCTACTTGACTTCATCAATATATTATCATTTTCATATGTATTCATATAATGTACTGTACTAGTAATTGGCAGGCCGCAGTTATCGGCAGTTGTAATTTTTAAACTACCTCTCATTTAAAGGTTTTAAAAACTTTTAGTGTACAAAAGAGATGCCGATAATTGCGGCAATTAAGCATGTCGATAACTAGTACACTTACCATAGAGTATGTACACTCCTCCCGAATAAATCTGACCAAAGCGTTAGTCTCTCCAAATGTTAAATATATGGGGAAACTTTAACGCAAGCGGTCAGATTTATTTGGGAGGAGAGTACCTTATATGATGAATGCATATTTTATTATAATATCATATAATATGTATGTTGTAGGCATAATACTTATAATCAAATACAATGCCTTACCTTGGCTGTACATAACTGACGTGTTGGTTTTAAGTCTTGATCTAACATACACTCTGTCATATCAACAATAACATACAAATGTCTCATCATACCCAGACGAGTGTTACTTTTTTTCTCCAGTTGTCGACGTCTTTTAGCTCTCTGTATGATATCAGCTACAGAAGAGTCAAGCATTCCATCATCATCCTCTTTGATAGCTTCCCTGAATAACAATAATGGTTAAGATGAATTAACATCATTTGTAAAATTATTTTATAATATCTATATGCATACGTAATGTTTTATTTGATTGTTTTTACTCCTAATCTACTTTACATACCATGTTTTTTCATAGCCGGTCTCCCAACGATATTCCTTTCCTTCTTCTTCCTCAGCCATTTTTCAAATAAACTTTTCTTCTAACACGAAAGTAATGCAAGTAATTTATATATTATATTTAAACTTAATTAAATACCATGCAGAAGAGCTAAAATTGTTAAAATTTCTAAATCTTAGCTCACGTAAACAAAAAGGTCCAAATAAAAATTTAAACAGCTGACTTTTGTGGGTGAATGCAATCGATTGTCAAGTAACGATGTTTTATTACATCGATCTTTTAAAATATCGATATGCCTAAAAGACAAAACAAAAAAAAAAACGTGTGTGCGCGTGTGTGTTTTCTGCGGTCCGCTGCGGTCTTCTGCGTTCTGCGTTGCTGCTGCGTTGTTTGTTGTTTATGATCGCAGTATGATCGGCTCTGGATTGCTCTGGATCGGCTAATACTGTTAAATGGGCAGCATAATTATATTGGCCATTGCTTTGGGAGATATCTCTGCTCTGATTAAGGTAAAATAAAGAGTATTTTAATTATAATAACATACTGCATATAATATTTTTGTCGCATGTGTCGCATCACCAACGAAAACTTTATGTCATATTTATGCATATGCAATTTTTTTTATGATCTTTTTTTTGTTTTTGTATGTTCGCTGATCTTGATTTTTATGGGTGCATTATCACAAAATATTCATTGCCACTTGCCACAAATTATATTTTGCTTTGCTGCTCAAAATTCAAAACACTCGATCATGACGTGTGTGTGTGTGAGAGTGTTATCAATATTGTCATATATTATGTATGTATAGGTTATACGTGCTGTGTGTGAACTGTGAATTATAATTATATTATATGCACAAAAACTATAAATATTATGTACAGTAATTCATCTTTTTTTTTTCACAGAGTTGATCTTCTTTATTGGCGATATATGCCTTTTGTTTTGCTGCTACAGTGAAAATTGCTGAACAAGTTGCACCTATATACGACGTCCAGTGTATTTAACATGCACTTTTTTGCTGTGTGGTACATACATACGGTACCCCATTTATGTTCCCATCTTTTGCATCTGCAATTCTAATATTTCTATATTCATAATGGATGAGGCAGAGGAAATTCAAGAGCAGCCTGTAATTTTGATGCAACAGGCTAGGTAATGTATATATATATAAAAATTACATAAAAAAACTGATTTGTACCCATTTGTGGTGGTGACGTAGACGATATTTATGGTAAATGTACTAGTTATCGGCAGGCTGCAGGCTCTTTTTACAGCGAAAGTAACAAGTTTACGAGATTCTAACTAGAACTAACTTCGAATTCCGTTTACTTGCCATACCACTATATACTTAATACTCTTTTATCACTAGACGAGGGGGCCGAGATAAATAGGGGTGCCAATAACTGCGGCAGTGTCGGTTTGGCTGCTTTTTCTCTACAATACTATAGGAATTTCAACCTTAAGACGCTTAAGCTGCCGATAACTAGAGTACATTTACCATACATTATGTTATTATATGAAGCCGCGCAGAGCAGCTCGTACATTTAATATAGTTGCATATTAGTTGTATATATTAGTTGTTTACAAGGTTTTACGTAGAAATGTCATTTTACTTTACTATATTTCAAACATAATAAAATATAAAAATAATAATACAATATAATATTTGAATACTGTACTATAATATAATACTGAAAAATGCATTTTCATTCTTAAATTTGTTATAACTTTTGCGCAGCAAAATAATTTTTCCCATTTAAAGCAATATTATGCTATTTTACAATTTGCTGCGCAAAGTCAAACAAAAATTTAAGAATATGTGAATGCACCTTTAAAAACATAGCATTGCAACACTTGTCAATTTGCAAAGAAGTCATATGTCATATCCTTGATGCGATTATTATTCAGAGAACTACAATACTGTATATATACTGTAATACTTTTTGCATTGCATTTTATTTTATCACACTTTTGCATTGCAAGTTTTTTAAGCTTAAATTATTATAAACATAGCTTTAAAAAAAAAAGTACAATTAAGAACATGATTATTCATACATAATGTAATCAATTTGAGGAAAAAAAACATTGCGGTTAGGATCAATAATAAAGAATAAAATAGAATTACCAGCAAGGCCCTTGCCGGTAATTCTATCCTATTCATACATAATGTAAAAGCAATTAAATTTCTTAATCCCTATGGTTATAACATTTTTTTTTCAGCTGTGGCCAAAAGTTCTTGAATGATTTGCACATCGACGTTGTTGCGAAAAAAATGTGTAACTCGTATTTTGTCAGGCGAAGCAAAATGTGTAAGTCGTTCCCGAACGTTATGGAGATGGCGCTCGACTTACACATATTGCTTCGCGTGACAAAATACGAGATACACATTTTTTTCGCAACAACGTCGACATGCAACCGGCAACCACACTATGTTATCTTTATGAGAAAACACAGCGGCCGCTGCTGCCATGTTTGGGAACTTTTAGCCAGAGCTGTACATTTGGGTGAAAAAACAAACTGTCCACCAATAAAGAGAAGAAAGGAGAAAATTGATAATAAATACCCCCCCTCCCCCCGTCTTTCTTTTTTTCAGATCTCCAATCATTAGGGTAAGAAAACGGACAAGAAAGTATGTACCTCCTCCTACAGTTTTGTATGAGCCACAGACCGTGGAATCAACTCTTGAAAAGAAAGATAACTTGCCAAGTGAGCTTGTAGCAGGTCTCAGAGAGACTTCTAATATGAATAAAACAAAAGTACATTCACCTCTAGTAGCAGAGACTGCTTCTGCAGGTCAGGAAGCTGATACACCATCAATGGACACATATTGTTCAGCTGCAGAGCTGTCACAAGCCAAAAATCAAACAAAAAATTATGATGATGGTTTTGATTTAGATGCTACGTACTGTTCTGCTGTAGAAAACTCTTTAAATATGGTAATTATGATCATGTGTGCTCATAATGGGGGGGGGGGGGGTACATATAGAGTTGTTATTTTTTTTTATTAATAAAAAATAAGAGTACATACATAAGTCCCACCAAGACAATGAAGTCTTATCGGTGGGTGCTTAATCAACATAATATAAAAAATTGTTAGTAAGCATAAACCATATTACAACAGTATATAAAAACAAAATCAGCACATTTCATTTCTTTTTTTTTTATATATTTTTTTTTTATTATTTTTTTTTATTATATATATTTTTATACTTTATACGTTATAATACTTTCAACTTTTGCAAGCAATATATGTGTGTGGGAAATAAATTTATGGGTTAACAACTACGAACTAGACTGTTTTAAAATGATCATATTTTGATTATTACAAATACATTATAAACTCTCAATTTTGTATGCTCACAATTAAGAGACTCAGAAAATGGCCATTTCAAAATCAAGAGCTTTAACATGACCATGCTTATATTGAAGTCTGCTACGGACCCAACTGAGCATTTCACAAAATTGATAAATCCACAGAAGTGTACTTTACAAAATTGAGAGTTTATACTGTATACTTACATTTTTTTTTTCTCCAGGAATCAATTTCATCAGAAAATAATGCACTGGATTCTTTAGAAAAAATCGCCTCGTCAGCAGCTAAAAATTTTACTGAGATGGAAACACAAAATTATTTTGAATGTGAAGATTCTCATTATAATAATGCTTTCCTTGCTCCAAATGAAGAAAGCAGCGTAGAGCATCATGTAAGTCAATGATGAACAATACTAGCTATAGCCTCTGCGATACATATATCGTCGGCTTAGAGTTTAAGTGTCGTATGTCCAAAAAAATTGGATGCAATTTTCAACCTTATGTGGTCTGAGTCGAGCTGAGAATCACATCAAATTTTCTTTTGGACATACGACACTTAGACTCTAAGCCGACAATATATTAATATACTTTCTTTAATGCTATTTATGCGCATACATTGAATTGCATATTTATATTGTAGGGTATATATACATATTGAATTTTGCATTATATTAAATGCAAATTGAAATTAATTTTCTAAATTTTGCAGGAATCTTTTGTAAAGAAGAAGCGAGGCAAGAGAGGAAGAAAGAGACTGTCTTCTCTTGTTATCCTTCCAGATTCTGGTTCACATGGGAGAAGTGTACGCTCTCAAACCAAGCTATCTCAGTCTTCTAGTGTCCGCTCCTCAAGCCAAAGTTCTCAACAAATGGGACTTTTTCAATCTAATGGATCTGTTACCATCAGCTCTTCTCAGTACTTGAGCCAGGGCCCTTTCACAAGGCGTCAAAGATTAACAAGAAGCTCTGAGAAGGTATGTACTATAAACTAATGGGAAAAGAATCTAGGTAGAATAATACAAATAAGGCTTTCTTTTTCTTTTGTTTCCAGTTACTCCCCTCTATGTAAGGGTATTTTTTACTTATATATACAGTAATATAGTAATACTATATATAAATAAGATTCTTATTAATTTAATTTTGTAAAGTAAGATCCCTAGTTTTTCTTTGTACAATATGTTCTGAACTATATATATATATATATATATATATATATATATATATATATATATATATATATATATATATATATATATATATATATATATATAATATATATATATATATATATATATATATATATATATATATATATATGTAGTCATTTTTGTATTTACTCATTTGTTTTATTTGTAGGACATAAAAGAGCAAGTATCAAATCTGGTTGATTGTGTGAGAGCTGTACGTCAAGTGGTGAGAACTCAGGTGACGGGAGGTGGTAAACTCGGTACTAACCCAAGTCAGATAGTGAACGATATTGCAAATATCCAGCAGAAAGCACAACAGTTACTGAAACAGTATGGACAATCTCAGGCAAGTGAATACTGCATTTATATTTCTATGTTACCATTGACACTAATTTAATTTTTGTTTTATAGGATTTACAGCATGTGCTACAGGCATGCGAGTCTATGAACTTGCAAATGAGATACGTGCCTTACAGATGCAATTCGCAAACTTCTGCAACACAGTAAGACACTTGTTATCTTAATTTAATGAATGATAAAAGAGCATAACTTGCTATTCAAATAGTTTGCAATTGTTTATTTTTTAAATAGTTGGTATTGCTTTGAATAATAATCTCCCTATTGAAGGCATTATTGTAATGAATAATGATAAATGTTGACTACGACGTTGGGATAGATGAATTATGAAAAGACTTGATAAAAAAACAAACACATAGATTTGATAATATTGGAATTAAAAGATGAAGCTGTTACTAAAATAAAATGTCTTCCAACTCCCTATTAAGCTAGCGGGTAATTAAAAAAAATAATAACAATATTACATTTTTTTTAGTGTAGTTCGATCAGGTGTTGCTGAGGTGGTATTAGTGTTCCCATGGACTACAAAAAGTGTCCAGAGTTGGAAGACTTATAATTGACATTGTCACTAACTTTGTGAGAGGCATATATATGCCCCTGTCAGTCAAAGCTCAGCTATCTCCCTGTTCCCAAATTTTCAAATTTATCTGTGTTTTTCTATCAAATATATTTTTATATTGTTTCTATTTATTATTAGACTTTAATTATTGTTGCAGGTCACAGTTACCAAAGAAACAAATAGTCAGCAAACAAGATATAAGTAAAGCTGCTAGTCAAGACCCATGTGTAAGCATTTTTAGCACTATTATTTTTTTGGTTTCCTTTTCTTTTCTTTTCTTTTCTTTTCTTTTCTTTTCTTTTCTTTTCTTTTCTTTTCTTTTCTTTTCTTTTCTTTTCTTTTCTTTTCTTTTCTTTTCTTTTCTTTTCTTTTCTTTTCTTTTCTTTTCTTTTCTTTTCTTTTCTTTTCTTTTCCTTTCCTTTCCTTTCCTTTCTTTCTTTCTTTCTTTCTTTCTTTCTTTCTTTCTTTCTTTCTTTCTTTCTTTCTTTCTTTCTTTCTTTCTTTCTTTCTTTCTTTCTTTCTTTCTTTCTTTCTTTCTTTTTTCTTTTTTCTTTTTTTTTTTTTTGCTATGTATGAAATTTTGCTATGTATGACATTTTCAAATGTCTATAATAAATCTGGAAATAAAACTATTTCTATTCAAATATATTATCAAAGGAAAGAATAGGAAAACCAACAAGCGCCTTACTATGATAAGGTCCATATATAGGCAAAGATCTTGATGGCACAACTTTTTTTCATTTTCTTTTCACTTTCTTTTCATTTTTTGAGACATTTTTGAGGGTGATAGCCCCCTTCTTCAGTTGAATTGTTTATATATTAAGCAAAACTGAATGAGATGGCTATTGCCCTAAAAACATTTTAATGAATATAAATATTTGTGTTAAGTGTGCCATCAAGCGATATCGTCGATCTTGATGGCACAACTTTTTTTCATTTTCTTTTCACTTTCTTTTCATTTTTTGAGACATTTTTGAGGGTGATAGCCCCCTTCTTCAGTTGAATTGTTTATATATTAAGCAAAACTGAATGAGATGGCTATTGCCCTAAAAACATTTTAATGAATATAAATATTTGTGTTAAGTGTGCCATCAAGCGATATCGTCTCCTTTTCTCCTAGCTCCAGACTTCATTGTGGTAAGGCATTTGTTTGTTTTCCTATTATTTCATTTGATAATATATAAAAATCTCTAAAAGTCTGTTATTTGTATTATTAATTTTTCTTTGTTCATCAGGATCAAACTTGTGGTCTTCCTTCATTTACGGAATTAGTAGATGCAGGCTTATTACTCCCAGGCAAATCAAGTTTATGCTTGCTGTTAAAGGTAATATAAAATAACAAAAGTATATTTTCATTGCTATAAAAATATTGAAGCTAGAGCATACTAATATATGTAGATCATCAGTACATGTTTGTTAGTTAAAGTTCTAGCAGATTTAAAATAATAGTTTATATTATTATTGGATTAATAAACTTATTGATGATGATTTATTGTTCTAGCAATGTCTACCAGTGAGAGCAACTGTCAGTCCTGAAGGTTATATTCAAGCTCCTAATGGAATCATGTACACAAATATTGAAGATTGGTGCAGAATTTGGGCAAGAGATGCTAAAATTTCTCGAGCAGATGCATACGAATTTACATTCTACGAAGGCCAATCTCTAATCTCTCTTTGCGCTGAAGTACCTAAATTGTATAAAGAAAATGAAATCATAGAGAACAGTCAAGAAAGGATGAAAATTTCTCAAGTAGTAGTGACTAAAAATAATTTAAAGCCTGCGTATTCTGAATCAAAATTGAAATCGGGAGCAGTCAAATCAGAGAAAGTTCTATTTGCTGACAAGAAAGACAATCTGCCAACAGAACAAGTTGACAATCAATTCTCATCTGCCGACTTAGTCGAAGAAACGCCTTCTTTGCCCCTGTGTGAAAATCATAAGATTTCTTCTGATGAAGAAACTTATTTTTCAGAACCTGATACTGCAATGTCACCAGGATCCTCACTACACAAAAATGTAGAAATATCTGGCCCTTTGAGCTCAATCAAACCTGAAAACACAACTTCAGTAAGTGTTCCTGACATAATAGCCCCAACATCATTAGCAGATAGTAATTTAGAAATATCCTTAATAGTATCAAAACCTGAAAAGACTGTGAATACTATTATACCCAAGCCACTTTATAGTGAAAATTTAGAAATGTGTGGAGTTGAAAAAAATACATTATATACAGTTTTAAAAAATGCAAAGACAGATACCTCTAAAAGTAAAGTAGAATATAATTCTGATCATAAACATAAACCATTTGGTATTTTTAAAATTAAGTCTAGTTTTGCAGACATGGATTGTCAAGTTAACAAAACCAGTGAAAGTGAAAATAAGTTAAAAACAAAACCTTCAGAAGAAACAAAGAATGAAAAAGAGAACGCAGCTACATCTGTAAAAACAGTTCATTTATATGGAGAAAATAAAACTCCAGGTACACTCCACGTTATTACTACAGATAACACTTTGTGTAGTGAAGAAAGCAAAACTAATTCTGTATCAAAAACTATTGACGTAGATAAACCTTCCAGTATCAAAGCAAGTAAACATAATTCTACATCTAAAGCAAATTCTCCTGATAAAAGTAAAGTGGTAAACAAAATAAATTTGACACCAACTGAAATATCCAAATTAAAAGCAAGATCTCAAGAACTTGTTAAAAAATTAGATAATGAAATTTACATTCCTGCCAGAAATATGATAAGTGTAACACCCACAGAGTCATCTAAACATCAGTTGATTTGTGGTATGAAGGATAATATCCAAAAATATACAACTGCAGCAGTATCTCCATGGGAGGATAAAAAATCTCTAGATCAAATGACAGAAGAAGAACAAGTAGAGTGGAGAATTAGAATGAAAGCTAAAATGTTAGCTAAGTGGAATGCAGATGTTCAAGCCTGGGGCAATGTTGATCCATCTCCATCAGCAAAAGAAACAAATGATGTATGCTTGCAAACTATTCCTCGTTATGTACCAGAATACAAAAAAAGTGATCATAATTGTTCTATACAGGTAAACTTGAGCTTAGAAATACTTTTAATACTGTAAATAAAATTAGTCACTTTCATGTAATAAAGAAAAAAATTATAACCATTTTATTTGTATACAATTTAAATAGCAGTGAAAATATACATTAAAGTACAGCTCTGGACAAAAGTTTCAGAATGGGGCAAACGTGCAACCTGCCCTTATTTTGTACAGATTGCATTTGGCTATTGCAGGTTGCCTATTGATTCCATATATTTAGAAACTTTTGTCCAGAGCTCATATATGCTCATATATAATATTCATTCCAGAGAGCATATAACTTTTCAAAATACATAGTTAAAATAATATTATACATTCATCCTAACTACTCTGTGTTCAATAGTTTCAGAATTTTATTTTTTAATATTAATTTCAGAGCCATGAGTCGACTATCCAAGCCTTGGAACAACTAGCTGTGATGATGAAAAATGTCCAGGACATGGTGAGCCAACTGAGTAGCTCAAATAGTGTGGCCAGCATTGATAAGAAAAGCAATGGCACTCAATCCAGTCAGAAGTTTAATACTCCATCCTCACAGTCACAGCACTATGCAAGTCTATTATCTATCTCTAAACCATCCATCTCAGCAAGATACAGTCAATCAGAAGAGCCAGTGATAGTCAATGAAGATTCACAGGAGGGATCTCAAAGGAGTTACTCGAGAGGTTCTGGAATCAAGACTAGTCATCCAAGAATTTTCCAACGTTTATCATGCAGTCAGAGTGCTACAGAAAAATTCCAAGGTTTCCATTCTCAACAAAATGTGCAGCCAGCTGAAACTTTGACTCCTCACAAAACTAATAATACAGGAGCTGTAGGAACTAGTGTAAGAAATTTGCAAGGTAAAGCCACATCTCGAGCTTCTACATCTGCTGGTGGATTTAATAGAAGAACACCTTCAAAAGTAAGTTTTCAAACCACCTCCTCTGTGATATCTACTGCAAGAAACAGTAACTCTCAACCATGGAATTAACTTATGTACAGTACTTAAAATATGTACATAAATTGGTATTTCAATGTAAATAAAGACCGTTAATTTTTGATACAATGGAAAAAAAATTAATTTAGATTTTAGCAATCAGCAAAAATAATGCTGTAATCGTTTACTTTATTTTTTAACAGTTAAAAAACATGAAACAACAATAGTTTTTGTTACTTTGACTATTACTGTAATAATATTAATTTCATTCCAAAGATAGGAAAAAGTAAAACAGCAAATGCCAAATATAAAATGCAATGTCAGTTAATCTTATTATATGTTTATGTAATGCATTATGATAAAAATATGATCAATTTTAATCAATCAAATTATCTCAAAGTCAATTTCTTTCCTTAATTTATTATAATATGTCTATGAAATATTTTTTTCAATAACAAAACTTAAGAGAAAAATTATTATCATTATTATCATTATCCATTGTTTGATGATAAAAAATAATAATGATAAAAAAAGAAGAAGATTATAATTCATACATTATCATTATAGTTTTGTAATTTTGAATGCAAATAAAACCTGAACCAGAAGCTCTGTGTACTGTGTACTTAATTTTGATGGTTGTAAAGTAGAAAAGTGTCAGTAAATTAATGTAAATATTTTTAAGAGATCCATTTTTCATTATTTTGAGAAATTTATGATTTCTGAGTGACTTCAAAATATAATATACCCCTATCTAACTAAACCACCAGCCAACTTCTACTTACCTGCTAACCTTCTGTAAGATCTTTTACCTTCTACAATGTTAAACAATTAAGCATCTTGATTTAAAATACATAATAATATACTGAACTATACTGCACATAAATAAATAAAAACGAATTTATTATTTTTTTTTTTTAATAACACTGTTACCAGAAATTGAATCTAAAACATTTTTAGTCACCTTTTCTACAATAGGAAAAATATGATCTCTATATTTCACAAAAATTATTTATAAACGAGATTAATAAACACATAAAAAAAGAACAGTTGTAGTAACTTTGCATAACAAAAGTATATATTTTCATCCTGTGTATTAGGCAACTTGTTTACCAGTAATGTACCTTAGGTTGCCTACACAAGAATTTGCAGGAGCCAATTGGAAACTTACGATTATAATAAGAGATATTACAATACAGTATTATTCTTACCTTGAATAAATGTCATTAATAAGTTTTATTGTATAGATAAATTTAAAATAAAAATAAACATGAAATGTTGATTTATTTAAATAATAAGAATAATTATTCTCCTCGCGAAAGCTTCTTAAATAATTCCGTTTTATTTATTTCTGGAATCTGGTATATGACTGCATAATTATTTAACACTAATAAAGTAGAATACACTTTTATTATAATTTATTGGTTCATCAAAATAAAAAAGAAAGTCTTTTCCTGCACATCATGTTGTGATTTATTACAATTAGTATGTAACAGAAGAAGAAAACAGAATTATTAATAATAATAATCTATAATCTGCATACAGGGCTATTTCAGCCATATTACATGAACCTTGGCCATAAATTGAGCCAATAATATTACAAAAAAAAAGACAAAACATGACAATATGCAGAATTAAACTGTTCGGCAAAAAAAAAAAAAAAAAAATCAATTGCACAATAATTGCTTGTATTTTTTCAGGTTTAGTTCCTGGTATTTCCTATGTGTGTTTTTTTTTTTTTTTTTTTTTTTTTTTTATTATTATTATTATTATTAATGATTTTTTTATACTCAGTTTCTGTACTGATTGTATGACTGTGTTGTGGATGACTGTTCTGTCGTAGTCTCATCAAACCAAGTTACAAAATATGTAGAGGTATGAGGCATACCATTTGGTCTATTAGTATAAACATTGCATTGTTTATATTCGCATGGGAGCGCTTTCCATGCATAACCAAGATGCGTGTAGTTAGGGTGAACATAAAATGAAAGTGTGTCTTCAAAAACTTCAATAATTGGAGCATCAATCCATTCACTGTTTCCCACTCGATACTATATATATATAAATAACATAAATAATAATCATTAAAATCCAAAATTATTTTTCATAAATCTTTAAAGAAAGAAAAACTAAAAAAAAAAAAAAAAAAATTACCGAAAATCCAGAAGGTTTTCCAGGTCCATTCTGAATTGTAACGTCCCACGAATATGTCGTATTAAAAATAGAAGTTTCATAGTCCCATATCATAGAAGGCTACAAGTAAAAATATATATTAAATAATATTCAAAACATAAGATTAAGATATTTTTTCTTACTATTGGACCAATGAAGTGTAGATCAGTTTGATTGTAAATCAGTCGGAGTGCAGAATCAGCGAGTCGCGTTGCCACTGCCTGCTTATCACGATAGTAGACGCTGCGTGTGCAAAATTATTTTTTATTTACAGAGGGAAACTTCCCATTTTTATTGAAATGAGAGAGTAGGAGGATTTTTTAAGTAAGGATAAATAATTGAAAACTATTATTAAAAAACAAACAAACTATAATATCAGAGTAGAATAGAATGCAACTTTCATAAATATAAATTTCAATAAAATTTTAACAATTTATATCTTATACAGTATGTATAGTTAAAGAAAAAAAAAACAAAATACAGATATATTATTACAATTTTCATATCATTATATAGAGTCATTACACATTCAAACTTTACCGAAACTTTACCTGCCATAGGGCGAGTACTGGTCATAAAGGTCATAAGAAGGAGCCATGAATGTTTCATTAGCTTTTCCATTGGGCGCCACTTGTGTGTCCAATGTTTGATGAAGACGTATCATTGCTACTCTATCGTCATCTTCATCTTCCATTGCTCCAAGCTGAAATTTAGTCACTGCGTGTAATTTAAAACTTTTTTCATACAGCAGTTAACTTACTTGTACAATTCCAAATGGAAATGCCCAGCCATCACGTGTAACATTAACTCTTCCATCTAAAAATGTAGCCCTCCAATCTTCCGTCAGTTTCCAATAGTGGCACGTGTAGAAATTAATATTGTAATTCACGTTGCTCTCACCTAGTTAAGTGCACGAATAAATTGCTTTATTTTATTAAAAGCTAGGCCAAAACATCATAATGTATTGGAACACACATTATTTATTACGGACGGGTTCATACACGTATTCACGGGTTCATTCTGTACACGGACAGAAATAAACACACATAATAATTATGCTTGCCCGTTTTCAACACAAACTGTTCAACGTTCAACACAATATTATACATGCTATACTTCACAATTACTATGTCACAAAACATAAATTATCTTGTACAGCATAATTGTTGACATAAAATTATTATTATTATTATAAAAAATGCAGCATAAATTACGTAATTTATTCTGTCCATGTATATTGCAATAACAAGGTACCTTGAGCAAATATAGTTCCTCTAACTGACATTCGAGTAAGCGGACTTATCATTCCATTCCACACGGCGCTAGTTTTTAACTTGCCAGTTCTGAAATTGACATCAATATGTAGTAATGTGTAATATATGTTTTGTTTTTTTAATTAATGCATCCAAATTCATGTTTTATGAAATTTAAAAGATATTCATAATATACTGATTATTTGGTGGAGTTTCACATATGGTGGTGACCCTCTCAGATATCCAGGCTTCAATTGGTGTATCCTCCCAGGTGGCAGCTATCAAGCCAATGTATCGGTCTTCAAAGAGGTCTGACAGTCGCTCAGCATACAGCAAGCAGATTGCAGGGAAGTCACCCACATTTGCTGGAAATAGAATAACCATTTATAAACATTTTTAGGCACTTTTTAAGCAAATATATACCAACCTGTTGTGATGTTGGTCCAAGTCAAGGAAAGTGCAATCGGTTCTCCTAGTTCAATATCAGAGGCAAACTGCTCCACTTGCATCATACGAATGCGATCGTATGTTAGTGCCTTCTCCATCTCTTGTGTAGCGTTAAAAATCTGTAATTATTACATAAAAAAGTAGTCAATTTTTGGTAATAAATTTGTTTACTGACTGCATGAGTTGGGATTTAACTTACATCTCTCATCGAAAATTGCATATTTCCCTCTCCAGCACAAATCCATACATCACCAATCATTACATTGTTCAGTGTCAGAGTAACGCGTGAATTATCCTGTAAAATTACAACAACAAAAATCGTTGGGCAGGAGTCACTTATTATTTATAAATATAATACTGAACTTAGTTATTGTTATAAGCCGATTTTGAAAGTTAGATATAAAAAAAACTATGGGATAAATATCTCAAAAACTTATAAAATAATAACAAATTTGCAACTATATATATATTGACAAACCTTGGCAAACTGATCAATAGTAAAATTATGAGGCCCTCCTGCTGGCTGAGCTGGCATTAAAACGTCCCATTTTGAGGCTCCTGCATTATAACAACAAATACAATGTGCTATATATGTATAAAATGAAAAAAAAATTCTCCGACATTCCAAATGAAACAAAAATGTTGCAGTTTTACAATTGCTAACTTTTTGGAGCACAAAATAAATAAATAAACCAAGCGGTGCGGTATAAAGATTAAAGGGAGGCTGTGCAACGCATTCAGAATACTTTGAATTTTATAACCTAAATTTGGTGAGGACTTTGATCGTGAAATGAATACCATAATTAATATATATCACATAAAATACTTAAATAGCTTATTGCTTGAATATATAATTATATAGAGTATCTGGAATACTGTATATGATTATATTATTATTATATTATTATACCTGTGACGATAGAATCTGCTGTAACATCTCCATTGTCCATTACCACTGTAACACGTGCTCCTGGCTGCCCAAAACCAGAAATATGAAATCTTTTTGGTTTCATTTGAAATATCATTCCGTCTTCAAACATATTAGCCAAGCGAAATATTTGAGCGCTGGTTGCTGCAAGAATAAGTGAAGGTGGTAAAGGTATCTTATAAATTTGTGGAAGTTTTTAACTTTTGAAAAAAATTGTATCAATATTACAGGTTAACACAGTGGCGGCCCGTCAAATTAGGCGCCCGGGGGATAAACTCGCGGTGCGCCCATAACCGTAGAAATAGCATAATTAGGCAAATGGGGCGAAGCCCCCTAGTGCGCCGCAGGCGCGATTTTTTTGGGGGTCACGCCCCTTTTTTGCATAAAATGCAAAATTAGTATACCTAAAAGAATTTGCTATTACAATTCAAGTACTTCAAATTTAAGATTTTTTACACCATTTGAGTATTATAAAATCGAAAAAAATATTGATATTTTTTTCTTCAATAAAAGAACATTATTCTAAATTGCTTTTAAAAAAATTTATTTACGACATATGACATATATATTAAGGTATAGCATGTACTCTAAGGTAGGATTATATTTTTATTTTCTGTATTAAAATTAAGTATATAGAGTTTGCATGCTGTAACCCAAAATATAAATTAAAAAAAAAAACTGCATGTTGTCACAACAGAGTGTGAAAGTGTCGCAAAATGCACCACCCCCAATGCTATAATGAATCTATGTTTGAACATTTGAACCCCGATTTTGACCCTTACTTTGAAATTTTTTTTAAAGGTGTTTTAAAAATACTTTCCAGGTTGAAAAGTTTGGTTCTAAAAATGAGTTTACGGTTTTATCCACAACATTTTTTTTTTTTTTTTGTGACAATTGACCCATGTAAATTTAAATATGCGATTTGCAATATAATTTTGCTCTCCGTAAAGTAATAATAATAATAATAACAATCTCGTAAAAATCGTTTTTAAACGCAAAGTCAATAAAAGTTGATCTCAATAATAGAACCGAACACGCTAAAGTATTTTTTGTTCAGAAGTTGTTCCAGTAAAATTTTGCGCATGACGAAGAGCTTGACGTTTTATTGAAGATATATCTTTTACTTACTTAATTTGAGGAAGATTTTATTTGACCCGAATTTAAGTTACTTAACTAACTCCACAAATAATTATTTGTTGCGGATAGAAAACTGTTCCTTGGTTCATTAAAAAAATAATTATAAAACAAAAAATTAAAAATTATATAAAAAATTTGAGTTTTTAAATCATTTTCATTTTACATAAAATGCTGAATTAAGTGCATTACTATTTTACAGAGATTGTGCATTATCAAGCTTCAATTTCATATTTTTTTTGTTTTTTAGGCTGTTTTATTGTAGTTTTTATAATAATTTATTAGCCACTATAATTTCTCTCGCCGTGCGCCCTTTTTGCTCCGGCGCCCTTTTTACCCCGGCGCCCGGGGGAAATGTCCCCTCATCCCCCTCTATTGGGCCGCCACTGGGTTAACATATAAGACAAAAAATTTAAATGCTGAATTTTACATACTTTACATTATACATTTATATTTACATTCATATTTATATTTATTTATAGTATTTACATTTACACTTTATATAATTTTAACACATAAGTTAGTATACATTTAAAATACTTTGGGCAAAGTTGGGACATTTTTGCGGGATCACCCTCGTTATAATATTTAGTTTAGATTAAAATATTTTATGATAATATAGTTTAAAGAAAATTAGAAGCTATGTCAATGATTGATTAATTCACATATCCATCTCTCTGTTTAATGTAGACTTTTTTTTTTAATTTTTTTTTACAGATTTTATAATAAATGGTAGTATTAATAAATTGGAGTTAGTTGAGGGGAAGAATAGTAAAACTTACCTGATATAAACAACAAGAAAATCCAAACTGTGCTTTGCAGTAGTACAGACATGGCAGAAAATTACTCTGCATAAGTTTTAAGTATATAATAACTATTTTAATCTCAGATCATCTCATATATAAAACTAAATGGATTGATTATAAAATCAAAAATATTAAAATCTGCTGTTATCAATATTTATCAAAAACAATACTGATAACAATGACAGTAAAACTGTGTATTTTATAAACTTTAATTCATATCTATATAAAAATAATAATATAACGTCAAAAGTAAATTGACTGTAACAATTCTGTGGTTCATAAGAAATAAAAGAGTTAAACAATTTCTTTAAAAAAAATTTTATTTAAATATTTGAAATACAAATACTATAATTATATGAAATACATAACTGTTTCAATCATGGAATGCATAAAATAATAATAAATAAAACACTTCCCTAATATAGTTTTTTTTTTTTTTTTTTTTTACGCTATTTTTTGCTTGTTTTGTCAGTCTCAATTCAGTAAGTCTAATAATATAATAAAAGTCTATACTTTGAAGCTTAAAAATACATCTTATAAAATTCTTTAACAACCTTGTTTTGCATTTTTTTTTTTTTTTTTAATCTGCATTTTTGAATATAGACGATTATTTAATTTATTTAAATTTACTATTATAAGAGAAAGGTATAAGCGCAGTCATTATTCGCTGAAGAACTTATCACACACATTATACATATTATTATGCTTTTACATTATTATTATTTTTTAAATATTATTTTAGAGAAAAGGAAGCACGTGTATTATTTCTTGAGTTTAATTGCACATTGAGCTCATTACGGCCTCTGAAAAAGCTGCCACTGAGAAACGACCTCATATGATCTCTCGCTCGTCAAACCAGTATACATAATATACGCATACTACTGCGCATTCACAGTCTATGCAAAGTATGCAAAATCCTCACCTTAGCTCTTGTTATGTAGTGTATTGTGCTGAATAAAACATTAATCACCATTACATTATAATATAAAGATAGGGGGGGGGGGGTCACCATTCGTAACAATTTTATTTAAGAATTTTTGAAAATATACTCCCATAAAGCTTCATGTTAGTTTCGATATTTTTGTTCTTCTCCGAGAGTTACGAATCTTGAAACTTAAAACACTCATAGTTTATAATGCTTATAATAGCAGTTGTTATATCACTAATGTTCAAATGACAAAAAAAAAAAAAAAAAAAAAAAAAAAAAAAAAAAAATGAAGGGAGTCAACTGTTGAATTTCAAAAATACAAGCCAACACCTACATTCTATAAAATCTCTTATTTCGAATCTTTGCAAAAATTGCATTAGAACTGCATTAATTCAAGCGCAACGAAAAGTTGCACTCGCATAAATGACATTACCAGGTAAAGCGTGTTAGCAAATGTTAGAATGTGGACATTTGCTATTATGGTATGGCTCTGACCCTGAAAACAACTTTCTTACTTCGCTTCAATGACTTCTTAATATTAGACGTGCAGGAAATATTTTTACCGCATATACTGCATTAAAAAAAAAAACATCAATGCATTATTTTGAAAGTATAAAAAATGCTAATTATCGTAACAAAGGTAAATCAAGCATAATATAAGTTAGCCAAGCAAACAAAAAATATTAAAATTTATTTTATATTTTCTAATATTGCTATATATGAAATATTACAAAATAGACAAAAGTTATATAAGTAAAATATATATAAACTTTAGCAAAAATTAAGTCATGTGACCGTTAAAAAGATAAAAAATGTATTCCACAGGTATTATTGATCATGAACACATGCATTTGAGAAAGTTTTACTTCCGTATTTTATTGTACTATTGCAGCTTTGATAATAGTTCAAAAAATAAATAATATATTACATTAAAAACATAAAAATCGATTGCATACAGTACTTATAAATTAAACTTCTACATTTTTTTTTTTTTTTTTTTTAGTTCGATCATTATCCTTTTTATTTTATACTATAATATTAATATCATATTTTGTGACTTTAAAATAAAGTTTACTTTTATTTTTATAATAATAATATCTGTATTTTATAAAATATAGAATTAGAAATACATTATTTCTTTATTATATACAAATAATGTAAGTCCATTTTTAATAAAAGAGCTAGGTATTCAAATTTAAAAGTTCTATTATTTCATTCATTCAATCGTATACACATCGTACCTGTCAACGTTAATTAAGGTTGTGTGAAGGTTACTATTGAAAAATACACTAATAAATTGAACTTCAAACTAATTTTTTTCCCATAAAAACTTATTCATACAAAAAAAAATTAATAATAATAATAAAAAAAAACTAGCCACGACTTTAGCTAGACTTTGTCAAAAATATTAAACAATAACTATATAGTTAATTTAATTGACATTGTACTGTTATAGACTGTATAAAATTTAAAATAATAAATTATGATTAAAAATCATTTTACTGAAAGACGTTGTGAATTTTGTTTCTCTGAATATAATCATAAAACAATTTTTGTTTTTTTAAATGATATTGGACAAATAACTAAAATACTAAAAACCAATTAACCCACCAATCTTAATTATTTCAAGGATGGGAATGATATCACATTACATTACATCAATGAAATGCAAGTTTGTTTATTATAGTTGTATAATTTTTTAGGATATAGAAAATAGCAATAAGGCAACTTTATTCTACTTATCCTGAACTTTATTGTTATTATTGCGTTTTACTTTCCTTGGTCATATCGTCTCCTATCTATACCTTTCTTTAATTTCTTGATAATATGGTGCTGATGACTGATGATTAAATAACATAACACATGCAAAGATGTAAAAATTTTATACTTATAATCAATCAATAAAATACTGTTTAATAATAACATAGGTGCAACTGCATCACCAACACTAGTAACTTTCCTAGCAAGATCCAAGTCATAAATTACAAATATTTTCAATTTTTTTCCTAACGTTTGTTGTCTTTGCGTGCCAAGTGCCAACTGAATTCACAAAAGAAAAATTTCAATTGACAATTATTAATAATTTAATAATGGTTTTATATATATATATATATGTATGTGTGTGTGTGTGTGTGTGTGTGTGTGTGTGTGTGTGTGTGTGTGTGTGTGTGTGTGTGTGTGTGTGTGTGTGTGTGTGTGTGTGTGTGTGTGTGTGTGTGTGTGTGTAATCATTTCGTATATAGGTAATCAATATATAAAAGGTTTGAAAGAGTTCTAGCTATAATGCTGCAGTTTAAAAAAAATATATATTTCTTCACAAAGGAAAAATTAAAGAATAACCATTTATTTATTTATTTTCACAAAAGAAAAATTCCAATTGACAATTATTAATAATTTAATAATGGTTTTATATATATATATATATATATATGTGTGTGTGTGTGTGTGTGTGTGTGTGTGTGTGTGTGTGTGTGTGTGTGTGTGTGTGTGTGTGTGTGTAATCATTTCGTATATAGGTAATCAATATATAAAAGGTTTGAAAGAGTTCTAGCTATAATGCTGCAGTTTAAAAAAAAAATATATTCTTCACAAAGGAAAAATTAAAGAATAACCATTTATACATTTAGAACATCAAAATTTCACCTAATTTTATTGTAAGTCTATGAAGTTGTATAGATTAGTTGTAGATCATAATACATATCATCAGTATCATAATTGTATATATCCTATTTGTATATCATGCTCATCAGTTTGCAGTAGTTTTTCTTATAATTTTTTTCATTTGATTATTATTTTCATTTTAATGCTTGAAAGCTTATTGACACTGTTAGTTAGAATTGCGTATATGCGAACATTGTAGGTGTATGGGAGGTTATGTTTGAGTGAACACTGCAGTGCAATAGATGTTGCCGATCAAAGTAGAGGGTTTCTGCACTTTTGTAACTGGTAACAATAAAATTTCTAACATAATACTCCTAACTTCCCCACCCACCTTTAACATTTCTACTCTGAGGTATATAAGGTAAAGCTCAGTACCTCAACGATATTGTAGTCTCTGAAACGACAACAACGACAACATGATCTGCAAACTTGTAAGTTAAAATATTATATTTGTCATATTTTCATATATAAAGAGCAAGTAATAATAAATATCTTTAATATGTATATACATTTATATAATATATTATGTTTGTAATGCACATTACGATTCAAACTATTTAGCATTCGGAACTGATTAAAAGGACAGAATTTGAGCACTTTGAAAGTTTATTTATTTATCATGTTTTATGATTAACAAGATATATTATACATTAATCATTGGGTAAAACATATAATTTTACAATTAGTTGATTTAATGATTTTAGGAGCTAGAAAAGATTTCATGACTATCGTGCAACATTATCAATTTTTATTTGCATCCATAGATTATCCTGGCTGCTTGCGGTGTCGCCGTGCTGGTTGCGGCTGACAAGTACCCTGCTGGCGTCAACCCCGCGCTCTGCCCTAACTATCCTCACTGCGACAACGTCCTGCTCGCTCACTACGCCGGAAAACAACACCTCGCTCCTGTGGCCGCCGCCTCACACCAGTACCCTGCTGGAGTCGACCCTCACTCATGTCCCAACTACCCTTACTGCACTCACGGCGCCGTGCCCGCTCTGCCTCACGCTTACTTCGGAGCACCCAGTACTCACCACTATGCTGCACCAGTCGCTCATGCTTACGCAGCTCCCTATGGCCATTACGCTGCATCCAACACTCATCGTCAGTACCCCGCTGGAGTCAGCCCCCACACTTGCCCAAACTACCCTTATTGTCATTAATTCTTGTGTGATCTCATATCTCACTTTTTACCTATTTGTCATCTTCATATTATTCTCAAACCCAAAATAAAATTTGTTATTTTTGTATGAATAAAAAAGCATAAATATAAATAATCAATTTTCATTTCAAATTTCAACACACTTATGTCAATGAAATAATTATCAATACTAATGCGTGATAGGCTAATTTAATATTAATTCACATCATGGACATACAGTATAATGCAAAATATGTCACACTAGAAAACAAATTTTGTTGTGTGTATACCTTCATTAATGCTTTCGTAGTAGTCGTCACACTATTCATGAATATTATAACATTAAATTGTTAACAAATTATTATCATATCTACTTACAAAGAAAGAATAATACATAATTTAGACACCGTACTATCTTCAACAACCGAACACTATAAGCACGGAACGAACTAACCATGAGCGGTAGCAGCGATTTGCATTATGTAACGATGAGAAAGTTCAATGCTCCAGGTACGCTTGCAATAATAAACAAGCGACGTTTTATTCCTAATCCTATATATTCCTTGAAAGCATTGAACAAGTAGAAAAAGTATTGATTTTTCTTAATAATAATTATATAACACGATAAAAAAATGATGTAAAACAAATAAAATGTGTAATTCATTCAAACTAATAATTTTTAAGTATGAATCTCTCTCTCTCTCTCTCTCTCTCTCTCTCTCTCTCTCTCTCTCTCTCTCTCTCTCTATATATATATATATATATATAATATATATATATATATATATATATATATATATATATATATATATATATATATATATATATATATATATATATATATATATATATGTTATGATATAAAGGTAAAGAGTTCAGTAATTTCTTCTGAATGATTGTATGAATGATAGTTTAAGTATAACGATATAATATTACAGTATAATAAAATTTTCTGAATAATTAAAATAAAATAGGATGCTGTTAGAATTGTAATGATTAAATTTTCATTTTACAACTAATGCATATTTATATATTTATATTGCATAGGTAAACTAATAAAAGTTAACGAAATATAGGTATAGTTATATAATATAAATCACCAATGCGCTGCATCGACTCATTACATATTTTTAATGAAATATTTTTTAATATTGCAGCTATATATATTTGTGTGTGGGTAGTTTTGGGATTTTTATTTGGTTATTTATTTTGTGTGTGCTGAGATCCACCGTTTGGTATTTGTAAATATTATATAACTTGCATTAGCTCTAAACATCACAAAATAAACTCTAAAACAGCATGAAATCTACAAAGTTTATCTATATTTATATTTATTGGCAATTATTACCATGATATAATATATTAAAACTATTAATTATTAGAGCTCTTTAATGGATAGAATGATATTTTAATAAATGGACACATATTTTTATAGAACATAAAATAAATGAAAATTGAGAATAAAATATAATATAATGTTTGGTGTTATTGCCAGTATAAATGTACTATTCGAAAAGGAAATCATTAATTTTATTAGATTAAAGCACTTTTATTCCGGTTTTGTTCCGATGAATTAAATAGTAAAAAGTTGTTATCTAAAGCTAAAGCTGCGTATATCGGTGTATCAAGTTATTGAACATTTACTACAAATACTTACATAATTTAGATAATGATTTGCAATGTAAATGTTGCTCATTAGAGCAATGTGGGAGACATTTTTGGATGCGAAAGAATCCAGGTGGGAGGCAAAACTGCATTCGAGTGAAAGTAAAGTGGGAAAAGTAATTGGTAGGGTGTCTTGCCTCGACCTTGTCTGAAAGTTCTCTACTCCACCTTTCTTGGACCCCACCCCACTTTGCAGACTTGCATCCCAGCCCAAGGCTCAGGTGTATATATAAGATCATGTAAACATGTAATCGCACTTGAGTCTCCTCATAACAAACACACAATCACATGCTCTGAAACCTAGTATAGGATGTAGTGGGGGTGTATGGGTATGTATATGTGTGTGTGTGTGTATATATATATATATATATATATATAATAAAAAGTTAATTTTTACTTGATAAAAAACATCCGGGGTAATATGGGTCACCCCTTGGTTATGGTTTCTATTTCAGAGTTGAGAAAAAATTGCATGGATAACATGATCAATACGTTTGAACAACTGTTGCAAAATCTACATTACGGAAAATTTTCGTTTTCGTTATATTTATTGAGTGACCCAGATTACCTTAGAAAATGTATTTTTCCATTGCTGAGGCCAAATTTAACAGGGTTTCAAATATTTTGAACAAATAAATAAGTTATTACTTGCTTCAAAGTAATCAATCAATTTCTGACAAATTGATAGCAAAGTGTCTTTCCTAGTGCTATGGTGGGTGACCCAGATTATTACAAATAGAAGTTTCCTAGATTACTACAGGCTATCTTTTATTCTTTGTTAAAGTCTTTAAATTTCTGGGGTATTTTGAGACATTGTGATACCCATTACACATGTATAGCGTAGCCAATAAAAACTCAACACAAGTGGTGTTAAAAAAGGCATGGGGCAAAAAGCCTATCTTTGGGATTACATTGCAAAACCATTCGCTCAGCTAAAAAAAAAAAAAAAAAAAAAAAATGACACGAAATAAAACATAACAAAACGAACAATTTAGATGATGGACACTTTATCTTTATTTCTTTTAACCTAATTTCCAATCCTAGGTTTAATATATATCCCCTGTAGATTAAAAATTAATTTCCTCTATTTGTCATCCTAGTTAGATCGAAATATGAAGAGACATGAGGCAGGCCATTTGGTCCAGCTGCGTAAACATTACATTTTTTATATTCACATGGGAGTGCTTTCCATGCATAGCCTAGGTGCGTATAGTCAGGGTGGACGTAGAAGGTAAATGTGTCGTCCAAACTTTCAATAATGGGAGCTTCAATCCATTCCCCGCTTGGTTCTCGATACTATATAAAAAAATAATAAGAAAAAAAATATATGCGTACAATTTTGAAATGTTAAAAAATATATAATATCTAATAAAATAATGTCTAAAAAAAGTGCTATAAAGATATAATATATTAAATATATATATATATTAATAATAATATATATTATATATCTAATAAAACAAAAATGAAAAATTGTCTTATGAATATATATATTAATAGTGAAAAATGGTGTACAAATCATTGAAAAATGTTTTTATGCTATATAATTTAAATTTTATGAAAAATTATAAGAATATACCTAAAATTAAAAAAAAATAATAATATGATGACTGAAACTATTTAATGAAATATATTGTATGCCTTTATTTGTATTTTTGTAATCAATATGTACCAATTGGTATTATAGTATTATGATCAATAAAGAAACTGAAAATTGAATGATACATATGTGAATTAAATAGTCGTAATTTATTTTTAAGTTATATTTACCGAAAATCCAGAGGACTTTCCTGGTCCATTCTGAACTATTACGTCCCAAGAATACTTTATAGAAAAAATTGAAGTTGTATAATTCCATTCGGTAGTTGGCTATTCCATTCATATGAAGAAAAAAGAAGAAGAAAAAATATAGTTTTTAAAATATGTAAAAATATTATAATTATATTTTTTTCCTACTATTGGACCAACATAGTCGAATTCGGTTTGATTGTAAATGTGTCTTAGAGCAGCCTCAGCAAGTCGAGTTGCCACCGTCTGCTTATCACGATAGTAAACACTATGGAAGAAAATTTAGTTATTATGTTAATGTATAATAGGAATGTTTAATGTTTCACGAGAGAGAGAGAGAGAGAGAGAGAGAGAGAGAGAGAGAGAGAGAATATTGGATTTTTTTGTGCATATTAGTAAATCGTAGAATTTCAATCCATAAACACAACTTACAATATATATAATATTGAAACTTTTATGTTTTTTTTAAATTAAATATTTAAAAAAAAGTTATAATATGATATTTATTAAAAGAACTTATTTTCTCGCATATTTTAAAACATAACGATGAGTGTTTAAATTAAAGGTATTTTTTTGGAGGTGAAATACTGTTTTACCTGCCAAAGGGTGAGAGCTGGTCATACAGATCATAAGTAGCAGCCATAAACGTTTCATTAGCTTTTCCATTAGGTGCCACCTGTGTGTCTAATGTTTGATGAAAACGAAGCATTGCTACGCTATGGTCATCTTCATCTTCCATTACTCCAAGCTAAAATTTTATTCACCTCGTAATTAAACAAATTTGTATTTATTGATTGTTTATTTATCCAGCAATATCCTGCTTACTTGTACAAATCCGAATGGAAATGCCCAACCAAGAGGAGTAACATTTACTTTACCGTCTAAAAATGTATTCTTCCAATCTTTTGTCATTTCTAAAAAGTGACATGAATATAAATCATTGTTGTAATTCACGTTGCTCTCACCTAAAAAAAACCCAACAGAAAATGAACAGTGAAAAAATTATGTAATTTAATATAGCCATTAACAATATTATAGTACTTTTTATTATTATTATTATTTTTTATTCTGAAACTGTTAAATGCTATTAAAATATATGTATGATATATTACCGATCAAAACATAAAAATAAATAATACGTATGTTAAGTATTGTTAATACAGAAAACACTTGATGAGTAAATTGTAAGAAAGCAAAAATTGTAATGAGGAAGATTACAAAAAATTATAAGGGGTATTTTTATTTCATATTTTAAAAGAGGATATTGTCCTAAATCGATACATTATGTGAATTTACAATTTTTGAGTTCATTAAGTATTTTTAATTAATTTTTGAAAGTCACAAAATAACGTCACAGGCTGCAGCTTATACATGTGGGCATAGAGAAAAGTTGTAGCCTGTCACGTCATTTCGTGACTTGCAAAAAATTAATTAAAAATACTCAATGAACTCAAAAATTAAAAATTCACACATGTATCGATTTAGGACAATATCCTCTTTTCAAATATGAAATAAAATTACCCTCTAAATTTTTTTAGACTTCCTTATTATGACTGTACGTACGTACTGAAAAACAGTTGTGTAAAATTTGAGAGGTTGTATGCCTGATTTCGACGAATAAAAATACGTAAACATAATTATTATCACTTAACTAAATTAATGTTTTGTTCAATGTGAAGTTACATAAAAAATATTTGCATGCTGGTTATGTTAATGTCAATATGAATATCAATGTTAAATATAATCAATGCTAGCAGAAAATCGAATTGTATAAGCAGGTCAGTGATATACCTTGGGCAAATATAGTTCCTCGCACTGACATTCTCGTTAGTGGACTTATCATTCCATTCCAAACAGCATTATGTGCTAACTTCCCAGTTCTGAAAATGACATTACAAACGCCACAATTGTATAATAAATACAATATAATATTTAATAAATTAATATACTATTGTATTGTACGCTACAATTGAATCTGTTCAATCTGTTCATAATACCAAGTAATATTTTCAGTATGCAATAAGTTTTATTACATGCAATCTTCACTGCGCAATACAAAATTATTCCTATATCCTATATAAAATTGAGTTTGTAATGAAAATATAATTAAAATGCATGATTTTTGTTCTTAAACTTTATATAGTTTTACTAAGTTATGCAGACTTAAAAACAGTAATTATTTTAGTCTCTTAGTTCTTACTGATTACTTGGTGGAGTTTCACAAAAAGTGGTGACCCTCTCAGAGACCCAGGCTTCAATTGGTGTGTCCTCCCAAGTGGCAGCTATCAAGCCAATGTGACGATCCTCGAGCAGATCTGACAGTCGCTCAGCATACAGCAAGCAAATTGCAGGGAAATCACCCACATTTGCTGAAAAAATAATAAACAGCATTTGCAGAACATAAAAAAATGAAGTCCATTAACTAAATATGGGCGAACCTGCTGTTATTGAAGTCCAATGCAAGGAGATTGCATTTGATTCCGCCAGTTCAATCTGCGAGTCAAACTGATCCACTTTCATCATATGAATGCGATCATATCTCAATGCATTCTCCATCTCTTGTGTTCCATTAAAAATCTGTGACAGAGAGATTACAAAATATTTTAGGAAGATTCTTTTAAAAAGTAATTAATTATATTAAAACATTGATATTACGATATAACTTACATCTCTCAATGGAAATTGCATATTTCCCTCTCCAGCACAAATCCATATATCACCAATCATTACGTTGTTCAGTGTCAGAGTAACGCGCGAATTATCCTGTAACATATTATAAAAGTTGGACAGATTAACTTTTCATTTACCCCCCCCCCCTCCTAATTTTTTTTATTTATTTTTATTTTATTATTATTATTAATTATTATTATTTTTTTACAAACCTTTGCAATTTCATTGATAGTAAAATTATGAGGTCCACCTGCTGGCTGGGCTGGCATCAAAACATCCCACTTTGACTCTCCTGTATAAAAATTAACGATATATATAAAAAAAAACTACTTATTTTACTCTGAATTTTGGTTTCAATTAATTGTCACACTCAAACTTCATTTCAACTGCAACTATTTTTTATTTGAAGGTGGTAAAATACGACAAGTGAAATTATTAAGAATATACAGGGAAAAAAGAACTTTTAATCTGCTGCCAATCATTATTAATTATTACTTCAACTAAAATAATCATAAAACGGGAATTACACAACATTATATACATCTCAAACAAATTGGTTAATATAGAAAAAATACATCATACTTGTAACGAGAGCGTCAGCTGTAACAGCTCCATTATCCATGTCCACTACAACACGTGTTAGTGGTTCTCCAAAACCAGAAATATGAAATTGTTTTGGTTTCATTTGAAGTACCATTCCGTCTTCAAACATAGTGGCCAGGCGGAATGTTTCAGCGTTTGTTGCTACAGGTGTACGTTGTTAAGCAATAAAAAGTTTTGAATATTTAAAACGGTTTTATAATTTTAAAAGAAAATTAATATTAATAAAATATATGTATAATTATAATCAGATTGTTTTAATTAAATTTACCTGATATAAGCAGACAGAAAATCAAAAGGTGGTTTTGCCGTAGTAGCAACATCTTGAATAAGTAGGTAAGTTTTAACTAACAAAATTGTATCAATTTAACAATCTAGCTCACAACTCAATAACATGATGATAACATATCGCAAATCTTAAAATCTAGCATTGCATATCATTAATTTTTTTTATCGAATTTGACACTTTTAACTAGGACAGTAAATATCAGCAATTATCTTAGCCCAAATTATTGTAAAATAATAATAATAATACAGTTTCTATACATGAGTCAAATAATCCATGCACACTTAATTGTAAAGTGTTTTTTTAGAATTAAAATAACGATTTTTTTTACTTAATTGTAGTTAAGACATATTTAGTAATAACATCGGGATATGACCTAGAAGTAAATTGTAGATGGATAGGATATCAACAATAATGCAACATAGTCTAGTACACTCGAAATTTATTAATTGGCAAAAAGAAAATCTATAGTTCTAATGGGCAAATTTTTATTAAAATAAGATTGTCTATCAAATTATACACACAACTATTATTTCATTACCAGATCACCATTATAAACGATTCATAGTTTCTTGACTTGAATTATGAAAAACTGGAAAATAAGTAGATGTATGAGGCATTCCATCAGGTCGATTATAATACACATTACATTCTTTATATTCACAAGGGCGTGCGTTCCAAGCATATGCAAGGAACGTATAGTTAGGGTGTACATAGAATGTGAATGTATCTTCAAAAACTTCAATAATTGGAGCTTCAAACCACTCACCACTTTCCATGCAATACTGCAAAAAATTATAATAATATTTAAAATAGTGGTGAAAAAATGAGAATTATAATATATTAAAAAAACAAAAACAACACACCGAAAATCCAGAGTTTTCACCAGCAATTCTTTGAAATTTTACGTCCCACGAATACGTAGTGTTTATAATCGATGTTTGCCAGTCCCATGAAATATTTGGCTATAAATATAAGAACAAGAAAATATATAATGAATCAAATATACACATTTTTAAGTAATCAAATATATAATGAATATACATATAAAAAACTAAAAATTATAAAGCATTAAATAATTAATAAATTAATATATATTTTTTTATATACAGTATGGTAGATGAATATATTATAATGAATCAAATATACATGTTTTTAAGTAATCAATAACATGGTTAAATGTATAAATTATTATAGAATCAGTATTATAATAATTATGCTTACAATAGGACCAATAAATTGAAGTTCAGTTTGGTTGTACACTAATCGTAGCCCAGCATCAGCAAGTCGAGTAGCTACTGTTTTCTTATCTCGATAGTATGTACTGTCAAAAATAGAAAATGGATAATTGTCATTCATTACTCAGCATTTAATGAATAAATACAACAAAATTCATGATTCTATAGCAACCCTGTTTTAGAATTACCTTTAAAAGTAAAATAAATTTCCATATAGAGTATTTTGAGAAGAAATAATCTGACTATATATTGCATATTGTTTAAAGAAAGTCAGAGGACCATGTAAGTGGGTTTGTACCTTTTTTGGCCTTTATAACTATTTATTACTATTATTATTTTTGAGTGGATTGGATATGTAATATATGAATTTAGTTCTAATATATAAATAATTACTGAAAAATCTTATCAATATAAAATATTATTTATACCTGCCAAAAGGTGAGAACTGATCAAATAGATCATATGCAGGTGCCATAAAAGTTTCATTAGCTAAACCATTTGGAACCATTTGAGTGTCCAAAGTTTGATGAAAACGGAGCAAAGATGCACCTTCATGGTCATTGGAATCCAAAGCACCAAGCTGTAATAAAGACATTTTATTTATCCACTTGAAAAATATTTTATTTTGGTTTTCGATTTAAGCTTAAAAGTTTTATATTTAAAAGATTTACATACTTGTACGTATCCAAATGGAAATGTCCAACCAAATCGTGTAATGTTAACATTACCATCGACAAAAGTGTCTCGCCAGTCTTTAGTCAGTTCGAGCAAATGACATTTATAAAGATCGTTGTTGTATGCTACATTACTCTCGCCTAAGAAATAAAAGTGTTATAATTTAAAAAAAAAAAAAAAAGTCTAATTTAAATTTTGTATACTTGAAATTAATCTTCTGTGTATATTGGCATCTGTTTAAATCTATAATTATTTTTCCTATGGTTTCTACCTTGCGCAAAAACTGTTCCAAGTACTGCCATACGTGTAAGAGGGCTCACCATGCCATTCCAAACCGCATTATTGTCGTATTTGTCAGTTCTAAAATTTAGAAAAACAAAAACAAAATATACTAATCAGCATCAATATTTATTTTATGTAGCACACGTTTTTTTATATTTTTCGAACATCAATTTATTGTTGAAGGTTCTCACAGTGCTACATTTATTTAATTAAAAACTCAAAACTTTAATTCTTTTCACAAAAGAAAAATGAAATCTATGACGATTTTTGTTTTATATAGTATACTGTATAGTTTAGATTACATAATATTACCATCTTGCATTATATCGTACAACTTACTAAAAATAAAAATAATAATAATAATAATGCATTTCATCATCGATTACTACAGCACGTAACACGTGCACAATCATATGTAGAGTCATTTTTACTTAAAAATTAATTTCTATTGGCTTATCACATTCAATGCAATTGGATGAAGATTCCAGATGACGCAAAACTCTATCTAAATACAATACATGCTTTTCCGATACAAATTCATTTTTTTAGTAAAATGACCGTACGTTATGTAAAATATAAATAATAAGCAGTTATTTTAATCTCACTGATTACTTGGTGGTGTGTCACATATGGTGGTGACCCTCTCAGAGACCCAGGCTTCTTTTGGTGTGTCCTCCCAAGTGGCAGCTATCAAGCCAATGTATCGATCCTCGAGCAGATCGGACAGTCGCTCAGCATATAGCAAGCAGATTGCAGGGAAATCACCTACATTCACTGAAATTTTAATAATCAGTATCATGAGCATTATACTATGCACGTATTTTATATAAACATAATTTAACCTACCAACCTGGTGTAATTGAGGTCCAATGCAAGGAAAGTGCAATCGGTTCTCCTAGTTCAATCTCAGAGGCAAACTGTTCCACTTGCATCATACGAATGCGATCATATTTCAAGGCATTCTCCATCTCTTGTGTAGCGTTAAATATCTGCATGCGATAAAAATTTCAATTACATTGATTAAAATTTATTTTGCTCTTAATATGTTTCAACATAATAATATACTTTTTTCACAAGAAAGAACCTTTTTTTAAATTTTTTTTAAATTATTTTTTTTTAATTTGGTCTATTTCTTGTTATATTATTTAATCTACTTACATTTCTCATTGGAAACTGCATATTACCCTCTCCTGCACACACCCACACGTCTCCAAACATTACTCTGTTCAGTGTAAGTGTTACTCGTGCGCTATCCTGTCATAAACATTAATTGTTTTCTGAATATGAAACAGATGCTGTACGATGAAGTACTGCACATATGCAAGATATTTATTACACTTAAATTTTGTATTAATTGTTACTGTCTTTAGAAGCAAAATAAAGGTGGGGGGGGGGGATGAGAAAAACAAGAGAACAAAAATATTAACCTGTGTAAATTGATCGACAGCAAAATTATGAGGCCCTCCTGCTGGCTGTGCAGGCATCAAAACGTCCCACTTTGATGCACCTGTACATTAGATTTTTACAATAAAAACGGAAGAAAAGAAGTTTGTAATTGTTTACCTGTAACTATAGAATCAGCTTTTGCAGCTCCATTATCCATGACAATGGTAACACGAGCTCCTGGTTGTCCAAAACCAGAGATTTGAAATCTCTTTGGTTCCATCTGAAGTACCATTCCATCTTCAAAGATGTTTGCTAGACGGAAAACTTGGGATCTTGTTCCTATTATTAGCATGATTAACCAAATAAACTCAGTTTCATATATTTAATACAACTAATCTTTATATATTATACAAAATATTTTAGCATCCATGTATTGCTAATATTTAGTTTTGCGTTAACTTCAAATAATATCCATTAATGTGATAGTTCTTTTTTGTTTGCATTTAGTTCAAATCATTAAAACCATGCTTTTTTTTATTTTTATCTTACAAAAACATAATTTCGAGACACGTTTTAGTAAAATAAAAACACATATTTATACTTATAGTACAATTTTAAAATTATTTCTGATAAACTTAATTAAATACAGTAATTACCTGATGCAAAAAACAACAGTAATGTGCACATAAAATAACGCCACTGAGGTAACATAATCATCAAGTTTTGATGCCCTTTTTCTACAACTTAGTTAAATTATGTGCTTATTATTTTTTAGTGATAATATCTTATCTTATGCTAATCTTCTTGATTATCTCAGTTATATAAAACTTTCTAAGGTTTATAATTATTATTTATTTTTTTAAACTCACATTCATTGACGAGGGAGGCTTAAGAATAAACCGGGTCAACTCTTTAGCTAAGAATATTATACATATTATTATGCACTTTGCAACCACCCAGATTTGTGATGACTCTTTATCTTAGGTACTAATTTATTGTTAAGTCACCCTTTTTGGTGACATCCTCTCCTGGGCACGGTGGTTCATTACTATCCCTCGATCTTCATAGCACTGAGTGCCTGATTATTTAATTATTGTTATTGTAATTTTGTGTAACAATTTTTTTAGGCAACAATTTTCTACTCTTATAAATATTTGATAACAATCGCATTTAATAAAAAAAAAAAATAATAATAATAATAACGTAAAGCTTTTCTGTTTTAAAATTTATAATATGGATGCTTTGAAATATGCAACATGTATGCACATGATTGACGCATTGTCAATCTTACCCTAGAATTTGTTTGAAAATTGACACATTGACAGTCAATTCTATTTTCTTGACATGATAATGCAAGTTGAAAAACTTTAACACAATTATTACCATTATACAGAAACTAGAAAATTCAATACTTGAAAAGAAAAAAAAGTAGTAAATTGCACTAATTTTTATTTCAAAATATATTTCTTTTACTTGTCATATTAGATGCTTCTATACGGAAACAAGTAAAAAAAAATTAGTCATTTATTCTTATTTTAGTAAGGAACGTGTAAAAAGTGATCATGGTAAATCAACGTAATACTTGGACTTTTCCATCTGGACTACGAGTTGTTCATATTGCTAATATTTTTACAGGCTTTTTGATTCCAGTTCCACCAATTCAATATAGTAGCTTAGTTTCAATTATTGTAAAATATTTCGGACATATTACCAATATTTCTTTTGTAGTTTTATTTATTACCATTTGGGTGGCTTTCTTTGAAATACAAAATAAAACATTATTGATTAATATTCAATTTTCAATTCATGTGACTATTTACTTTAGTTCAATGTTTAAAGTATTTTATATGCAATGGCATAGAAAATCGATAATTTCAATATTTCGACAAACAAAATGCTTATTTGTTGATCAAAAATTTCAAATATACCAAAAAATTATTTTTAAAAAAGTATATTTTCGCTCTCTGTTATATCTTATTATTCCAATTGGCATTTTTATAATAATCAATGGGTTTTCAATGCATTATTATATATCTTTATTTTTTAAAAATGTTAAAAATGTAAATTCAACTGATAGACTTTTTGAACAATCAAAAGTGTTTACAAAATTATCTCCAGTTTATTTTACATTTAATATGATTTCAACTACATTATTTGGACTTAAAGGTATTGCATTAGATTCTTTAGTTTTGGTTTTATATTGTACAATTGCGGAAGCATTAAGTGTTTTACGAAGTACTATAGATGCTGCATTAATTGAAGGTACAAAATCTGTAAGTG
This sequence comes from Ecdyonurus torrentis, assembly GCA_949318235.1. Classification (NCBI taxonomy): domain Eukaryota; kingdom Metazoa; phylum Arthropoda; class Insecta; order Ephemeroptera; family Heptageniidae; genus Ecdyonurus; species Ecdyonurus torrentis. Next base: position 22,430,997 of record OX439129.1, read on the forward strand.
GAAGAATTGATTTCATCACTTGGCAACATCATCAACAATTGATTGTCAGGTATTTTTAGTTTAATTTCTTTATGAACTACTATGACTTTATAGTTACAAATGCCAGTTATAATTATAACTTAATAACTAACTGAAGCTATGACAAAAGCTTTAACTGAAACTATTACAGCTTATTAAAATCTTAATAAAATATAGAATTGCAAAAATTGAATCTAAACCGTTAAAGTTTTCATAATGTAAGACTTTTTTTATAGATTTTATCAAGCATTGAAAGTATTTTTAAATTAGTAACGCGAGAGGATAAAAGTCACCCATACCAATGCACATTACATCTTAGTTATATCATAAATCAATAGGTTGCAAAATAAATATTCCTTTTTAAAATTACATTTAAAATAGTAAAAAAGGGGGGCGGAGTTTAAATTAATTTAATTCATAAAAAAATTATACTATATCAGAACATGAAAAGAAATTTATTTGAGGACCTAATATTTTAGTATAGGCTATATAGTTTTTACTATCTTTATTGTTGTTTATACTTTTGAGTTCAACCATTCTTGAGTTCAACTTAAACCATTCTAGAAAAAAAAATCTAAGTTGAAAAATCTATACCATACGATTGCACCCAATGAAAATAATTGTACCATTATTTTGCAGATTATTTACAAAACTCAACACACTGACGTCACCATGCATTTTTGTTATTATAAGTTTGAATTCGTGCACAATTTGCTTGGTAGCATTTTCTATCACAAAGGTTTGTTTTACTTCATTTTTTTTTCTAACTCATTTTTTTAAGATATTATTAGATTTTTTTTTAAAGGTGATCGCAAATTCTTCACTCGTTTTGTATTTCATTGGAATTTGTGCCGTTATTTTGCTACAAACTTTTCTTTATTGTGAAGCTGGACAGTTTTTACGTCGGGAGGTATGTAAATAAATAATAACTTTAATAAAGTATTCGTGTTGATTAAAAAAAAATCTATATAAATATATAATATTAAATATGTTTATTAAATATGAAGATCTGAAAAAGAGCTCTGGGAGCTGCTGCGCTGTAAATATTTTGTATATATATATTATTATTATTATTATTATTCTTTTCTTTTTTAAGTTATATGTTTAGATTATAATTGGAAAATTTTGATGAGATACATGTTTTAGTGTAACATATTATATTGATGTGATGTTACTGTACAAGCTACCAATGTCTAAAAAAAACACAAAAATGTCCTGCTTACACGATACAATATTGTCAATGTTCACTAATTTTGATTGCATGTAATATCCATAAGAATTTTCATGCCATCATAATTTTTTGCGTGAGTAAAAATGGCAACTTTAATATTGCTTCGTGTCAACAGCCCATTATAATATAGTAGTAATGTATACAAAAAGGTATGGCAAAAATCTGTAGTGAGAAAGACTTAAAAAAAATAGAGTTTAATTTAAATTCGTATTCTAAAAAATGACTTTGTCAAGGTTTATATTATAAACCTTGGACTTTGTTCTGAATCGATCGATACGCGAATTTCTAAATTTTGAGTTCATTAAGTATTTTTAATTAATTTTTGAAAATGTAAAAGTGACGTTACGCTTGATAACTTAATTATGCATGCATGGGCATAAGAAAAACTTACCAACCATGACGTCATTTCATGACTTTAAAAAATTAATTAAAAATACTTAACGAACTCAAAAATTATAGAAATTCGCGTATCTATTGATTCAAGACGATAATATCCTCTTTTTGAATATGGAATAAAATTACCTCCTAATTTTTTTTTTGTCTTACTCACTGTCCTATTTTTTTTTCTCAGGGACAGGGAATCAGTGAAGCGGTCTACCGATGTCATTGGTTGCGAGCACAGCCGTCACTACTACCAGGCCTTCAACTTGTAGCCCTCAACTCTCAATATTCATTTGTTGTCCGCGGTGGAGCCTTCTTCAATTTATCACTAGAATTTTTCATGTCTGTTGTTGGTGTTGTTTTGACTTACTTCTTAGTTTTAATGCAATTTAAAGAGATGTAATTGAGATCTATTTTGCACTTTGGCGAAAAATATATATCGACGAAAAAAATTTGCATTTTATATATATATATATTTTTTAACAATAAATTTTGGTGTCAATAAACATTATAGTCTTATTTCATAGGATGAACTATCCTTTAAAGTTGTCGCAAAAACAAAATTTTTAATCAAGAAATAAAATACAATACTATTACATTAATTAAATGCTGTGAATTATGTATTAAGTGGTTTATAATAATCATTCTAATAGTATATTAAAAAATAATTGAATCACTTGTACAGTATAACGCCATTTTGTGGTCTAATAAATTAATTACAAAAGCCAATTATATTATATCATCATCTTTATTCAAAAACGTAGCAATATATTATATTATACGTTTTTTGGAAGCTCGAGTTGTTGGCCTGACAACATATCTGGTCCACTCTTATACATCTGACCCTATTTTACTGAATTTTAGCATACTTATATTTTAAGTTTACACTTACTTAGAACGAGCTTGCAATTCTACCCTATCTGTAGTCTATTTCACCTGGCAATAATGATTTCCAAACCGCTTTACGTAGGTAAGTACGGTCATTTTACTTAAAAATGAATTTCTATTGGTACATGGAAATAATATTTAAACGGAATTTTGCGTCCACTGAAATCTCCATCTGATTGCATTGCATGGCCATAAGCCAAAAGAATTTTATTTTTATAAGTAAAAAAATGACTGTACTGTTACGTACTGTACTTGCAATATTGGCAAAAATATAGCAACGCTTGTGATTTTGTGCGTATCAAATGTAGGAAGTCTATATTTATTTTCCGTGTAACACCAATAATCATAATAATATAATGTGTATTAGGGGAGGGGGTGCTATTATAATTTTAAATTTTATTTTATAACATTTTATTTTACATTTGATATTATATTTATATAGTGCCAAAATCCCGACAGCTGTAAAGGTTATAATCTAAATTTATTTTATTTTTCCTTGAATATATCAATATAATTTACAACTTACTTAATTATTTAATTTTTAAATTAAAAAGGTATACATATTAATAGAGTTACAAATGATTTTATATTCTTTATGATGTGAATACAAAGAAGGAAAAGAAAAAAAATTGCACTGCTACAAAAATTACGCAACCAAAAAATTGTGCTCAGATAAATATATATATGTATAAGTGATTTTGGCAGCCATTTGATATTTTAAACAATCCATTGATTGGACTTTTTAGTCCCCCCCCCCCTGTATTCTTAGATTTTAATATTTAATTATTTCAAATCATTATAATATGTTTCTAAAATGACATATTATATTAATATTATGTATGACCATTAGAAGGACAAAGTAAATTATAGGAAATTTCCTACAATAAAAGTCAATAAATGTTCATTAGTATAATGCCAAAACTACGCAACTCAAAAAGTTGTCATTGCAGAATATTTAAAGAACCGAAATGAAGCCTTACGGAATACATGCTGTGCTATATTCTAACTTAATTTCTGGATTTTGGATACCTGTTAGATCACTTAAATCATATTCAAACAATTATGTTTCAATTATATTAAAATGGTATGAGATATTTCTATTAGTACTTACCATCATTGATGTTACTCTTCATACATACACGATTATATTTCAGAGTGCAGGAGGTTTTAATGAAATTGTGATTTTCGCAATGAACACGTGTCATAATTTAAATACCATTCTTCGATCTTTGTTTTTAATTACGAAACGTCAAGAAATTACGTGTGTATTGGTAAAAATTTATAGCTTAGCTACTAGATCTGGATATCACAGTAAAATCAATAAATTCATATTGATTTATGTATTTGTTGTACTACTGATGGATATTTTTAATCTAGCAACAGGATTAATAGTAGTAAATTCATATACAGAAAAATTAAGTAATTTAACTGCGAGATGGAATAACCTAACTGAAGATGAAAAATTTATGCAAGAAATTATGTATACTAGCAGAAATAATTCTACTACAACATTTTCTCAGTTAATTTTAATAAAATTACAAATGAGTGTTGGGTCAATCCATGCAATGAAACAAATCTCAACTGATGCTTTAATTTTGCTATTATTTATTGTAATTATTATTGAATTAAAGAATTTGAAGAATTCTTTGTTACGTACATTGTGTCACTGTTATGCACCAAAATCTGATATCGTTTTTCTTAATTGGCTGCAACTACATAATAATCAATCTAGGTAAGTATTGCGCTAACATATTTTATCATTTAAATTCTGTGCTTATTTTTGCAAAGTTAGAGAAATTTTTTGAATAATAAAGTAGTTGAGATTGAAAAATGGTGTATAAAAATTATTTGATTTTATTTTTAATATATTAATATTATCGTTCCACATGCATAGAACTACATAAGGACCTACTGTGTATAACATAGCTCCTCTCAACATAGAGTTATATTTTTTGATATCGTATACTGATGAGTTTTATTTTATTACATTACAAAGAACTATTCTCAAATTTCAATAAAATAAATTTTGTTACTCTGTTTAACAGCCAGGTTAAATAAAGAGGTCGTAAGTGTAGTATTAAGGTCTGTTCACAATGCTGACGTTAATATTCACATAACTCTTACGTGAAGATACAACAATAAATGTTATTTGGATTCTTAAGTGAAAGTTATGTGAATTTACGCGTCATTGTGAACAGTCCATAATATACCCATAACGATAAGTCCAATTTTGCCTAATACCAGTCGTGAATTTTATTGTATTTTATTATTCTCTTGCTATACAATTTAATGGTAATAAAAGCTGTTATATATATAGGCCTATTATATATATATATATATATATATATATATATATATATATATATATATATATATATATATATATATATATATATATATATATATATATATATATATATATATACACACACATATATGCTTGCCATATTGTGTTATCGTGCTACACCAACCCTAATCAAGACATTGTCTTATCGACAGGTAAGGACTTTCCATTTAATGGAAAAGCACACACGAGCCGGCCACGGCCTAAGTACACAGCCCGGCATTCGCCATGACATGACTTTTTACTTCACTTTATTTATTTATTTATTAATTTTTTTAACATATAGACATACACTTAATATATATGTCATTTATATTGATGTGCTCACATTATTTTTTATTATTACAGGTTAATGAAAGAAATAAATGCTATAACTTCTTCAAATATCGTATCCGTGATTTTCTCAAATGCAATTGTAATGTGTTTAATTGCTGTATCTTTATCAAAGGTAAATAAATTAGTGACATTTGTTAAAATAATTATATATATATTATAAATTATAATAATTATGCATCTGTACCAATTTATGTATCAATGAATAAGTCAATGAATCCTTCATATCAATGAATGAGAGAAAAAAATATTATGAATTTAAAATTGACGAAGTAAAAAATGATTCAGTTAAAATGTGGAAAACCTTAAAGGGTTTTATGTGTAAAAGTGATTCTACGAGTAAAAACATAAAATTAACATTTGAAAATAATGATGAAAGTGAAGAAAATTGTCTTAATAATTTTTATGTTTCTAGTGTTAGAGAAATAAATGACTCAATAAGTGATGTGAATGTTGAAGAATCAAGTCTGTTAAAAGATATAAATCATAATTTTCAGACTGAGTTTGAATTTAAGGAAATTGATATATATAAATTAAAAACTATATTAAAGTCATTAAATAAAAAAAAAGGTACTTCTGACTCAATAACTGTAGATGTTTTGTTAAAAACTCGTGATATTACGGAAGATAAATTATTAAAAATTATAAATTTAGCTATAAAAAACAGCACTTTTCCGGAGTCCTGGAAAACATCTACAGTTATTCCTATTCCTAAAGTTAAAAATCCTACTGAGCCGCAAGACTGTCGACCAGTAAATTTATTGCCTTTATATGAAAAAATATTAGAAATTGTAATGTACGAGCAACTAATAGAATATGTAGAATTAAACAATATTATATGCGAAAATCAATCTGGTTTTCGTAAAAAATTCTCATGTGAAACAGCGCTCCAGCTAGTGTTATCTAAATGGAGGTCATTTGCAAATAATGGTGATATAACAGTAGCTGTAATGCTTGATTTTAAAAGGGCATTTGAAACAATTGATAGAAGTATATTAATAAAAAAATTAAAAAAATATGGTCTAAGTGAAAATAGCGTTAAACTTATATCAAGTTATCTACGAGATAGAAAACAAAAAACAAAATTAAACAATAAAATATCAGATGAAATTATTAACGAATTAGGGGTCCCACAAGGGTCTGTATTGGGGCCCCTTCTCTTTGTTTTGTATATCAACGACCTAGGATTACAATTACACGATGTGTTTGTTAATTTTTTTGCTGATGATACTCTAGTTTCAGCATCGGCAAAATCATATAATGAAGCGCGAGAAAAATTAAACTTTGCTCTAAATAAATTAAACTTATGGTTGAAAGTAAATAAAGTTAAGCTGAATGTAACTAAATCAAAATGTATATTAATAACTCAATCAAGTGTAACAAAAAATAAAATATTAAATAGTGATACTTTCGATTTCATTAAAATTGATGGGGAAAATTTAGAATTTGTTGACGAAATAAAATATCTTGGAGTTGTTATCGACTCGCATCTTAAATTTGATAAACATATACAGTTTATTGTTAAAAAAGTAGGCAGTAAAATTAACTACTTAGCACGAGTAGGGCAATATTTATCACCGTGGACTAAACTTTTAATATACAAAACAATAATATCTCATCATTTTGATTATTGCTCTACCATTCTCTGGGATGCAACTGAAGAAAATATAAAAAAATTACAGTTACTACAAAACAAAGCAATGAGGGTTATTTTAAGATGCCATAAACTGACTCCAATACATGAAATGTTAGAAGCGTGTTGTTTACTTTCAATAAAACAAAAAATTGCCTTACAAGTTTTGCTATTAGTCCATAAAATTGTTAACAATAAATGTCCTCAATATCTATGTAACGATATTAAATTTAACAATCAAATCCATAGTTATAATACCAGAATTTCAAATAATATTCATATAGGAAAACAAAAAAGCAAATTTTATCAAAAGTCAATAATGATAAGTGGATTTAAATTATATAACACTCTGCCTCGAAAATTAAAATGTATTGATAATGATAAAGAATTTAAGCGGGAAGGTGTATTGTTTGTCAAAAAAATGTTTAAAAAGAAAAAATACCACATGTAAAAGTTTTCTCTTTTTTAAGTGTATACTGTAAAAAAAAATTATAATTATGTATTTTTATATTTGTATGGAGGAGTTACCATGTATGTATTAGAATTTTATTCTAAATAAATAAATTCTTATTCTTATTCTTATTCTTATTCTTATTTTATATTTGCAATTGTTATTACTTATTATTGTTATTATTTTACATCTGTTTGATTAATTTCTTTAATTTGTAGATGCATGAAATTGGAATATGGATCATGATGGCTTCTTACATTTTCATCATTTTGCTACAAACATTTATATTTTGCTATGCTGGTCAACATATAAAAAATGCAGTAAGTATAAAAAATTGTAAAACGTGTCTTATTTTTAAATAATTATATACAGTATAATCATCGTATCAATATTATTTTCATTAAAAGCGTAGAACACCTTGAACAAAAAAGTTGCGTAATATCCTAACAAACCTGAAAATCAACGTTGATTTGGCCGGAGTCATTGATTTCTAATTTATTTTCCATTCACAAAATGCCGCTGCCGGTCACTGACGTCACAGCTCGCCCGGTTTACTTACACGTGGACCAGGCGAGCTGTGACATCAGTGACCGGCAGCGGCATTTTGTGAATGGAAAATAAATTAGAAATCAATGACTCCGGCCAAATCAACGTTGATTTTCAGGTTTGTTAGTATGTTGATAATGAAACATTAATTTCACGTGTTAGCTTCTAAATAATATATTATTTGATAATAATAATAAAAACTAATACTTCGCTTCATCTTTTTGTGTAGTGCGATGAAGTGGTTGAAATATTGCTCCAAGGTCCTTGGTTAAGAGTCCATCCATCTGTTCTACCTGCTCTACAGCTTGTTGCTATCGATTGCAAACAAACTTTTGTCGCTAGAGGAGGAAATTTCTTTACACTTTCCATGGAGTTTTTTGTGTCTTTCGTAGGATTAGTTGTCACATATTTTGTAGTTCTCTTACAAATGAAATGAATCGTTTACAGGCTAAACCTTCCTAGTATACGTAGAACACAAAACATAAAAATAATTTTGTAAATATGTTAATTTTTAAATTATGTAATTGTTTTGTATATGTTGACTATCATTTCTAATTGATGCTTTTTTATTTTATTTTTTATTTTTAAGCAATAACCTTGACTGATGCATATTGTTATGTATTGTCTCTGTGTAGGATGAAAGAAATGCATAAAGAATTTTGAGTTTTGAATACGTACTAACATTTTATCACATAACGTACGTTAATTATTATTGCAATAATTGTTTCCTTATCTTTTAAGAAAACTAATAAAAAACACAAACACAGTGAGGTATCCCACTAAAAGAAAATCCAACTAAAATTTGAAAGTTTTTTTTTTTTTTTTTTTTTTGTGTGTGTTTATACTTAAGGTTTGGAAAACTTAACATAATATGCTAAAAATTGGGGGAGGGGGAGGTCACCATGCAAAAATTTTCATTATCAATTTTTGAAAGTTTAAGTTTGTAAAACTTCATATTTAATACACCTATTTTTTCTCCCTTATCTAAGTAATAGAAACTTAAATTTTTATGTTATAGGTAGTTGTTAAGACTCACGGGGTAAAATGTACCACCTGGTTTTTTTAAAATTAAATTTATCCATTTTTTCACTCCAGTAGTAAAATTCTCTCAGCTAATAGTTTTATACATAGGATGCAAGGATGCATGTAAAAGTAGTAGTAGTACACTTCACCCCAAACTTATTATTATTATTATTATTTTTTTTTTTTACATATAATATAGAATATAGATTGAAAATTTATTACGCAAACTTAATTATTATGATTACCCTGTAATTCTTATATATATATATATATATATATATATATATATATATATATATATATATATATATATATATATATATATATATATATATATATATATATATATATATATATATATATAATATGGTATTACCGATTACGTAAGAAATATTACCTTGTCATTCTATGGCGATAGTTTTTACGTCATAACTTTTGCTCTAATAAAGCACAATAAAAATAACAAGAACTTTATGGATATTGATTAATAATACACAAAACGTATAATATAAATATTACAGTACAAAATTTTTAAAGTATTAAAAATTAATATTCTATTCTACTTTGGAAATTTGACAATGCAATTATTGCAATGGAAACTTACGTAAACAAGTGATATTGTATGTGTGTATACGTATTTCTACATAGTTAGTGTTATAAGAGATCCCTAATAGGAAATTGTACAACATTCAAGAATGTTGAGCATTAATGGCAAGACTCCACTTGGCTTTAAAGTTATTAATACACTTGCTTTACTATCAGGATTTTGGTTACCAATTTCCTCCTTTAAATATAAAAATAATCACGTTAAAAAGTTGATTGCAAAATTATGGGAAATATTTTGGATTTGTTGTATATTTATTTTGCTAATTAATACTACTTTAGTTTTTACTGAAATTCTGTCAAATAATTTGAATTCCATAGCTCAACTCATATGTGCATTTGGAGGTCATCTTCATAATTTATTTAAAGCAGCGTGTTTATTGTATAAAAAGAATCATGTATTGGATATTATAAAAAGAATTAAAATAATATTTCATTTTTCATGTTTTTATAATTCTCAGAAAAACATAATAAATCGCGTTGCAAGTCGTATTTTATTATTACTAATTGTTATGGTGACAACTTTTGCACTACTTAATTTTGTTACTTCATGTTATATTTACATTCAATACAAAGAATATGAATCTTTGAATTGCACTGCTTTAGAAAATATGAATTCTTCATCATGTAGAGGTATGTTAACTCAGTATTTTCAAGCTATTTCATCCAATAATTTCAATGTAGCAGTCTTTACTTCTTCTAGCTATATTATAACTATATTATTCGCAATGAAATCCATATTTGCTGATGTCATTTTACTAAGTTTTTTTTATATTATTTCTGAGGAATTAAAAGTATTAAAAACAAGTCTCTATGATGCTGTTTATGCAGTTTCAAATTATAATCAAATTAATAAAATAAACTTGAGTAACTGGTTGGAATTTTACAAATTAATAACAAGGTACGTCTTAAAAATGACCATTAATAAAAAAATTGCTATATATTACGATAAATATTTTTTAATATTTTAAATAATTTCAGTTTGAACGAGAAGATAAATATTCTTGAATCTCCGATAATTGTATGTTTCTTTATTACTGATATGGCATCTATAAGCAGTCTCTCATACGCAGCAGCAGAGGTAGGAAAGAAAATAAAGAAAATGATTATTATTATTTTTAAATATATATATTGTTATTAATAATTGTATATATTATAATATGTATTTCTTTGTAGACGAAACATTTCATTTTATCGTTACTCCTGATTAGCTATGGCTTCTATCCTGTTTTTCAAATGTATATTTTTTGTGAAGCAGGGCAACTAATAAAAAATGAGGTAATTATAACAATTAGAATAGAACATACACACTTAATTATATATAAATAAAATAACAAATGAAAATTTAATTCTATTTGCAAGGTGCAGTAATTTCTATCTGCAATATATATTTCATTGCATATTATGCAACCTCCATTTAAAACCGTTGAATTTCCATACGTAACAAATTTAATATTGCTCCATGTGAACAGGCCATAGCAGTAATAAATAAAGATCTATTATTATTATTAATTTATTATTATAATAATCACACCATAATGGAAAGAATTGATGATTTGATTAACAGGGTGAAGCAATAAGTACGGTAGCATGTCAAGGACCGTGGTTATGCGCGCATCCTGATCTCGTACCGACCCTCAATCTTCTCGCCCTCGACAGTCCAAGAACTTTTATAGCTCGCGGTGGACCTTTTTTCACATTGTCGTTTGAATTTCTTGCCTCCGCTGTTGGTATCATATTCACATATGTAATTGTAATGCTTCAATTCAAATAGTAATTACAATAGGGTCGCAGCAATAAATAATAACAAAAATGTTAAGAGTATGTTGTTATATTTTACTCTATATATATAATTACTTATAATGTTTTTTGCTAAAGTGTACAGATATTCTATAGCATTCTGACAGAAAACTGTATATTATAATTATTAATGAATGAAATTTTCCAAAAACTAAAACTAAGCTACTTATTTCTTACCCTAATCTACAATAATACGTAATGCATAGGTTAGTAGAAAATTTTTACATGGAAGAGACCTAACTTAAATAAACAATAAATAATATCTAAAATATGTGGTACCCATACCCTTTAAAAAATTCAAGAAGGATCGTATATGACAAATTAATTGCATTCAAGTTATTTAAAACATTTATAATGTATTAATTTAATTACAGATTTTGTTTTGATATGAAAATTAATGTAATACAGCACGTATACATAATTGCAGAACAGAATAATATATTATTCAACTCGTTTTGAAACATGACGTTGTTTACGTAACCTGAAATATCGACTTTTGGCGTAAGCTTTTGTTATTGAGATTTTGCAACATAATCCTCTAGTATTGCTAAATCAATATTTTGACATTATTTCACTTTAGCTATATTACGTTGTTTCAAATAACAAAAACAAAATATAATAAATTTAATGCTTTTCTAATTTACGTATACTAGGTAGTGCATTACAATATACGTTCTACATATAAACGTGAATTAAAACGTAATATCAGTATTATAGCTTTCAACATGATCAGTGTTAAAAGTCATACAAATGTTACTCTCAAAATTATTCTTTTATTCAATATTTTATCAGGTTTATGGTTACCAATCTCATCTTATAAGTTTAAAAATAATCCAAAGAAAGTGTTTTTTATTAAGTTATATGAAAAGTGTACTATGTTTTTAATGCTCATTTTGTTGATCAACATTTGTTTTGCAGCTATTGGATATATAGATAATTACGACATTGAATCATTAGCGCAGATACTAACAACATTTGGAGGCTACTTAAATATAATAATTAAATCAGTGTATTTATTATTTAACAAGAGTAGGTTAATTGATATTTTTAAAGATATGAAAAAACTATTTCAGTTCAAATATTTTCAAGATAAACAATATGCTATTTTAAATCGTGTATCAAAGCATATATTGCTCATAATTGTTACTTCAACTTTTGTGTCTTTTATTGCAAACTTTAGTTGTTTAACTTATATGAAAGTTCAGTATAATAAATATTTAGAATCAAACTATACTTTACAAGACAACATTGATTCAAAGAAAATGAAAGAAATAGTTCAACAAGGTTTTAAAAATATTTCAAGCCTCAGCGTGATTACATTAACAATTTATTCAGTTATAAATATTATTGTAACTATTATATTTGCGTTGAAATCAATTGCATCTGATACAATTATATTGCTTTTATTTTTTGTTATTTCTGAAGAATTAAAACTTTTAAAAAATAGTTTATGTAAAGCTGTGTATGCTGAATTAAATTTAAATAAAGCACTTGAAATAAATTTGAGTAATTGGATGATTTTCTACAATTTACTTACAAGGTATAAATTGGATTTTGTATATTTTGACTTTCGTTATTATTATTATATTGAAAATTAAATTTATCTATATAGGCTTCTTGAAAAGATCAATAACTTAACTTCTCCAGTTATTGTGGTCGTCTTTATTACCAATGTACCATGTATTTGTAGCATAACATACTCTGCGGCCAAGGTAATTAAATTGATATTGATATTATGTTCATTCATTATCTTTATCACTTGAAAAAAAAATTAACAACTTACAAAGATACTATTAATTACGCTATTGCCTTATATATATATATATATATATATATATATATATATATATATTATATATAGTATAAAAATTACGATGCATATTCATATGGAGATTTTAATTAACGTACTTCTCCACATGAATACATACCATGTTTTTATAAGCTAATAGATGTACCGTATAATAGTAACTAGTAAATGTGTATATCTTATGTGGAATAAATATATTGTTCTTCTTAACGCAGCTCAAAGGATCATATCTATCCCTTGTAATGATCGGATATAACATTTACCCTTTCATTCAACTGTGTACCTATTGCGAAGCGGGACAGCGCTTAAAAAATCAGGTAGGTTTAATCAAATAAATTAATAAATAATAAAGTTGCATCGTATATGAAAATTTAATTTAGTAAAATTAAGATATATTTTTCAATATTTTAATTTTGTTCAAGGGTGCAGCAGTAAGCGAGGTAGCATGTCAAGGACCGTGGTTACGCGCGCACCTAACTTTCGTCCCGACTCTCAACCTCATCGCTCTCGACAGTCCAAGAACTTTTGTAGCTCGAGGTGGAGGGTTTTTCACTTTGTCCTACGAATTTCTTGCCTCTACTGCTGGTGCAATCATCACTTATCTAATTGTAATGCTTCAGTTCAATTAAAAAATAAATCCTTGGAAAAAATGTTAAAATTACGGTTGTTTAAGGTAAAATCATAAAATAATATTAATAAATTAAAAATAATATAATAATCATAATTATTTATAATCATAAATAATAATGGATATCAATATAGTAATTAAATATTTTGGTTTCAATTTAAAATCATACTATGAAACACTAATAAGATATTATTATAATAAGATTTTAGATATTATTTATTAGGTTACAACAATGCAAATAGTCAATGCATAAATTATTCTATCTTATTTGAATTGTTTTTCCTATTTTATATTTTGTATATTTTATATTATGTATATTGTATTATTTAATATTTTTATTTTTAAAAATCTCAAAATAAAACTTCTTGGCAGACATAAACATTCAGTTTAATAAGTTCGTGACATATCACCCGAGTCGAGTATACTTACAAATTCAGAAGAATAAAAAGGGATAATATATTTTATATATATATACAATATATATATATATATACACACACACACACACACATATATATATATACACACCACACAGTGTCGCACAAACACAGCCCCAAAGTCGTCATTTTTTTTAAACGTACTAATGATTCTGATTGATTTTCTAAATGTAAATTTAGTTTAAATTGTGTTAAAAAAATTATCTTTATTAAAACATGAAAAAATATGCCTTATCTTATAATAGTTTCAATGTTTAAAAGATACAAAAAGTCAGCAGTAAAATTATTCATTTTTTTCTTTTCATATTTTATATAGAAGTCTTATGTTACTCAATTTATTATTTCTTGTTTTCCTGAAATAAAATATTCATTATCTTTATTTTCCCAACACTTACGCAATAATTCAATATCTATTCATATGTTATTATATTATAATATATAGTCATAATAAATATGCTCAAAATTTAAATTAATCATTCACTCAAATTTAAAAGTAGGACTTGCATACAATAAGAATAAAAGTTTATACTTGAAAATGAAATTTAATATTTAAAATCCAATAAATTATCATATTTCTATGACGTCATTCTATAATATAAAAGCAAAAATATTACTGCTGATTGTCATTTTAGTTTTGTGTTCTCAATTAACACTCCAAGCTATAAAAGAAAAGAAAAATAATGTTAGAGACGTGTGCAAATAACGCAAAACAACCAATTGGATTTAAATTGATCCTTTACTTTAATCTTGTCACAGGACTTTGGCTACCATATCCTCCAATTAATTTCCGTTCCAAATTAGTAAAAAAATTTATATTTATTTATCAGTGTTTTATTTTTATTTATATATTCGGTCAACTTATGTTAACATCTTATTTTCTATTATTTGGTTTTATTTTTTCTTGGAGAACTCTTCTTACTATTTTAATATCTTCTCAACATCTATTTCATTCTACAGTGAGATCATTAATTTTAATTAAAAACCAAAATAAAATACTTAAAATTTTTAAAAATTCCTTTTGCTTTATAAATTGTATACCATTCCACACATTTCAAACAAAGATATTATGGAGTGTATCAAAATCTATTATACAGCTTTTCTTTGTTCAATATTTAATATTGATAATAAGTCAAGTTGTTTCAGTGTATGCTGCTTTAAACGTCACCCCACTAAAAGTTGCCTACAATAATTCATCTTCATCTACTGAAACAACACCAAACAACAACAATCATAATACATTACTATTTTTTGGTGCAACATGTGGCAATACCATTGGATTTTTAAAAATTATGAATGAAGATGTAATGTTTCTTGGATTATATCACTTCATAGCTGCTGAATTACGTTTATTGAAAACAACACTCTTTGATGCAGTTCATGCTGATGCAAGATTCAAAACTAATTCTAAAAAGTTTATTGATCTGAAGTCATGGATGAGTTCACAAAACTCACTAGCAAGGTCAGTAAATAAAAAAAAAATCATAATCGTATACTAATTGCAAATAGTAAATGAGTAAATATATTTGTGTAAATATTAAAGAATCATTTTGAGAAGACGATCAACGCTTTTGTCGTAACACATTTGTTATTATGATCTGCCTATAGTCAATAAAAAACCCTACAATAGTTTATATATATATATATATACATATATTATATATATATTATATATATATATATATATATGATAATATACATAATACATATATTTGTAAATAAATCCTATAAAAAGTTCTTCTTCTATATAGAATACATGGGGAAATTAATGATGTGACATCACCAATCGTATTTATCACAATGCTAAGTAACACCTTCATTGTGTGTCTCATGGCTTTTGTTGTTGCTAAGGTCAGTATATTGATGAGAATTATTATAAACTTATAAGCAATATATCATATTCACTCTATAATTTTTCCATACAGACACCTGTCAAAGTAGCGTAATATGAATAAATTCTTTGAATACTTTCAGAAATTATGAAATAAACTCTAAATACAAGCTTTACTTCAATTACTAATTAATAGTTAATTGTGTATTTTTTTTAAAGCCAAATAAACAAATTTTTATACAAATTTAAAATATGATATCTTGCATATAATAGTGAAATAACTTAAAGATAAATAAAATGAAATATATTGTCGACATTTTATATATATCCACTCTAAAAAAAAATCTTAAGAAATCGAATTAATTCAAAACTGAGAGCCCTTTTCAGAAAATCTAATACAATAATTGTTATTCTGCAGGACTTAAGCTTCAACAACGTTTCTTCTTTCACTCATAAACTTCAAATAATATATTGCCTTATTACTGTACTGCAGACTGTACTTTACTGTGACGCTGGACACAGATTAAAACAACAGGTAAGTGGAATATATTAATTACTAAATATTAAAATTAAGTATTAATAGCTTATAAAGAAATATATAATATATTGTATTACATTTATTTAATACTACTTCTATACCCTACCTGAAGGCTTTTATTTTTTATACCCCATATGTGATTCTATTATTTTTCTTTTTGCTGCTTTGCAGACCGATGGTATTGCTGAAATACTATACCGAGGCCCATGGTTTGGAGTAGAATCTTCACTTGTACCCTCATTACACATGATTGCACTAGATTGTAAACAAACATTTAAAGTGCGAGGAGGGCCATTTTTTACGTTATCTTATGAATTTTTTGCTTCTTTGGTTGGAATTATAATGACTTATTTTGTTGTACTTCTTCAGTTCAAATAATTATATAAAAATAATATGTTTGTGTATATGATGTGAATATGTACCGAAACGAAATGAATAACTTTCAATTTGAGTAATGTATTTCAGTGTATAGTTTGGAAATTTTATGATTTCGTTGCGGTACAAAAAAATAGGATAATCCTTTTCTGCGATTCTCTAAAATAAATTGTGTAAAAATTGTCTTTATGCCTATATATTCCAAATTATTGTATATTTAATTGTTTTTGTAGGATGAAAGAAATGAATAAGAAATTTGATAGCTTATTTAATTATAATATAGTTTATAAATTATTTATAATATAATAATATAATATAATAATATTTGTAATATAATACTGTTGTTTTTTTCCTCCATATGTGATAATTAACGTGTACACTTGACCACAAGTTGAGTTTTAAAAGCCACATTTTTTAAAAAATTATTTATTAAAGCCTTATTCTGGGGAGTCAATTACCTTGGAAATTTTTTTTCCTTATTTATTTATTTTTTGTCTCATATATAATTTTTTTCCTTTTATTTGAGGATCACGATCGAGTCCTACATTTTTTTTTATCATCGATATAAAAAAAAAATGTGCATGTATTAATTTATGTATATTATGCTTCTGCTGATGTCGAGAGCCGGGAGAGCGGAGAGCCTATGTGTATAAGCAACTTTTTGAAAAAATTATAACGTAAAAATTTGGATATATGCGTCGTTATCACGTAAGTACTTGATGAGTACCACTACGCGCTAGCATTATAGGATTTATAATTTTTTTTTTTTTTAATTCTTTTTTTATTCATTTCTTTCTCCTACAATCAGTATACAAAAACAATGCATCTGCCAAGGTTAAACATCTACAAAAAAATATAGACACTGAGAAATGATAGTCAAACTTACATACTAACGCATTTTATAAAATGCCACTTTTTTACATAATAAATAATATTGTTATTAAAATTATTTATGAATATCACATATCTTTGGTCAAGATGTTTACAATAAGATTATTAATATTAAATTAAAAATCAATTAAAATCAATTAAAATAAAATAGAATAAAATAGTAGTGGACTCACTCTAGGGCCCCATGGTAATTATACAACATAATGCTACAAATCATCTTCCAAGAATTCATTTATCGAATAATATTGTTTATTTAAAAGAAATATTTTGACTTCTAACATAGGGAGTTATATATGTATATAGGGAGTTGGAAGACATGTGAGGGACATTGCGGAAAGCTAAGCCAGCTAAAGCTGCGTAAAGCAAAGGTAAAGCTGATTGTCTGGCTGAGGCTTATTGACTGATTGATGATTTAGTCTGCAGACTTATCATAGATAAAAGAAGCATCCTCCGCAGCATATATAATATATTAATATACTTTAATACACCACCGGATATATATGATATGATATAGTGATACATCATAATAGATGCAGATAATGGGTTTTTTTTATCTTACTTTTCTGCAATTTTATTCAAAATTATCTCGATCGACTCGTATATATATATCGAGCAGTCGTATAAAACTATGTCCTAAAAAAAAAAAAATCCTAAAATCATGCAACTGGATACGCCGTAGTAGCTAGTATACTACTACGGTACGGCGTATCCAGTTGCATGATTTAATAATTTTTTTTTTAGGACATAGTTTTACGACTGCTCGATACGAGTCGATCAAGAAAATTGTGAATAAAATTGCAGAAAAGTAAGATAAAAAACCCATTATCATCTTATGGTATATCATATATATATCCGGTGGTGTATTAAAGTATATATTAATATATTATATGCTGCGGAGGATGCTTCTTATCTATGATAAGTCTGCAGACTCAATCATCAATCAGTCAATAAGCCTCAGCCAGACAATCAGCTTTACTTTACCTTTGCTTGGTTGGAAGTTGGAAGACATGTATTTGTGAGAGACATTGCATTGAGCTTTCCGATCATGAGTTCGATTCAAATTGTACCGCGAACATTGTGCAATGTTGCGCATATTGCTTTTCATTCTTCCTTTTCTTTCTTTGTTTTGATGATTTTGGCGCAAATTACAGAAGCATGGTTGTCGAGAAAAATTGTCAGTATTTTTATATTTTACAGTGTAAATAGGTAAAAAATATAATTAAAAATGTTTTCAAAGTTTTTCTTTAGTATCAGTCAGTGGTAAAAAGTATAAAACTAGAATTTTTTCTTTCACTCTAGCTTAAAATTTAGATTCGTTTCTATGACCTTTCACAATGGCCATTCCTCCGTGTGATCAAAAAGCAAATTTATCGTTTTTATATTGAAATCACCTTTCGTATTGCGCCTATACAAAAGAAGATTTGTATTATTAAGATTTTGAAATATAATAAGCATTGCCGTCATAATTATTATGAATTACTTTCAAGAACTGCCACCACAAAATGTTCATGATACCGGTAAGAAAATATACATGTGTACATCTTTGTTCTAAAAATATCATATTTATTTATAAATATTTTTTCCATATCTGATTATTCTACTGCAGTATGCACGTATTTTCATGAAATCTTATTATGTTATATGTGTATGAAATTAATTATACGTAATCCAATGCCCAATCGTATAAAGTGGTGTGATATGATGCATATCATTCATAGCATGTATGCGATGAGATGAAATGTCCGTATTTTCATGTATCAATATGTGTATGTAAAACTTGATGCAAATATCATATATGTATATTATACACATATACATTTGTATACATAAATATGCAAATTTATGTATGTATATGTATGTACAGTCATTCCAATAAAAAATGAAATTCTATTGGCATATGGGAATAACATGTATGTATTTAGATAGAGTTTTGCGTCAAATGAAATCTCCATCTGATTGCATTGGATGGCCATAAGCCAATACAATTTCATTTTTTATTGGAATGATTGTACATAATACTTACCTATGTTACATACGTTGTTCATACATACATACTTATTACATTAGGATTGCACCCACGTACATATATCTTAATACATACATAAATTATATATTTATACCCTATCAAACTTAATAATAAAGAAACTTTTGTATAGAATGAGTTATGTATGCTATGTAGTTACATACAATATTATAGTTAAGAAGTGTGTTTGTTGGTATGTACATTATATCACCTGTGCGGTAGTGTATGTATCTAGATAGATAGGTATTACACTTAATAATGAGGTATTTCTAATAATTGACCCAAATTTCTACCAAAAGTCTTGCACGGTTCACTGTTTATCAGTTTCCCCTGCAATCCATTCCTTTACTGTCCTAGAAATGAATGAATATTTGGCATAATCAGTATTACTTACCATTCTACTATATTTCCTATTATGATCATTCCTTTTCATATATAACCCTTCTGTCAGTTTGCCCTTTACTATAGCTAAAAAGAGGGATAAAGGGTATGCATATCGACGTTGTTGCGAAAAAAAATGTGTAACTCTTATTTTGTCAGGCAAAGTCAAATGTGTAAGTCGTTTTTTGTCACGCGAAGCAAAATGTGTAAGTCGTTCTCGAACGTTATGGAGATGGCGCTCGACTTACACATATTGCTTCGCGTGACAAAAAAACGAGATACACATATTGCTTAGCGTGACAAAAAACGACTTACGCATTTTGCTTCGCCTGACAAAATACGAGTTACACATTTTTTTTGCAACAACGTCGATATGCATGTCAACTTTCTTTAGATATCACAATAAGTACAGTAGTACAGTATTACTATGATACATGTTGCTAATGATGGAAATAGAAAAGTTGAAGTTAGGGTATATAAAAATTATTGGAATTAAAAAAGAGTGAATTTAATTTGAAATAAAATACATCTCCATTAGATGCTATGTGTATATATAATCCCATACTCAATTTTTTTTCCAGATATCTGAGAATCTTTTATGACTTACTTATAATGAAGATTGAAGAAAAAAGCATGGAACCCTCGCCATCAATGAGTAACTCTTCTAATAATGGCACTGAAAGAAGCACAGTGATTAAGTCAAGAAGAAATGGATACTCACTGCGCAGTAGGCCGGCTAAAAGCAACAAGTCTAAAGCCAAATCTGGTGATGTAACAAGCCAGGCAAATCACAGTCGCCAACCTCAAGGAACGGATGGTAGCTCCACATCTAAAAGGGTACCTAGAAGTAGAAGTCGTAGAACTGCACAGGCTCAGTCACATAATAATACAAAGTAAGTTTTTTATTTCAGTTTTTACTCTAGTAACTCATAAACACATAAACATACAGCACCATGATAAACAGTGGTATTAAAATGATCAAATCAAATATTATTAATTAAAGGTTAACTGAATCAAACAATGTATCCTGGTCCTTGCATTGTTTTGTTTTTAGTGTTATTACGCATAGGTTTAGAGAATGAATTTTTTAGTGGATACAACATATTACCAGTTAGTAAGTTGTATAACAGCATATTTTGACCACCTTTTAGTGCAATAGGCACTTTTTACTAAACATTTTCACCCATTTGTGTTTAAAATGTGTAACAGTAGAGGCTATTTAGTAGTAATGCAAATTTACATTGATTGAAAATTTTCTTTTTAAGTACTATAATTAGTTAAGCTATAGCTGTCATCGTTATATATGCTTACTTATTTAACATTGAAGAGGTTAGGGCCTTACCTGAGTTTGGCTAGTAACTGGAAATTGGTCGGTGGTTCAGTTAGGGAAATAGGGGTACGTACATTACAAGATTAATTTTTAATTTATTAAATAATTATTTCACAGTTCTGCCAGTACAGCTGACTTGAAATCAACTTTAGATGCTCAGTGTGAAGATATTGCATTTGGTAACAAGGAAACAGATTCTGCTATCCATTTTCTTGTCTCATTGCTAGATCTATTAGAAAAAGAAGAACATAAGGTAATAAACAGTAATTTTAGAGGTAAATTTCTCCCTTTTTAGACCTAATGTTCAATTCCCACTGTACAGTATTTCAATTTATGCACTAGAAAGACAAGTACGTTAATGTATCTTGTATTTGTATGGATTTGTGTTGAGATAATAAATATATATAGACACAGCAAGGAAAATAAACCATTGCAGTTACGCATGATAAATTTGAAAGAAAAGAATAGGAGAAAACATCAAAGGCCTTACCATAGTGAAGAGAGTCCCATAGTTTGGAGAAAGTTTTGCTAGCACAAATATAAAAAACAAACACATTGGAAATATTTCGGCAATCAATAAACTCTAAGAGAGATGATAAGTGTGATATGCCTTCATCAGTCCTTACAGACTCAGAGAGAAACTATGAATGATGAAGGCATAAACACACTCCATCTCACTTGGAGTTTATTGCCAAAATATTTCATATGTGTTAGTTTTTTTTTTTTAACTGTGGTAGCAAGATTTTCAACAAACTATGGGACTCTCCTCACTATGGTAAGGCCCTTGCTGGTTTCTCCTATCCTTTCTTTCAAATTTATCATATATAGACAAAAATAATAAATTAGGATATAAAAACTATTTAGTATTATTAGAAGAAACGAAAACCAACAAGCACCTTACTACAACGAAGTCCGTAGCTAGGTGAAGATCTAGGTGCTTGGTGTGTCGGTGTGGCACAGTTAATACATATGTTTACATTGGTTAAGCAACTAAAGAAGGGCGTAGTGCCCTTGAAACATCTCAATCAATGTAAATATTTGTGGTAACTGTGCCATCAAGATCTTCTCCTAGCTACCAACTTCATCTTTGTAAGGGGTTTGTTGGTTTTCCTATTCTTTCCTTTGATAATATATATTTAGGAAGAGGAAGAGGAAAACAGGAAGGGCATTACCATAGTGAAGAGTGCCCCAATAGGTCAGTGAAAATCGTGTAAATTTTGCTGCCACAGAGATCCAATACGTTTTTTTTTTTTTTTTTATTATTTTTATTTTTATCTCTGTGCTAGCAAAATTTTTGCTCACGTATGAGACTCTCTTAAGTATGGCAAGGTCCTTGCTGGTTTCCTCTATGCTTTTCTTTTATATTATCTACCAACCTTAGATGGTTCATTTTCCATAATTTTAGATCAGAAACTATGAATGATCATTCATAGTTACTCTGTGATTAAGGAGTGATGAAGGCAAATCAAACTCCATTTATTTTGGAGTTAATTGCCAAAAGCTATCCAAGAGGGGTTATTTTTGTATCTCTGTGTTAGCAAGATATCCACTGGACTATGATAAGACCCTTGCTGGTTTTCTCCTATCCTTTACTTATATGTTGATTATTTTTATTTTCAGTCAGTTGATGCCAGTAATAGAAGCCTAGAGATGTGTGAGAGCCCCTCCGAGAATGGTATCAAGCAAGAAGCAGTTGAAGAGTTAGATCCAAATGTGATAGTGCATTCATATAATGGCTGTGAAGAGGATATGTCTACCACACGAGACATAGAGCAAAGATTTAGTTCAATTAATATCGTTGAATCTCAATCACATGAAAGTACAAAGACTAATATATCAGTTAAAAATGAACATGAATCAATGGTGAATGGATTAGGTTATGATGAAAGTAAATTAAGTTCTGATGTTCAAATGAATGGAAACAAACCAATTGAAGCTAAGAAGAAGCTGAGTATACTGGAGCACAGACTGTTGGGGTTACCAGTGGACCAATTAAGCAACAGTGCCAAGCCTGCCACTCATTCCCCTGTTCAGGACATGGGAATGATGTTAAAAGCTCAAATGAAAGCAGCCAAACAATTTTTTGTTGAGTGTATCAAAAAGGATGACCCTGAGTGTAAGTATTAAGTTGGTGTTAAAAGATCAAGGCATTGGCATGTAAACTATGTAAAATTTGAAGAAACGAATATTTTATTTACATTAAGTTGCATTGTATAAATATGTGAAAAAAACATCACGGTTAATGATACTAAAACAATAGGATAGAAATAGGACGAGAGAAATTAGAGCACTGTGTATTGTATAGGACAAAAGAAATTAGAGCACCGTGTATTGAAAACAATACTCTAATTTCTCTTGTCCTATTTCTATCCTATTGTTTTAGTATTAAGTTAAATTGTCCTTTTAATTTCATTTTCATACTAGAAATATCTTGTAACTGAGATTATGAATTGATTTTGTTATCATCTATACAATCCTGTTTGGTACCCATTTAATATTATAATAATATTTCATAGTATGGTGTATTTATTTTAAAAGATTCTTGATATATTTTTATGTTTTAAATTACAGATGGTAATAAACTGGAACAACTGGAAGATTTGAAGGAGAGTAATAGTAAATTGGAAGCCCTTGTACAATCAAGGGTACAGAAATTGTCAAGTCTGCGCACATTCCATGCTGGGTTGCAGAATGAAGCTTTTCAACACCATACAGGTACAACAATAATAGACTAATAATTGTCTTAATTAAGAAAAAGAAAAACCAATTGCGATAATTGACTAATAGGATAGATTTGACAGAAAAACACAAAGATAGAATAAATATAATGGGGAAGGGGAGGGGAGTATTAGCTGTCAGGGATACCTCTTGTGTGTGACGTAACATATAATATGAGTGTCTAGTACCCTAGTTGTTATATGTTATACCTATGCATTTAATTTTCATCAGGGTTAGAATTCAATCCCCCCCCCCCCCTCTCTCTCTCTCTCAAAGCTTTCCTGTCAGCTAATGTTTACTTCCCTTTATCCATTTTTCCAATCGCTGTATTTTTTTTATCAAGTCTTTAATATTAGTTGATAAATAGTTACCGTTATATGAAAACATATACAGTACCGGTATATCAACCTTGTTGCGAGCAAAATGTGTAACTCGTTTTTTGTCAAGCTAAGCAAAATGTGTTAAGTTGTTTTCAGACATAATGGAGATGGCGCTCGACTTACACATATTGCTTTGTATGACAAAAAACCGAGTTACACATTTTGCTCACAACAACATTGATAGATGTGATTATGTTTATATAATATTAGGATAAAACCTGATAATTTGATATATAATATAATTTAAAAATATGTTTTTAATTGAAAATAGTAAGTGAAAATTAGAGCACATTGAATTGAAAAAAAAAAAAAAAAAAAAAAAAAAAGAAGAAGAAGAAGAAGAAAAAGAAGAAGTAAAGAAAAAGAAAAAAGGAGTCTGTAATTTCTATAGTAAATTAGGACTTTGAAACATGTTCTAGTGTAAAACATTTGGTCCTTCTTGCAATATTATACTATATGCCTACTATATAAATTAAAGAATCTTTGCATTTTATTAATTTTTAATTCAACAAGCTCTAATCTCTACCTACTCATTTTTATTAATATATATATATATTTATAAAATAAAAAAAAGTTTTGAAAAGGTGAAGTTTAGACCTGACTACATGTCTGGCCCACTCTTACACCTTAACCCAGATATTAAAACCTAATAATTATACTTTATTATTTCCTTTCTTGTGTCAGAACTGCAATTCAATTTGCTGTTTTAGGAAAAAAAAAAAAAAAAAAAAAAATCTTATCAGTTATTTAAAGTGTCCCTAACTCATTTGTCATCAGGTTGATGATGAAAAGCAGCTTACTTGTGTTCCTTCCTATTTAATTCTACCACATGAAGCAGAACATGGCTCTTCATGATGAGTCTCTTGGTGGTCTTCTGTATCTTTGTATCATTAGCTGGTCTCTGAAGACAAGTTAAAAGTAAGTAAGTACGTGACCAGCTTATCAGCCATTTGTTTATGCTGCCATTAAGAAAAGTACTGTATGTTATTTTGTATTGTAAACTTCCTCTTTTAGGGTAAATCAAAGGCCATGTTCACACCTTCAATAATCAATGCCCATAACTCTTACCATATTAAAGTTAACTAGCTACCTTTTTATTTTATTCAAAATTTTATAACTCTACATTTTTCAGAGTATTTTTATTTTACTATTATGCATGATAGACATTAGTACATAAGTTTTTTAAAACTGTATATTGCTAAATAATCTGGTTCTTGTTATTTTATATATTTCTTTACAAACTTTACCTGCCATGACCAAATAATAAATTTTATTTTATACCAGTACCTACACTATCCTTGGTCCTATAATAAATAATATGCTAAACATTTTAATGTTCTCTGTGTTTACTGTTAGTGTTGTATACATATTACCATTATTGTTAAGTGTTAATAGTATATTCCATATATAAATGTATTGTTGTGAAATTATATAATACTGAACTTAGAAATACACAATCCATCTACATAAACCTTTAAAATGAAACATGTCATAACTAGTGTTTTTATATGTATTTTATTTAACTATACTTTATTATGTAACTATCAAAATTTAACCTTTTGTTATATATTTAATAGTTTTAAAGTTTGCCAACCTAAATAAAAACAAAATTAATTGCTTTATAAAAATTCATTAAAAAGTTAAGTTTGTATTTGCAAGGCATTTTGTGCTAGAAAACAGTGATAAGAATGCAGAGATGTATTGTTCCAGACAAAGACTCTTGCACTTGTCTTGTGCATTTGTCGCTTGTGCAGGCTAGGATAAGAAAATCCAGCCTTGGCTTGTTCGAAGTCAGCTGCTTTCAGATGTGCAGGTTGCCACAATGAGTAGCTTGACTCTGATAGTGGTCGATAAGAGCCCGCAGTGCTTTCAAGTTCATAAGTTCATGCTTTTTGTTTTATATTCAAATGTCCATCCCTGTGCAAGAAAAATTAAGTAATTTTGCCCATTTAAATAACATTGTTTCTGAATTTCGTGGCAAAATAAATATGTTTAAAAATTAATCATGAGAAATGTATGGGTAGTATAAAGAAAATGTAGCTAAACTTCTAAACTTCTATTGTGGAAAATAAGTTTTTTTTTTTGTTTTTTTGTTTTCCCCTAATACACTAGAAATCACGTAAGGATGTGGGCGATTTATCGATTCCCCCTGGGCATCCAATAGAAGCTCCAGCTGTCAAGGTCACTAGGAGGTGGGGTAATGTTATCTAAATGGAGAGTTTTTAGGCGTTCTCTTATTGGTCGCATCCTTAAGTGGCGCGGACTGTATTTTATGATCTTTTTTTAGGGGAGTACCATAACTGAGGTTTACCCTTAAAGCTACATTTATGAATGACCATAAAAAATTAAAAAAATAAAAACTAAAATATTCAACAATAAAGTCACAGAAAAGTTTTAAACGTCCCTTTTTTCTGGTTATAAAGATTTCTTGAAACTCTCTTGATTTGTTAGTAATGTGTTTTTAAGGGATTTGAAAATTAACTCTTAATGTATACCGTTGGACAAAAGTTTCTGAACGATTTGTATAGGCAACCTGCAACCACACTATGTTATCTATGAAAAAACACAACTGCCGCCCGTTCAGAAGCTTTTTTCCAGAAGTGTACATATTGAAATTAACTAACATGCTAAAAGATTAACTCATTATCATATTTGGTTGTATTTTTTGCCAAAAATTTTCTGTTGCTTTTACATTCAAAAGTAACACTATTTATGCAGTTTTATTCAGCACAAAATGCTTTGTAAAAAACAAACTTTTTCTGTTTGCAATTTTAATACTAAAATTATGTATTACATTGTTAAATTAAATGAAAAGCAGAGTTTAACAATACGATTTATTCAATATTATGTATAATTAGCTTTAATTTAAGAAAAAGCCAAATGGAGTGTTTTTGCTGTGGCTGCGAATAAAATAAAAAGGTTGGATTGTATAGTGCCACAAGTAAATTATACATATTACCCATAAATACCCAAAAGTAATTAACAATTTGGTTAATTAGTGTATTCCCAACTACAAAAAATAAATATAAGGACAGCAATCACAAAATAATAATAATAATAATAATAATAATAATAAATGTAATTCAAAAAGCTGTTCCAAATTTTCATTTATTAATGTGGGTTTTTGACATTATCTTGTGTATTATGAACAATGTTTGGTCAATATCAATGAAGTTACCATTTAAAAGCGTACTGAATGAGTTTGTATTTGTATAAGAGCTCAAACCATACACTACTGTACCTCAACAATCATGTATCATTACTGTATCATTTGATAACTCTTCATTTTGTACACAAATTAATTTTTTAAGTAAATATTCATTCTACAATTTTTATGCTTAAAATTTCAGTGAGAAATAATGGCAATGTTCAGAGCTTTACAAAGTGCATTTCATGTTATCTATAATAGTCATATATAAAAATTAAAATATAATTTGAAGAAGTGCAATCAATATAGACTCCTATAGATATCAATATATCTCTTATAGGTTAAGTGCTCAACATCGAGGTGTATAATTAGGAAAAGAAAAAGGGGGGTGGTGGTTTGTCCTAACATTAGGTATTGCTTGCTTTTACAGGTATCATGCCTAAGAATGCAGAAATTCCCTTAACAAAATTAAGTAGAATTTTATTTACAGTTGTACTGTGGGTTATCGGTAAGTCTTTTACCACATCAATGCAAGTATATGCATTAAAACAAAGAGAGCTGTCCGCTGCTGCGTTTCTCTGCCTTTTACTTCACTTTTAACGGAAAAGGAAGTGCTGGAAAAGGAAACCATGAGATGGTAAAAGGGGGAGAAAAGTTGAGGCCAGCAGCAAGCTAGGCCTGAGCTACCTCCCACTTTTACCGTTATGTGATTTCCTCTTCCGGCACTTCCTTTGCCGCATTTTGAGTAAACATACACACTCCATGTTATGAGGAGGTGAGGGTCGACTAGGACAAGACAGGGTGGGAGTTATATGGGAGGCGATGAGTAACATGCAAACAAGAGAGGAGTGGGTGGGCAAGCACATTTTGGTGTGTTTTGATATAAGTGAAGTAAAAGGCGGAGAAGTGCAGCAGTGAACACCCCTGTTATTGTCATGCATCAACTTCTATCGTTGTCAGTAAAATGTGTAAAATTCTTTGGCTGACAAATTCTATGTAACCCACAATACTTTTAACAGCATTGTAGCCAATTAATACAATTCAATGTTGGATGTTTTGTATTTTCTTGTTAATATTTATTTTATACACGTATTTATATAAGCACTTTTCAAACTTTGTTTGGTTTTTTGCTCTTTTTCGACTATCTTAGCAACTTGAAGTCCTTTGTCTATCCTCTGTTACAAATTAATGAGATAAAAACAAAAACCTCAAAAACAACTGACTATTTACAATAACAATCATAGTTTTTAACAAGCATATTGTTTCAACTTGAAATTGTGTCATTCAACTTTTAATATTTATTTTGTGTGAAATACTTATTCATAAATAAATTTATTGCAACAATTTTGTTTATTTTTTTCTGCACTTCATAATTATATTCATAAATTCAATCATCATGAGGGTAAAATATTATAAGTTTACTGATTCTACAATTGCAATAATGATAGAGTTCTGTTCATGTCCTAGTTATGAGATTATAAGAGTGAAACATAACATGTCATTGTAGAATCAGTGTACCAATAATATATGTGTTGAGTGTAACCTATAAATGTTAGCCATTAAAGAATATTTGATGTTTATATCAAGTTTGTAATTATTATACATACCATGATAAAACTTTGTGAAATTTGTATGTGTTGTCAAGATAAATGTTATGAAATAATAATAATAATAATAATAAAAAAGTTTCATTTTCTTTAACAATTTCCATTGTTCATATATGACATCTCATTAAAGTTTTCTTGCAGCATTGAATCAAGATTATATGTTGCAAAGTATTTAGTCATGCCATTGCAGGTTGTAGTTTTTTTTTTTTTTTTTTTTTTTTTTTTTTTTGTTGCTATTTATAAATTGTCTATCATGTCAAAACGGTTCTTCTGAAGTTATCACGAACTTGATGCGTTGTGCATCTGCTACAGTAAACCTTATGTAGATGCACCATGCATCAGATTTGTGATAACTAGAGAAGAAGCATTTTGACGCGATAGAGATGAAATATTATTGAGATAAATACATAATCAATTTAAGGAAAAAACCATCGCGGTTAGGATCAATATTGAAGAAAAGGATAGAATAACCAGCAAGGGCCTTACCACAGTAGAAGTTCTATGGAGAGGTCGAAGTCTCGCATGGCACAGTGTTTTGTTATAAAAAAGTTCATTTTATAACTGAGAGCTTTCGTCATATATTAATGACATTATCAATCAAAGAAGAAAATTACTTGAGCACATCACCGTTACATTACATCATCATTACTGCTCGGTGATGTGCTCAAGTAATTTTCTTCTTTGATTGATAATGTCATTAATATATGACGAAAGCTCTCAGTTATAAAATGAACTTTTTTATAACAAAACACTGTGCCATGCGAGACTTCGACCTCTCCATAGAACTTCTACTGTGGTAAGGCCCTTGCTGGTTATTCTATCCTTTTCTTCAAGATAAATACATAAGGAAAATAAACCATCATGGTTAGTTATGAAAATTTTGAAAGAAAAGAATAGGAGAAAATCAGCTAAGGTCTTACAATAATAAGTTTCATAGTTTAGTGAAAATCTTGCTAGCACAAAGATAAAGAACTAACATGTTTTCAACACTAAACTCCAAGAGAAACGGTGAGATTTGTGTTCATCAGTCCTTGCAGACTGAGAGAATGATGGCTTTTGATTAACTATGAATGATGGCTATTAATGCTATTAATGGCTATTAATGGTGTTTCATGGTTTATCTAGGTATGATAGGGGAGATGAGAAAGAGGAAAGTGTAGGGTTGGTTTGAATGTTTGTGTGTGTGTGTTGACTAAGGCCAGGTCGGTCTACAGGGTTTCCAACTGTAAAACATTAGTATGCTAATTCCCACTGTTGTAATACTGCATTATTAGATGAACCAGGGAGATGTTTTAGAAATTTTACTCATTGAATGTTTTGTTGTGAGAGGCATCATGTTCAGCTTATCAATCATGGTGTTGTATTTGTCAAATCTATATAAAAAAAGAATATATTATAATGATAATGCTAGAGGAAACCAGCAAGGAAACCAGCAAGTGAGATGAGACACGCATAGTTTGGTAAAAATCTTGCTGTAGCACAAAAATAAGCTGTTGTTTTTATTATTATTATTTTTTTTTTAATCTCTATACTAGCAAGTTTTTATTTATTATTTATTTATTTTTAACTATATATGGATGAAATCTCATTACTATGGTGGTTTCTAGCATTTTCTTATTTTTAGGCCCTATAATAACCTAACAGCATTTTTTTATACTTATATTTTTTATATAGGCCAAGTATTGGCATACCTCAAACATCAGCTTGACCATGCTCATCTGCCTTCAATAATTAATAATAATAAAAAATATAAGGAATGATAATGAAAGTAATTTGCTCATTACTTAAATAAGATTATTATGAAGTTTTTGAAAGCTCTCACGCCCTGCCTACACTTCTATGCTTATATTCTTGTATTAATTCTCTCTCTCTCTCTCTCTCTCTCTCTCTCTCTCTCTCTCTCTCTCTCTCTCTCTCTCTCTCTCTCTGTATATATTATATGATAAAACTGAACTTATGGTCAGCCTATCCTCTATACTACAGCTAGACAGCTTATATAATATATATACACCGTGACCGTATATACGCATGACCATCAGTCGATCGTCAGTGATTATACTTGTACTCACTGTAATGCTTCAGTCTAACTATTTATTCAGCTATGTAGCAAATATGTCTATGATATATATGATATATAATAAATATATGAATATTAAGATAGAAATAAAACAAATATATTTTTTTTATTACTAACAATAATTTTCTTTATTATTTTTCTCTTACATATCAAAGTGTTATGTATATAATTTTTTTTTTATTTAAACCTGTGAGGACATATGTCTATATTTTAAACACATTCACATTTATTATTTTTTTTTAGGACTAAAAGGAAAACAAAGTGGGAATCAAGGGTGATATTATACTGTACTGTACATCTTACAGGTGAAAAGTTTATAATTATAATGTGAGGCTTTATATATACTCTCACAAAATATTTCTAGCACCATTGCAGCTAGAATGATTTTATTTTTTCATTAGTAAAATTTTAAATAGAATTAATAATAGATTTGGATTTTTTGTTTTTAAATATATAGAGCAAAAGGTAGGGAGATTACAGGGTATATTAGCATCACATTTATTCCTATATCTATATAATATATATGTTTAGTAAAATGTAAATGATTTCTAGAACAAAAAATACCAATTAGTTATATCATATTCTCTATTCACACCAGAAATTAAAAGCAAAGAAAATGAATACACATTATATTAATGTATATATCATAATTTTTCACATACTTGCTGTTTTTTTTTTAATTGGTGAGTGATATATAAAAGTAAAGTTGATTAAAAAAAAAAAAAAAAACAAACAACTATTTAGTAAAAGTAAATTAATAAAAAAATACATGAAAACGATCTAATAATAATTGTACAATTATACATAGTTTTTTTTCCTTATTATTATTATTCTGTCAAATTTAAAATGCAGTTTTCATAAACCTTTTTGACAAACTCAATTATTAATAATATAATAAAATAAAATACAATAACAAATAAGACAATTATTATAAACATTTGCAGTTATCTAATCAAGCTTCGTAGTTTTTGGAAAAACAAACAAACAATTATTACCTTTTATCTTCTTATTTTTGACATTTATTATATTTCTTTCTATTTTACTGCTGTTTCCTATATGACAACCATATATTTATCGTAAACTTTTAAAAGTCACATTTTTAACATTTATTTTGCGATTGTCAAAAAGACGCTTTGTTTGCATGGGGTATGCAGGTTTTATTACTTCTAAACATCAATTACAAATAGAATTTATATTTATATATTTTAACAGGCATATGTCTATCAGAATAGCGTTACGATAAAAGGGGTAGAGATGAGATAGAGGGCTTATAATAATCGAGATATCGTCACACGGTTATTTCAAATTACCCATGCAACTATATAAGAACAGTGTTCAATATTATAATCATCATCGACATAAAATATAATATTCTTTGAAAATGTATTTACGTACAATTTAAGACCAATTATTTTCATTAAACATTCAATAATTTGTTGAACTTATTTTTTCTTCTCCTAAATTCTTTTTTGAATCATATATTTTTATTATTAAAGTATTTTTGTCCCCAGGATCTCACTAAAATATCGTTACGCTTTCTGATTGATAATTTTAATAGGACTATTATTATAACATATATTACAACAATACATTTAATATTTTACTGTAGTATTTGCAGCTATATATGGATATATATAGCTTTACGTTTTTTTGCCTTATATATAGATATATAGTAAACAATTAGATCATCTTAACCGTATTGGACTTTAGTACAGTAATCCATTATACATAGTAGATTTTAACAAATGTTACATTTTTTTTTTACAGTTAAGATGCCCAAAATAATAGTAAATAATAATAAAAAAAAGTAAACATTGATGTTTATTTCACAAAAAACGTACTATTTTTCTGTGTGTTAATATTATTATTTTTTTCAAAAGAAGACTTGCAATTTATAGTAAAATAAACTCGGCAGAGCCCGCAACACTAATAATAAAATACTATAACAGTTTCCCTGTTCCCCTGTCTCAATTTTAACATGCTTTTTTTTTATTGGAAAATAGAGACTATTTTCTAACTGGAGCTAAAATTTTTCATCGATGCCGAAATATTTATTGCAGTTTACTTTGTGAACCTCAAAGCTTTATTTATATTGTGTTTTCCTGAATTTCAGCCAATAGGGTGAAAAACTTTCTCTGTAGCCAATTGACTTAAAATTATCCAGATTTTTTTTTTTTTTTTTTTTTAACTTTGCGATAGGCTCACAAGTCAATAAGCTACAATAAAAATTTAAATATATCAAGAAAATATGTAACTTGAGTTATTTTATATTGCCCCTTGATCGTTATACTTCATCATGTTAAATCAAGACAGGAACACGAAGTCAGTCTGCTATAGCACTTTGTTAGTACCGTTATGGGCTCCAATTTTGTTTATTTTCTCACTATATATAAAAAAACTTTTTTGCAAGTCTTCTATATTGCAAATATATTCTTAAATTGAACATTTATTTATTATTATTTAAAAAATATAAATTTAAGTTTTATAAATTTACTTAAAAAACACTGCATAAATAATTACCAATATTGTATAGTTTTTATTTTTAAAATAAAAAGTATAATGATGTCAAGAAACAAAAATTAGGTATGTACGTATAGGTTTGATAAACAATTAAGTTAGTGTGAATAATTTTATCTAACACACTTTACCTTCTTCTTCTTTTGTTTTTTTGTAAATTTTTTGCCACACATTTTTACACAATAATTTACGTATTATATTCTCAGACACACGACACACTAAAAGTACTAAATATTATACATTCATAAGAGACACAAATTCTAAAAGTATATTGTTCTTCATCCAAACCTCATTAAAACTTTTATATAATTATTAACTTTTTTTTTTCTGGCATTTTTTTTCTCACGTTCATACAGTACATCCACATAATTAATATATATATATATATATTTTTACATGTATGTTCACAAAAAAAAATACTAATACTACAATATTACACTATTAATTTATTTACTATAATATATTTATATTTTATGTTTGACGTCATTTTATACAACAAAAAAATCACATCAATTATTATGATCACTCTAAATTACTTATAATAACCATTAAAATTACAAACTTATAAATACATTTTTTAATATATAATATTTTTTTTTATTATTATTATTTTTTTGGAAAACAAACAAACTATAATAATATATTTATTTTCTATATTTTATTTTTGATGTTGTATTTTATGACGTCATGATGGATGAAGTGGTGGAGTTAGGGTGGCTGCAAAAACCATTTCCGTGTGTTGTATATATACGAGGAAACTTATGAGTTTCTGAAGTTGACGTATAAAACTCATACAATAATAAAGTTACAACTGAAGCCATATAATATACAATACACACGACAAAATGGTAAAGCACACCGCTGAACTCAAGGACCAAGCTGTCTGGTGTTTATTTCTTATTGTGATTGTGATTAACAATTTAATGTTATACCCCCCTCCCTTTTTCCCTCTACTCAACCCTTATATATAATATTTATATCTCCCTACCCAATGCACACATTGATTCTCTATTATATCTAAAATTATATAATATATATATACAGAGTAAATATATTTTTATTATAATAATTTATTGCTGCTTACTTTAATATTATAATGAATTTTTTTTATTTGCTTTTTTTTTTTTGTCAATTTATTATTTAAAAAAATCATTTCAATAGGGCATTATTTTATTCGAATATTTAAAGTTATTTATTTCTAATTTCCAAAGCAATGAATGCAATTTATTGTTCAATAATTCAATATTTTAATAATTTTGAATATAATTAAGCAACAATTAATTTTATAATTTTAGGCCTAAAATTACGTTTTTTTTCTAGTATAAATATCAATTTATATAATAAATTTTAACATGCATTTACAATACAGTTTATCTTATATATTATTAATTATTATCTAATAAATTAAATTATTATTTTTAATTACGACTTTAACTCGTATACACTGTAGAAATAGAGTGTCTTAAAATGACCTGTGGCTGGCTATAGTAACAGGCCAATCTTGACACTAAATTTCAAAATTATAAATATTATAAACTAGTATTACGTAAAAATGTATTGTATACATATTCATTAATATATACGTAATTATAAATGGATTATATACAGAGTAGTTTTTTCAGGGTTTATGGGGATAGAGCGGCGGTAGCGCTGCCATTTATAGACTTAGCGCAAAAAGATTATTTTATATTTAATTGTCATATTATATAAACATTTTTTTTAAATTTACAATACAATAACCGCATTTTCTTTATTATTATTTGTAAAATGAGCGCAGTCGTAAAAATAGGCATGACTTATCATGCTACAAACTTTTTTTTTTTTTTTAATTTTATATATTATATTATATCATTGTAGCGCTGGGAGTCATTCATTTATATATTTTTAATTTTTAAACTCAATGTATATAATTTTATGTTTTATAATTATAGTCACAAATTTTACAATTTTAATTACATAGTAAAAATTTAAATAATACATAATTGAACAGAATTACGTAGTAAACTGAATGTAGACCCTGTTTGTATTTTTTTTTTTTTTTGTATGAGAAAATAATGTTGACTTATTTTTGGCTTGGTTGATGAGATTTTGGTGTTCATCTTCTTTAAAATTTAAAATATTTAAAAACCTCTTCTCATTGATGACTATTTTTTATGAACGATTCTCCAAATAACCTGAAACATATAGAAATGCATAATATCATGAGATTAAGTAATGTTAAAATTTTTACACATAATGGATTTAAATGAGGTTGTAAAATGTTATGATAATTTTCATATCCTATGGATAAAATAAATAATATTGATTGATAAATGATAACTTATTAAAAGACACTTCATTTTTTTCATAATACTCGTCGAATGATATCAATATTTAACAGTAAAGTATATTATGCTAATAAATTTGATAATTTGTTTGTTTATTTATTTTTATTTTGTTCAAAATCTCTGATTTTTTTTTTTAGTAATATTATTCTCAGTCTTTTATTATTACGATTTTTTTAGATTAGATTATTATTACAATGTAAAATTTACGTATATAAGTGTAAATTTACGGAAGAACGTACACAACTAACAACTTTTGTTGCTTAATTTTTGTCATTCCTAATTGACACATCCAAAAATGCATTTCAGACTGCAAATCAATGCAATATAATTCAAAACATAACATAATTGCAATTTTTTTCTTTCCCGCTGAAATAAGACACTGCAAATTTTATAAGATAGTAAGATATAGTATATGTAATAGTCATTAATGTTTCAAATAAATTTTAATTAGTGTCATCATTAGAGAGAAAAAAGTTTCTGTAAGTTATCACTGAAAAACCATTGCTTTTTGATTTTTTTTTATCCCCTGAGGATTTGAATTGCATGGCACGCAAGAACTTCAACGAGGACTTCACACTCGATCCTGCTGGCATCATTACTAATTACACCCTCGAGGAGCAACAAACACAGAGAAGGAAAGAATAATCTTCTTTATCCTCTCACCAGCCTAATAATCTCTTTTCTCATTCATCTATATTTCATTTAAAGAAGCAAATTCTTTATCTACTTTGGAAGTATTCAAAAAATGAAAACTGTTGATGTAACTGTTTTGTAATAAATAACATTTCCATAAATGTGTAAATTTTTAGATGACGTGGGGAAAAAAGTGTTCGGATTATTTTAATATTATTGAAAATTTGACTATATCAATTATTAAAAAATAATATCAAATATTTAAAATAAAAGTGAATATATAAAGATAGTATTTTGGAGAATACATTGGAGTATCTTACTGCTTACTGCGTATGCAACCAGATGAACTACAACTTTTATTGTTCTTAAAATTTAGACCTAACAACTACGTAATAGAGAGATATCAACTATGCCTTTGCTATAGAGATTTGAAGTTTTGTTGTAATAATTTCACTATATCATAAAGAAATATTTTTGTAAATATTAAAAAAAATGTTACTACAAAATGTGTATAATAGAATTACAATGGAGAGACCAATACCACAAAAATGCATATTAAATTTTAGAAGTAAAGAAGAATGTTGTTTTGCGGTTGTTCCAGACAAAGTATGGTGCTGTCAAGATGTAAAACAATAAATCTCCATCTCAAAGTCTTGGGTATGTGTCTTGTCTTGGTCTTGGACATATTATATACGAAAGACTATCTCTCTCTCTCTCTCTCTCTCTCTCTCTCGTTCGCTCGCTCGACCAAAACATTCTTGCAAAACCACCATGCAAGCAAGCAACAGCAGTAGAAGTAGCATCTTTGTTTGATTTCCCTCTAGGCTAGCTATAGCTTGTCTTGCTATTACATATTATATATAGAACAAGAAGAAGAAAAAAAAAATGTGGAAGTGGTTTCGGCCACAGATGGTACTTGTTACATAACACCATAAACTCTATATTGTATGCATGTGTAACAGTCATATTAAATTGATAGTAAATGTGTTTCTAGAACTTTACTACGTATATGGTAATAAAACAATTATATAATTGTTGTCTTTATAAAACTTGTCCTTTGTAATGTATATGACAGTAAACATTTTTCGTAATAAACATATCATAGTATAATATGCAATGAAAATATAAAAATTAAAAATTATCAATATGAACTATTTAAAAATAATATATGAACAAAGATAGAAAAAAGTATTAGCATACTGAAATTTTTGTTTGTATACATTTAATATTGTAAAATAGTTTGGGTTAAATTGAGAGGTTTGTAACCTGACTTCACCCACTAAAAAAACGTTAATTATTATTATTAATCTTAGAACAAAACTAAAATTGTGTTTCAAGAATTTTAAGAATATTTAATTAGCTTAGTTTCATATTGGTTAATTCAAAAACTGCATTTATTCAATTGCTATATAAAATAAAATAATAAAAGTTGAATTTAAAAAAACTATTTTTTAAACATGTGTAAAGAAAATAAAGATTATTATTTGTAACGAGTATGAAAAAAGTATCTCTAATTTCGTTAAATTTAAAAGATAATGTAATTGTATAAAATATGATTGCAAATGTGTTGTTTTAATATTTAAACAGATTTTAATTAAATCATGTGCAATTTAGTTCTTTTAAAAAAGAAGTTAACGTGATATAAAAACAAAACAATTCTATATATATACAAACTTTAATTTAAATAAACAACAAGAAAATGTAAAATGAAATTTCTATTCTAAACATAATAATAAAAATTTGTATTTGTTATTTCTGAAGGGAAAAAAAAAAAAAAAAAAAAGAAGAAGAAGAAGAAGAAAAGCAATTTTCAGCTGGTATCTCAAACTTTAGTAGCCAAGCGTGACTATGTGTATATGTATATAAGCAAAACAATATTAACCACACATTTTTACTGTAAATCTCTCGCGCTCTCTCTCTCTCGCTCTCTCTCTCTCTCTCTCTCTCTCTCTCTCTCTCTCTCTCTCTCTCTCTCTCTCTCTCTCTCTCTCTCTCTATACAATAATATAGTACTTTGTTTAGAATAGAAGTGGTATAGCATAATTTAATATTCTAGAAACAAATGGTATGATCAGCTAAAAGTGTCAAGGGGTGCTCGACCATAGCAACAACCGTAATATGTATGTCTACGTGTCACGAGAAATAATTGATGGATGTCACATACGTGTGTACTATACATATGCACATACATATGTACATATACATATGCATATGCATAGTGCATATGTATATGTTTAACTTGCATTTATACTTTAACCATATTTTCAAATAATATTAGCACATGTTATTTATAATATAACATTATTTATTTTTAATAATGTTTATTATGTCTTTGTAAGCATAAATAATTATTTCATTTTGTTTGTTTTTTTCTGTATTATTATTTAGTTAAAAAATTATTTCATTCATTCTATCACTTTTTTTTCCTATCTTTTCTTTGAGGAGAAGTCAGAACTCTAATATATATAATTATATTATTTTAATTGATTACCATGAAAAAATCTAAAATAAAATCTTATTCATCCTTCAGAATACTATCAATAGCACAAAAAAAAAAAAAAAAAAAAAAAAAAAAAAAAAAGAGGGCTTTGAGTCTTATGGACTTAAAATGTAAAATTTCTTCATAATGACAACATGAACAAATTTTTCATTCACATATATGAATTTATTCTTAAGTAATAATTATATAAAATAATAAAACGTTAAGACCAGTTGACAATAAATACTTAAAATCATGTTTTCCCTACCCGACTTTCATTACATTACTATAATATGATCAATATCATAAAAATACAAAATAATAAATAAAAAATAAAGAAGTGCACTTTTATTAAATTTCATTCAAAAGTAGGTTGATTAATTAAAAATTTGTCAATTATGTAAGGAACATTACATTTTCAAGGGAATACATAAAAGGTTGATATGGATAAACATTATTTATAAAGACTAACATTATAGATTTAACCTTTAAATAACCTTTCTGTATAATGAACTGTCGTCTGTGAATGTTTTCAACTTGAAAAGCTTTGAATGTTGTCTCAAGAACACTTGTAGAATAATTGTATACTTACTATCTAAAATAATTGGTTTATAATGTTTGCTTTTCATCATATAAATATTTTTTAAATAAGAAGTAATAACATAAAAATTCTTATATATATTTTTAACATAATGTATTTAAAATTGATCCTATTATTTACGCACTTAAAAATATTGAAGATAGAAAATATATTTATTTTATTTTATTTACAATGTTCTTTTCGTAAGAATAAAGTAAACAGATAAAATTCTTTTTAAAAGAACGATCGAATTTCTTATTTTATTAAAGTAAACTTTACTGAAAATAACACAAACACTGCCCCTGCCATGTCCACCTAAAATTGGATTTTCCTTGTTGTTTTCATAGCATAACTGTAATATATTATACTACTGAAAAAAACAAAAGTTTTCTCAACAATTATTTGTACAAATAATCCAAACTAAAGCACGTTAATTTATTTGATAGTTATAATGTTTATTACAACGAGAAATGTGATATACGTAAATACAAAACACAAGGAAAGTATTGTATAAAATATAATGATGATCTCTTTGTTTAGTTTTTATGTTTAAAACCTTTGATATTTGATATTTTATGTATTTTTAAGTCCGTGCCATGGTTATTTTAACAGAAAATTTCATTATATTATTATTATATGTGTATTAATTGTTGTATAAAAAAATCTTTGTAATTTAGTTTATTATGTTATGTTTTTATTTTTATCATAGATAATTATAATGAAATTATGAAGTCTAGTAGCACAGTGAAGGAGAGTATAAACATTTATTTGCGATAGCTCAACTAATGCCTGTAAAAAAAATATATATTTTCTTTATATTAAATAAGAAGATAAACTCCGCTGTCTGCTGCAAACTGTTATACAAAATCTTACTGCAGTACAGTAAATGCCCAATAATAAAATATTTTGATGTAGAAACTTGTAATTATGTTGTATACACGATTGTGATAGTATATTTTACCATTCAAAAACTCGCGCTATGTTTACTTATGAGAAACATATTATGCTGAATTTACATGGTAAAATATTTTAAAACAATCGTGTGTACAGGATAATAAGTGATTTTTTTTCCTCCGTGCAGATAGCTCGCAAACTGACGTTATTTGGAGAATGTTAGAGTATCCTGCTGCTTATGCAACCAGTTGAACCCTTATTTGCTTATTTGAGATTTTAATCAGACTATATTTATACCTCAAGGGTAATTTGATTGTACTGTGCCCAAATATGTATATTGTGTTTGTATTATATTTTTGAAATAAAAACCTTTCCTTTGTGAATCTGGAAACTAATATTTTTACTACTAAATTTGAATTTTTGTGGTATATTGGTCTATGCTGTGTTCACAATCAAAAATATTTTATTGTGTTTGATAAAGGTAAGATTTTTTTTAAAAGAATTTTAATCGTTATCAATGTTATCGATTGTAAAGATACATATTTACTAAATTATTTTACAAAATTTGTTTTACTGAGCTATATAAACACGTATATGATAGTTTTAGCATATTGTTATGTTTTTAAAATTAGGATATTGGAAATTGTTAAAAGAGGAACTATATTTTCAAAGTAAATCTTTGTACGTTCTTTATGTTCAGCAAAACAAACACTAGAATTTTCAAATGAAATCGAGTAGTTTAAACAAATGTTATTTTGTTTCGAAAAAAGTTTTAATAATATTTTTAAATTTAAAAAAAGTTTCTAATTTGACTAAAATTTGCCACTAAAATTTGAATTTAAACATTTTCATATAATCTTTAAATTTGAATAACTTAAATATTTGATCGTGTTTTCACATGTTTGACGTAGCTAAACTTTTAAGTACTATTTCTTCTTTACTTTGTGTTAAAATTATAATTCGCGACTGTCTAGTTTGCGAGATATCAATCGGTAATGTTTGAGATCACATTTTGAAGCCAGAAAAAAAAGCAAGTATACTGTACTGAACTGGCGACGTAAAAGAGAAAGTTTAACATCAATTCAAGGTTTTTATACCTAAAAGACGTTCTGGTTATCTTTATTCGTTACTTTGGTCTCTGTTCTACATTTTGAATGGAATCTAAAATTTATTAAAACAACATCAAAAACATTTTCTATAATTTATGTTGAGTGTTTAATGCTTTTTAAAAATATAAAAAATTCAAGTGTAAACCCCCATGCCTACTACGTATTTAATGTGATCAGTGAACTGCTATTTGTAACTAAAATTTGAGGAATTACATTAAGCTAGTAAAACTTAATAAAAAAAAACTAAAAGTTTAAAATTCAACAACTAACAAACTGCATGCAACGTCAGAAAAATTTGTAGAGTAGATTTTATTATTTATGTATAATATATAGTTATGTTACTAGTGACATGCACGGTCAATAAGTCTTATTTTATATATAAATTTTATCCATTTTATTATATTATATAGTAATATATTCAGAAAGATTTTATTCAATTTACTTGGTATATATAATATATTGATTAAAAATTGAATCAACTATATTGTTGTATAAGTTTGATTTACAGTTACTTACGTTGCATAAAATACAAATAATGAAGATTTAGCTTTAGCTATATACATACAACATTATTTCAATTATATAATATACATGTACAGAACAGTTACAATTTCTATTTGCTTTGAAAGTAAACGTATAGGCATCTATTTAAAAAGAAAATATAGAAATGCTATCCATACATATTATACAGTAATATAACATGTATGAACAGCACTGAGTGAGAATACTCAATTTTTAGTTCTAAAATATTAATTTAATTGCACATTCTTGTATAAATATCTACAAATTTCATACTTAATTAATTGTTAATGAGTAATATTGTATTATTATTATTTGAATAATTTAATTTTTTCCCCAACAGTTTCATGATGGTTATATCATCTTAAGGGAATAGGTGACCGGATGATATCTCAAAAACTAAACGGTCGCGAATTATAATATTAACACGAAGTAAAGATGAAATGTTGCTTAAAAGTTTAGTTATGTCAAACATGTCAAAACAAGATCAAATATTAAAGTTATTCCACTTGAAAGATAGCATGCAAATGTGGAAATTCAAATTTTAGTCAAATTCTAGTAGTTTTAAATTTTTTTCGGAACAAAAACTTTTTTTTTTAATTAATTCAATTTTATTTGCAAATTATACCATTTTTGCGGGATATAAATAACCTAGAAAGAATTATTGTAAAAATAAAGTTGCTCTTTTGACTATTTCCGCTCCAAGTCGGTCCCCTACTGCATTTAGAAAAATTGTCATATTTCCAATGTAAAATATATGTCTTGATTTCTCTAGCTTTTATTAAAAAAAGTAATATAGAAACATTATTTATTTGTTAAAAGTTCCTAATTTAAACATCATTAAAAAAAAAGTTAGGTAAATAATAATAATAAAAAAGCTATATAAACTTAGTTTTAGTGTATACTGTATATTATATTGTATAAAAAAAAGGATCGAGGCAAACAAAATAAACCTTTTGTATCTTTCGTTTTACTTGCTTGCTTCTGTATAGACTGAATCATTCTAGTATAGCGTATATATTTACACAAAAAGCTTTATTTTGACCGAGCAAGTCATAGATATTGTACAGCGCATTCATTGAAACGAACATAAATCCCTTTTTAGCTTTCAATCTCTTTGCTTTATACGTTCTACCTTTACACAAGAGCAAAATATTCAAAATACTGAGCAAATATCTAAATTTCCCCCCTTGCAAATAGAAACATTAACTGTTTTATGCTGATGTATATGTTGTTGTTTAGTAAATCAAAAATATATACATGTAACAAAAAATTAACAATAAGGATGAACACCTTACTCATCCAATATTATTTTCAAATCATTTAAAGGCGTAGAACACGTTGA
The DNA here is from genome assembly GCA_949318235.1 of Ecdyonurus torrentis. NCBI lineage: Eukaryota > Metazoa > Arthropoda > Insecta > Ephemeroptera > Heptageniidae > Ecdyonurus > Ecdyonurus torrentis. Next base: position 22,474,819 of record OX439129.1, read on the forward strand.
ACAAAAAACATGTCTATAATATCCTAACATACCTAAATATCAACGTTGATTTGTCCGGAGTCATTGATTTCTAATTTATTTTCCATTTTCAAAATAACATCTGCGGGTTTGTGACGTCACGGGTTGCCTGTTTCCATGCGCGTGGACTAGTTAGCTGTGACGTCACAAACCCGCAGCTGCCATTTTGTAAATGAAAAAAAGAAAAAGAAATCAATGACTCCGGCCAAATCTACGTTGATATTTAGGTAAGTTAGGGTATAAACTATTATATATGTTTTTTGTTTAAGGTATTCTACGCCTTTAAAGTTTTGTTATATTATAGTTTAGAAGTGATGAATTGCTGGTCAGTTTAAAATTCACGTGTGACTTTATTCCCATTTTTTCCTAACCTGTGGGTGCCGTGGGTGCCATTCCTGCCTGTTTTTTACTGCTGCAGAGTTCTATCAAATATACAGAAATATAATGACACAGAAATAATAATAAAAGCATGGAAATACATTTTGTAAGAAGAAAACATTTCCTTTTAATTGCTTGCTTGAACTCTTTCTGCGACTCGACTAAAAGAGCAATATATATGCACCAGTTTTCTTTTCACGTATTTTTATAACTACTCTGGTTCATAATATTATATATTTAAGCTACACATATGACGTAGTTAAAAAATGATTCCACAAATGAATTTATATAATATAGCATGTTTCATAAGAATGATTAGTATCATGTTATATCCCTTCTTTTTACCATCTTAAAAGTCATTTTAATTACAATTTAACACCTTAATTAATAATTAAAAAAGTTATAACTAAAAGTATTAAACCTAACAAAAATAGTTATAATAATAATATAAAAAAAGCTATACATGTACTCTGCTATATTAATTGAAAAATGAATATATATATATATATATATATATATATATATATATATATATATATATATATATAATATTATGTACATAGGATAACCCTTTATTTGTATAATTATTGTTTTATTTATTAATTTAAGTTTGATTTAAATTGTTTCATGTAAATTTATCTTTAGAAAACACTTGTTTTCATACATACACCCGTCATACACAGATGCTACTTCATGTATTCAATTGTATTGTAAGTTTGAGAGTGAAGGAGAGAGGTTTGAAGTAGATCGAGTTTGGGGAGGTAGACAACACAAAGCAAGCATAAATTGATTTAAATGAAGAGAATATGCAAAGAGAAAGGTTTTCTATTATATATATATATATATATATATATATATATATATATATATATATATATATAATATACAAACACACACACATATGTGTGTATTTGATAATGAAATTTACAATAGTCCTCACTGTCAAATTTCACTGTTATTTTACACTCCTTGATGACTGATATACTAATTTTACTCATGTTTTGAAATGTTCAAAAGACTATGATGATTATACTATACCTGTCTGTTTTTGATACTATAATTAATATTCTATTATGTTATTATATAATATACAATAAATATTATTAATTATATATAATTTTTTTATTATTATTACGACTGATGGGTTTCAATTTTGCAACAAGAAAATTAATGCATTAACTTTTTTAAGACTTAAAATAGCGATCTATTTTTCTCTATAATAATATAACCACAAACGCTTATGGAAAAAAAATAATAACAATATTATCTTTAAAACATATACAAAAAATAGCTTTGGTTTTTTAAATTACAATCAATCGCATTTAAAAAAAAAGTAATTATGATTAATTTCGATGCTGAGGAGTTATGGAATTTCATTAGTACTATTATTATCATATTTTTTGCTGTCCAAATTTTATTTTACGTTGGCAGTTTTTTAGAATATAAGTTGCCAGCAAAGTAAATTTGACTTGATACAATTGACATTTTAAAACTGTAATAACAGCGTCATTTTTTTGAGGTCAGAAAATATTTAACTTTGATTACTTGTAATTAATTAACAGAAAATATAATAGAAAATATATTTTTGATTGTTATTCATTACAGTTTTCTTTGAAAACAATTTAGCTTGTTTAGCATTAAAACTTTATATTATTTTAATTTCTAATTTATATATATATTATATTATATAAATATATAATATAATATATATAAATATATAAATATATATATATAAATATATATAAATATATACATATAAATATATATATATATATATATATAAAAATTAAGAAGCCTTTGTTGTTGTAGTTCTTCTTCTTTATATTTTTTTATAAATATTTTCTTTGGCACTTAATTTTTGTACTTACAAAAAACTTTTAGGCTTAATTCCAAAAAAATAGTATAAATTATCTTATCTTTATTCTAGGTTAAAATATATTACCTCTTTTACACTAAAGCTAGTTTTCAAGTTAAGAATACCATTTTCTAGCTTGTTTGGTGCAGAGAGAGAGAGAGAGAGAGAGAGAGAGAGAGAGAGAGAGAGAGAGAGAGAGAGAGAGCATGTGAGATCAGCACAATTTGTTGCTGAGAAGTAGCCAGCAAACAAACCTTTTGGCCCAAGTACACTTCTTCGTGTGTGTATTTGTATGCCTGCGTATGTTCTGATAAAATAGAATTTATATTGAAAACTGTGGGCGTATAGAAACGTATTCTGAAAATTTTTTATTTAGTTATTGAATAAATAATATTATATATATTATATTTGCATTCAATTGCGTACTTTTTTTATTTTTTTATTTTTACTTTACGTATATATCATACAGTATGTCGTTTATTTAAAACTTAAAAAAAAAATTGTTGCCTTTAAAAATTATATTATCGTTGTTAATAAGCCTCTGTATAAATTAAATATCTGGTCAAGGTTTTGTAAAATAGGGCTGTCAAGCCCTCACAACGCCTTAATAAAGTTTATTATTATTATTATTATTATTATTATATGTTTCATAGTCCTTATAAAATTTAAGTTTCAAATTTCAGTATTATTAACAAGATATATTCATGTAACTATGGCAAACGACTACAGTTAATTAACATAAAATACTGTTAAATGAAATCTACTCATGATAGAAAAATACCAATGGAATTGAAAAAAAAAATGAAATTCACTCCTATACACACATAAATTAGTTAAATGTGTTAACTTGAAGGCTACCACCATTTTTAATAATTAAATTGAAAAAATATTTATATTTCTAAAAATTGTTTATAATAGAAGTGATATTAAATACTATTCTATTGGCTATAATGGACGTTACATAATACATTTAAATAAGCGGTATGTTGATTAAAATGTCTATATAAATGTACTCATAAATGTACCTATAAGTAAGGCAAATAGAGTAAAATTTGCTATCACAGTGTATGGCATGTATATCGGTCTTACTTTACAGGATCTTCATTTAAATAACTTAAAGTTAGCCATCCAATTTTTATATACAAATGCAGTTTATTCATCGAAAGTTTATAAAAATCTTACTGTTAGTATGACTATAATGAATTTGAATTATAGATTTCGTATACAAGTAAATTACGTTAAAGTTGAGTTGATATTATATTGTTATAATCAGTGTATTTATAAGCAAAATTAAGGAAAATAAACCATTCGTTTAGGTTGATGATAGAAAAAGAGAGAGGAATGCAACAAGGGCCTTACCATTATAGTGAAAATAGTCCCATTTCAACGAAAATCTTGCTAGCACAGAGATGTATTATTATTTTATTTTACTCATATAGAACACAGTACTGTACATAAAGTTATGAGGTCCACGGTCCACCTCTGAATAGCTAAGCTTCAAGGAATTTTTTTTTCACAGTGATCCGTGGTTGGCTTTTTGGAGCCCGCGAGGAGTATCTCTCTTATATTATTTACAGAATTTAATTTAATTAAGCAACTGTTTTAATTTTTTAAATTTTATATTTTGACTCAACAAATAAACTTTACAAAGTTAATTGATATACAGTATATTATGTCAAAGTAAAGTTTAACCAATAGGATCTGTAGTTAGTGCCATGCACGTCACACGTCAGGCAAGAACTATACAACATTCCGCCGTCGTCGTCAGTGCTCGTCTCGCGATTGTCACGAATCAGAGTCCCCTCCGGAGGGAACTCTGCACGAATAGTTGTCCTGTGTGTGTGTATCAGGGGGAGATCATAGTAAAACCGGGGGAGATACAGGCTCTTGCCGCGTTGCCGCTTGAAGAAAATTTTAGTCAGCTGGAAGTAAATCGCAAACGGCAAAATGCAATGTTGCCCGATGCTTAACAAAATTAGGGCTGTCAAACTCGTCAATCTGGCAACGTTTTTCCCTCCCCTTGTTCACCCTGAGCTACCCTTCAGCCAATCACCCCTTACACGCCGCCTGCTCTCCACCAATCCAACTGCCAGGGTGGATTTTAAATTTTTTACTGCCCTTACAGTTCCCGCAATTCTGCCGTTTGCGATAAAAATTGAAGAACGCGCCGCTACCAACTTTCTCTTCACTGCTGCCTATATAGCGGGAGTATAGCAATGCTCTATCCTTATTATATAGATCAGTGGTGTGTATACATACTGATGTGTTGTGTTATCACGATTTACCTGTCCTCTGTCCTCTTATACCTGGTGTCGTGATCAGTGATCACTAAACCCACATGTTGTAATACTTATATTGTGCAAAAAATGATATATTATAGCAAAAGAAACAAGTAGTTTATTTTGACATTTTGGACTGCTATTCCGCATCAATGCTCCGTGACCAAGTGTGCAGCTCATGGATGAAAGTGGACAGTAGAAAACGCTATGTTTTTACAAGAACGTCCCAAGATGTAAAGGTAAGTGAGCTTATTTTCCATATATAATCTTTCATGAAAGCCATTGATTGCTTTACGATGAAGAATAAAATATTTTATTATTTACTTTTAATCATGTGAAAGATTTTCCTATTTATAAATTTTAATGAACACCAGGAAATACAGTACTGTATTTCAGTTTGACTTACGGTAGGCTGTAGAGCCTTACTCACTGCCAGGCCACTTGTACCTAGGCGAGGCCATGCGAGGCGACCCCACAGAGGCCACAGACCTTGCCAAGTTGCCTACATATAAGGTAGATGTGATTCGCATACCCGTTTAATTTATACAACCATATATTTCACGTTCATTGCTCGCACGAAGTAAATAAGAGTTTTTGCAAAAACAATGCGTGATAAAATTATAATATTTATGCTGTAAGCAAATAATAAATGTACGGTATATATTGTGATTTCTAATATCTTACTTTATTATTATTGTCTTTCGGATTAATGAATTTGTTTAATAACAATTAATTAATTTTATTAATTAATAAAAATAATTAATTAATTATAATTAATATTATACTGCTCTGTTCTAACCCGACTCGATGCAGAGCTCTGTCAAAGTTTTTCGCGATACAAACGGGGTAATAATTATCACCCTTGTTACAAAGACGGTACTATTATTGTCAAAAGCTAAGCTTGAACACCTTTTGATATGAGAGTAAATACCTTAATTCTTACCCTGTTGAAAATTAATGTACAGTATAATTGACGTAATTTTACAATCTTTTTCATAAAAAATTGAATTCTATTGGCCATACAATGCGATCAGATGGAGATTTCAGTTGACGCTTAACTACATGTTATTTCCATATGCCAATAAAAGTAGACTTTTAATGAAAAAGACTGTACTGTAGTATTGATGTATTTATGGAAACAACCTTATATTGACATTTTTTTTAAAAAAAAGTGTAATTATATAAAAAAAAGAAACGTTATTAAAAATTAATATACAGTATAATACATTAACATTTATTTTTTATTACTTTTAATTAAATAGATTGATTATAGATTATATACATTTTAATATAATTATGTCACTTTTTTTTCGTCCGCTGTCTTGTACTTGAGTTTTTTTTTTTTTAAATAGATAATAAAGGAACTTGGGATTCATTTATCTTATGTTAGTGAAAGAAGCAATCACTCTCAAACTTTTATACGTATCTGCCACTACTACTAAATCTTAATGGTTTAAAAACTTGTGACCTTCGTTATATACATATATACAGTACACACAACACACGTTGGTTTTACAGAGGAATAAACGTATAACAAGGAAGCAAGTAATCAATCTTTGGAGCTCTACCAAACTGACCACATCTGTCACCACACGTTGCACATTATTGTCGTAGATAATAATAGATATATAATAAAGTGAGTTTTTTTTTTTTTTTTTTACACGATAAAAATGTTTTTATATTTGTTTGCTCAGTGAAATCATTTATATATAACCGGCAAAAATATTATAACATAAGAATATTGAAATCAAACACAAAGGATTAAATTTTTTTGATACGGTTCTATAAAAAGTATATTTTTTAATGACAATGGCCCAAATTTTTACAAGAATATTAATCAATTTTACATTATTTTCTTTTAATACATTATACGCAATTATAAGACGCGTGATAAAAAAAAAATGAAAGAGGATTTGCTACAAACGGGATAGTAAAGTGTATAGGTTATCGGAAATAAAATATTATAACATGATTTCTAATTTGATACACTTAAAAGTATCAACAACATATTATATTATTTCAATATAATACGATACAACAATATTATAATATTATATATAATATTATATTATGCAGTATCTAGATGTTGTTTTTATGCTTTTGGCTTTTAGTAAAAGAGAGCAAAGTAAGCTTTAAAAATAATGAAAAAATAAAATAAAAATGAAAGTGATATTTTAAATGACAGGGCAAAAAAAAAAAAAAAAAGCAATAAAAAATTAACCAAATGCGAAAAAAAAAAAAAAAAAAAGAAGGAAGAAATTAATATTATACGGGAGCAAGTGGAGAAAGAAAATAGAAGAAATTGAGTGTAAATTGTATAAAAAACGCTAAGTTCTTTTCTTCTTTCTCTCTATAACTACAACAAAAATAAAAAGCATGGAAAATAAGAAAGAAGACGAAGTTGTCGTAATTTCGTTTTCTCTGATTTTAACAGCGTCCGGAGTCCACTAAAAGCTTTTTTTTTTCTTTTCCTTATATATTTTATTCGTATGAAGTTTTTATTCTCTTGCAGTTGAGTGCTTGTGTTTGCTTTAGAAGGTACTATAAACTTGCAATGCTGCTTTTAGCAAACTTATTTTAATGCATTAAATGCATTTCATATCAACCTTATAACGTATGTATATAATATAACAACTTTTCAGTGCAATCTTTGTGTAGGTTTAGTTTATATAACTCGTAGAAATAAATTTTATACTATAGTGTAGTAAAATTTTAAATGTAAAATCATATTACTATGGTACAGTTTTGAGTGTACAATTTTCTGCATCAATGTATATACAAACAAATGCATACTATAATTCTATAATGACAAGCACACTTTGTAATAAAAACGTTTAAAACATTTTTTTTCCACGATACTATCATACTTTTTTTAAGCTCTATGAAATAATAATAATAAAAAAATGAAAACTGTTAATGGAAGGTTTTAAATTTTGGAATTTAATGTATAACCATTTGAAAACAAGAAAATGATTTTTTATTATATAGTATAATAAATATTATTACAAAATATATTTATTTTAAAAATTTGACAAATATATTTTTACTATATCGTCTTAAAAATAAATCAAAAATAAATTTTATGTTATACGTGTTAAATAAAAATAAAAATATATACCATACAAAATCAACTGAAAAATGTAATATTTATTACATACAGAGCTTAAGATATTATAACATAGTATATCAATATAATATATTCACATATAATAACCTATTATTCATTTTATATATATTATATAGTATGATGGCAAAAATGTAAAAGGGGATTTTACATTTTGAGCTTTACCAGTAAATGTATATTTTACATTATAGTCTATAACTACGTATAATATATATATATATATATATATATATATATATATATATATATATATATATATATATATATATATAGTACAGTATATATATATATATATATATAGTACAGTATATATATATATATATATATATATATATATATATATATATATATATAGTACAGTATATACGTAATACGTACTCTTTATACTTCTTTCATACTATATAACATCTATATAGCTAAAAGTCTATACCACTTACGTATACATTATAAGTTAGTTTCTCATAGTTCACACTAGAGAGAAAGTTGTACGTGACGTATAGATATGATTAATGACTTCATATATGTTGTTCTAGGGTGGGTTATATAGAAAGGGTGGCAATAGCTTACTTGCTAGTGTTGCTTTCTTTTTTCTTTTTTTCTTTTTTTTTTTTCCTTAGATATAAAGACACGGTGTAAGTTATTTCATCACGTTAAAAGTTACCAAAATCTACGTATCTATATACGTATTCCGTTAAAAGGTCAATGTGCCTTTTTTTATTTTTTTTTCCTACATTTTTTATGAAAAAATTATACAAATAATGCTTTAAAAGTGTTACAAGTGCTTTTAAGACAGTGTATAAATCAAGATTAATCTCTGTGTTTGTCAAAATAATACAATGTCGCTCGTCACTTTCTTTATATTTTATCATTCGTAATGATAGATATGTTTTTTATTCATATTTATACATCACAATGATGTAATCTGTTGATCTTTATTAAATAATTACGTATGTCAAACAAAATATCAAACATGAGATAGACTATTATTAATAAGAGAAAATAATACTTTCGTTAAGACAATTATTCATTCTGGTATGAAGTACTGATAATAAAGTGTCTTTTATGAAGGAATATAATTGCAAAATACAGTTTTTCATCTTGGATATTTTTTTACGAAGCTTTATTCTCGCACATTTTCTTAAAAGAAACTTTCCATTTGCTAAAGACAATTAAAATAATAATAAAAAAAATTACAAAAGAAAAGTTTTAAATTTAAATTATTGATAGTTTAAAAATTCTATTTCGAAACAATAATTGTAATAAAATTACAGTGCAAAACTATTCGAAAAAGTTAGTTATAATAGTGAAGCTATAATTTATACACGTACAAATAATTGAGAATTGACACATATACAGATCTGTATATGTATATTTAATGAAAAGTTCTGATATAAAGCAAAGATGATAATAATATTTGCAAGTATCGTACTTACCACCCCCGTGTTCTGGAAATATATTTTGTATCCAGTGGGCGAGGCCACAGATGCAAGATGTTGTGTTGCGGTGAACAAAACACGTCCGAGACGTCATTCTAGAAGTATGTAGTAATCTTGGGCTGGCATTTGTGTGGAGATTTACCAACTTGACACATCATGGACACACTCCAGCAAAAAAAAAAAAAAAAAAAAAAAAAAAAACTACATCTTTTAAATTGTCCTTTCCCCCCTCCCTCCCTGCCCTATCTACATTCAATTTGACATTATATATAAATTGTAATAACATTAACAAAACATTTTACAATTAAAACAAAAATTATTATAAAAAAATCACACATATTATACAATGAAATTTTTAACCACAGTTTTGAATAATTATATAATACAGTCCCTATTGTTTTAATACTTTTGAAATATATCCAAGGATTAATATTTTATTTTATACTCTATTATCTAACAACATCGAACATATAGACCAACAAATTTTATTAAGCTTTTTTTTTTTCTTTTTAATTTTGTTATACAATATCTATATTTCATGTTAGATAATTTAAATCCCATGAAAACTAATTAACTTCCTGAGTAACTTCTATTTTGTGACTCTTTTTTTTATAATATATAATTATACCATTTACACATTAATTTTCTCATAAATATATATTTATGTTTATGGAATTTATTATTTTTATTTTACAAGTTTTTTGCTTCTTATTTTTATAAAGCCAACAATATTATTTATTTTATTATTTTTAAAATTTATTATTATTTTTTTAATTCCAATTCTTTTATTGACAAACATTACTTTTACTTTTTTACTTTTTTTTTGAGTTTACTATCACACATATATTTATGTATAGCCTACACCACAATTAATTAGATTAAACTAGAAAAATGGGATCACAGCTTGGACTAATTTATACACCATATTTATAGCTACTTTTTATACTATTAAACCTAATTTCTAAATCTAAACACTTGATCATACTATTTGGCTTGAATTTATAGTTGTTCTAGGTCTTTCTTTTTTTTCATTATAATGCTTACCCCTAGAAAAAATATGAAGTCACAATTTTATCTTTTTAAAAACATGCATAATTATAAAATGTTCACACAGAATGTTATTCATACCATACATTTACAGGAATATAATATATTTATTATATACGATTATATATTTTCTATAGTATATATAATTTATATATACAGTTTTTTTTAGTCTACAAAATGCTTTATGGTACTTGAGAGCGCGAAAAGCTTTTAATTAATTAATTAATTAATTTTAAAAAAAATTTAAAATCAAGCGCATCATTTCATTTATTATAATTATTATTAAATACAACTTTTACTAATATTATAAGTTATTGTAAAGAATTAAAGGATACAATTTGGCAGTTAATACTGAATTGATTTTTTTTTTCAGTTTATAATAAGAAGAAAAATTTATAATTAAAAATTTGACAAGAAGAACACATTTTTTCTTTTTTATCAAATATTATTTTACAATATTTTGGTCCTTATTATAATAATTTTTTAAATGCGTTTATTATTATTTTTTTAATTTCTCAATTGTTAAAAATATACTATATTATTAAATATACAAATACTTTATATATAGGCCAAGACGGAAAGACAATTTTTAGCAATAGAGAAATTATTTTATATTTTGACTTTTTCTTCTTTTAAACTTCAAAATTTTCTCGTCTAAGAAAATACTAAATGTTAATTATTCTGATATTATTCTGGTGTTATAAGTTAAATTTTTGATTTTTTTTTATAAAATATTATCTTATATATTATTATATATATATATAATAAGAGCATTATTAAATATTAATATTTACAATAGTATTATAATGACTCTTATTAACTGCTTCAAAGACATTGTGAGATCTAATTTTTTTTTAAATAGGAAATAAATTTTAAAAATCTGAAAAGAAAAAAAGAATCCCCAAAATATTGGGAACTTTTTTTTTAAGTTTAATTATAAATTTGTTTTAAAATCCGAAGTCTCCACTACAATCCATGCCATAATCTGCATCATCAAAATCACCAAAATCATCATCTACGTAATGTGATAATTCATTATTTGACATTCCATTAGTTAAATGTATATTATCATAGTGATTTGATATTTGTAAATCATGATGACTTCCTGATCCCCATCCCCATCCTCCACCCCACCCCCAACCATGACCCCAATTAGATAACGCTGCTCCCATAACTACTCCAGTTGTAACATCTCCAACGCCACCACCTCCAACCCCTACACGATCACGTACTTCCACGGTACTTGGTACTGCAGTACCGTTTGGTATTGTTGCTTGAGTCTGACCAGCAGTTCTCACGTAACCATTTTGTTGAGTATAAGCACCGCCATCTTCTGTTGATGTTGCGTAAGGTGGAGGTACTTCACCAGGTATTGATCCTGAAATATAAAATTTTAAGTTTATTATTTTTTTATTAAAACAAATAAGGTCCAAATCTGCAGAAATTATTTAGGAACCTACAGTCCACTTAAAACTTAAAAAAAGAAAAAATAAAGGGGGAAAAAATTCAACCGGATGTTTTCTTTTTATTGTAACTTGTAATTCAGTCAGGGGCATATGAAGGGATGGGTGGTCCGGAGTCCGGACCCATGGGTAAAAGGGGGTGTCCATGCTCACTATAGGCTGGAGCCCTCCCTCGCAAAATCCTTGGTACACTACTGAATTAAGTTATGAGGATTAATAAATATCATGCGCTATAACTGCAATAAATACACTGATATATCATGTCAAATTTTTGTAGTAATCTGCAAAAAAAAAAAAAATATATACAGGTATGTATATTTGTTTAAAGTAATCTTTTTTGTAACTTTCTGTGGGATAAATACTACAAATTTAAATTTTCTGATATTAACACAATTATATTATTTTTTTAATGTATGCTTATGCAAATGTTTTTATATATAGCTACTAGCTAGAAAGTTAAAACAGTAAAGTTAAACTTTTGTGTTCTATTTTTTCTAACAATCATATTATAAACTTTTTTTCTCGCTATAGAAACGTGCGATAATAATAATAATAATAAATATTAATTCGAAAGTTTTTAGCATGAATATTTGGACTAATTTTTAGTTCGATGTTACAAAAAAACAAAACAAAAAAAGTTTACATTAGAAAAATCAGCACAGTTTACAATAAAAATCATTATTAATTTTCAATGCCCAAAGTAATTAAATTTTTTTATAAAATATTAATTGCAAGGAAAAAAAAGTTATATAATGTAACAAAAATATAATTTTGTCTTCGTGTATATATATAAAAAAGGAAAAATGGGAACGTAATTCGTTTACATGGTTATTATTTTTTAACGACTCTATATGAATAGAATAAATAGTAATAAAAATCAGCAATGAAGATATAATCTGAAAATTAACTTGTAATTGAATTTTCTTATATAATTTACTCATTTCAAATAAAATTGAATTATTGTTCAGTCGAGTAAAGAACCATAATACCATTATATTGAAAAGTATCATATCATATTATATTTTCTATCATCGGTCAGCTGAAAAATTGATTCTTGAGTTTTATTTATAAAAAAACTATATCATATTTGATATTTGTTATATATAATATATTTTATTTTTTATTTGATAAAACATTTTTTTTTACTATTCTTGTGATATAGATCTATTTCATGATTGCTATATTATTTTTCCTCGTTCTCTATTGATTTTTTTTTTAGTACGTCGTTTTCAACAGTTAATTCAAGCTTTGTCTAGCATGCGAAGATCAAATTAAAATACATTTTAGAAAATGTGTAGCAGATATGTAGGATATGAGAGAGAGAGAGAGAGAGAGAGAGAGAGAGAGAGAGAGAGAGAGAGAATGTAAAGGAAAAAGATAGTATAGATGAGAAGAAAAGAGATGGGGAGGACTATACCTTGATGGTTCAAGTGCTAGTTCAGTATAAGGCTCGTGTGAAAGGAAAAAAATATAAAAAAAAGAGAGCAAAGAACGAGAAATGATGAGCAGCAAAGATAGAATGTGGCTCCGGAAAGGATCAAAAGCTCCTTCAACTACTTTTTTTTTGTATATAGATGTGTGGGTGTGCTTTTTTTTTTTTTTTTTTTTTTTTTTTTTTTTTGATCGCAGTTCAAGGTAGAGCACGTTTAGAATGGTGATGAAGAAGAATCTTCTCAGGCTTGAGCACTCGACTCTCTGTAATATTACGGCTTATAACAGTGCAATGTGATGGTGTGCTCTCCTGCCTGCCATAATTAGACTTCTTTGTGAATCGCGAACAATAGAAACACATGCGAAAATTTCCTTTCTCTCCTTCTCTCTATATTATACTACGTACATCTCTATATCATTCTCTCTCACATTCTAATCCACCTTTTCACCTTTTTATCATTTTTTTTATAGAAATTCATTTTCAGTATTTAAATAAAATATTTTATTAAAAAATTATGAAGCTTTTTAGGAGCTTGGCTAATTTTTAAGGAGCTTTTTTTTTTCTTCTTCCTTTCTAATATTTATAGGTGTAATTGTTTCAGTATCTTGAAATACGCCTTCATAAATTTCTAAACCTTTCCTTTTTGACTAATAATTCTTGCTAATGAATGGACAGTTCTTTATAATTAGTAAATCTACACAAAGGAAAGAACAAAAGAACATTTAATAAAATCATTTAATTCATTGTATAACTTAATTTCATATTCTAATATATATATATATATATATATATATATATATATATATATATATATATATATATATATATATATATATATATATATATATATATATATATATATATAATATATATATACTGTATAAGACAAATACAATTACTTTCTCATGCAGTATTCTACCTTTTCAATTCTTTATTTTTTTTTTTGGTATGCTTTTAAATGCTATTATATTTTTTGTTAATAAAAGAAAATTGAATGTAAAGAATTCTGAAAATGAATAACGAAGTAGAATAGTTCAAATACGAATTGTGTATTCTTTTATAATAATTTTGTATACATAAAAAAATAAGCTCAAGGGAAGTGGATAATTTTAATGGCCAATAAACGTAAAAGCAGAACAAAATATTATTCTATGGTTAATGTTTATAATGAGTCCTCTTTATTTCTTTTGTGGTTCACATTTTCTACCGCTTACTACATAGAACAGCAAATTAAAACCAGACAGAATTTATTTATAAATTATTAATTCTCTCTCTCTCTCTCTCTCTCTCTCTCTCTCTCTCTCTCTCTCTCTCTCTCTCGCATTCTCTCTATTTTTATCAATGAAATAATCAAAATTCAATTGTTCATTTATCTGAATAAAAATGCTATTTTTAATTTCATGTTCAATGGTCTTTTGTTTAAGTTTAAGGTAAATATTTCCATTGAAAAAAAAAATATATAAAAATAAAATAAAAATACCTATAATTGATTAAATTTCTAAAAATGTTTTTTTTAAATATATAAATATATGTGTGTGAATAAACGTCATATGTTTGGGTAAAAAGCTGTAAAAAAACGGTAAAAAAAAGAGAAAAGAAAAATGATAGTTACATAACTGTTGCAGTTTTATACTTTTCTGATCTTAAAATCCATTTCGTCTGGTATTGTAAACTTTATAAAGCAGGATACAAAATTGTGGCTGATATAACAAACATATAACTATCCATCCTTTTGCATTACTGTAATATTGCAAATATCTATGGGAAAAGCTTTCTATTCATCTCTCTCTCTCTCTCTCTCTCTCTCTCTCTCTCTCTCTCTCTCTCTCTCTCTCTCTCTCTCTCTCTCTCTCTCTCTCTCTCTCTCTCACTCACTCACTCACTCAAAGATCAAACAAGAATATATACATTGAGTAACATGGTGTATTATATAGGTATAGTAGATAGACATATTATACATTCTAAATTTATACTACGAGTATATGTTGTTGGTATTACATATATACAAGGCGATGTAATGTAATATCAAACTTTACATACATGTAATGCTTTTCCTGTTATTAGCTTTACAAGATGAAAGAAAGATTATACGTACTCATCGAAGCATGAAAATTATAAAGCATTTTGAAAAAAGAGAGAAAAAAACAAATTTTTAATATAAAGTGATTGGAATATTAAAATTGCCTTATATAATAAAAAGAAAAATGCATAATTGTAATCATAATCATGAAAAATATATATATTAGATTAATTTTGTATTCAGTATGTGTATAATATAGTTGTCATTATAATAGCATTAAATAATAAAATAATATTACTTAGTTTTATCTATAAAATCAAATCATGAATATTTAGATTTGTAATTTAAATGTTCAATAAAGTTATTTGATATATTTTACGGTATTAAAACCCACACAGATATATATATATATATATATATATATATATATATATATATATATATATAGAGAGAGAGAGAGAGAGAGAGAGAGTTTTCGTCTGTAAATAGAGTACTGTGATGTGATGACGCAGAAAAACAATGTTGTTGTAATAATTCATGAAAAAGCTTGAAAAAAAAAATGCTATGCGATATTGAAATGAAAATGTTAACAGCATAACAATAAAAATAAACGGCATAAAAATATGTTGCGTTGTATCTTTTTATTAGTTTATATTTTTATGAGTTTTTCTTTTTTTTGTTTTCACCAAGATTATTTCCTAAAAATACGAGAAAAATAATATAATAAAATTAATCGTGAAAAATTTAGAACTTTTTTTTTTAAATCGGAAAGACGAAAGCAAACAGCAAGTTTGTAAAGATAAACTCAATTGGAATCAGCAGTGTGTTTTCTATTACGAAGTTAACAAAATTCTTACATAAATAACAAAGCAATCAGATGAAATACGCCAGTAAAAATATAATAATGGGAAATAATAAGGAAGTTTGCAGGCAATGTGATGGACTTACCGTAGTATGGAATGGTGGGAGGGCACCTTGCAGTTGATTCTGAAGTTTGTTGTTCCAAAGACTCCACTGCAGATTTCTCATCAGGTGGCTTTGGTGGTTGTGGTGGAGGGGGCAGCTGTAACATTAGAACAAAAGAAGAAACATTAATATCAGTATCTCGTTTTACTGTACTGTACATCTAAAGTAATTGGCTTTAATAATTCTCTCAGGAAATTCACCGTCTAGCTATTTCTAGTTCTTCTTCTTTTTTTTTTTGCAAGTAATAACTTGATTTGCTGCAGGTAATTTTGAGATAAAATCAATATGGTATAAGTATTCATTATTCTTTAAAGCTCGATGCAATTATACAGTAAGGAGGTGATTCGTTTTCTTCTTCTTTAATAATTATACCAAACATTGGATTCACGGTTTAGCACCTGATTTTTATGATGTCTTGTGATGGTAATGCTTTTAATAATAAAGTTTGTATTCATCTTGAATAATGAACTAATCAACGATTCTACAAGTACGATGGGACACGAACGACTTTTTGAAATTTCGCGTGTCATTTATTCAATGTTAAAAGATAGGAAATTACGCCAAAAAATTGACAATCATGTCCTATCGTACCTATAGAATCGTTGGAACTAATACAACTCCAGCTGTTAGCATTATTGTAATGTTATCTTGTATTTAAAGGTTTCTTATCAATTTATAAAAATGAGTCCTTAGATCTCTATTAAAATGTTTCTTTCAATCTCTCTGAATTGTTCAATTAATTCAATTTTAATTTCAAATGATTGTACTATACCAAACCGTTAATCTCTTGTAATTTTTTCTTACGATGACTATTTATGCAAGTTAGCATAAATGTTTCTATTTTATAATGAAAAATAATTATATTGTACTTCATATTTGTTTTGCTGAATATATATTTTTTATTCAAAATAGCATAAACTATTTTTAGTATAAATATGTTTATGAATAAAAACAGAATTCTGGCTTCATTGATTTTTTCCGTATAGTACATCATAACAATAATATGCTTGTTTTAAATACCAATCTGATGCACTCGTTACATTTATACAAAATCTTGAAATTAGCATGAATTGAACTGAAAATATAGCGCAATGCAGTAAATATTATTATGTAATTATACATATTTGGTGTTTTAATACCGGCAAGTATGTTAATTGATGTATTACTTATCGGTTACTCCCGAGAATTCTGTAAACTTCGTCTTTCTTTGTAATCAGTATCGTGGTTCCTTTGTAGAAAACTTATACTATATTACACCCCAGGATTGAACACTTTTTTAAATAAACTTTGTCTTCATATAAACTAAATTAGTCAGTCATATTTAGTTTATTTTATTTATATATATATATATATATATATATATATATATATATATATATATATATATATATATATATATATATATATATATATAAAAATATATATATGTTTTTAACTTTTCAATAACATGCTGACGGATACAGAATTTAATTATTACAAAATAATGATCAAGCTTAATTTTTTTTAACGATTACATTGTATTAAATGAGCGTATGAAAAGTTGCCTATCTACTCAGGGACAGCAGTGCACGGCACTCTAAAGCTATTATTTATATATTTTTTTTTTGAACAAGTTTTTAGAATAATAACAATAAAATAAATCAAATTAAGTGTAATGGAAGGATTTAAATTTCAGTTTCTAAATAAGACGAAAAAAAATAAAAAATAAAAAAACAAAAAAAAGTGTGACATTAGTCTTTTAAAAAAATCACGATGCTTGTTTAAAAAAAAAATAATAACAAATTAAAAAAAGAACATTTAAAACTTTTTTAAAACATTTCTTTTGTAACTAGATTTCATACCTAACATTCTTAAACGGTACCAAATAATCGGCTGAAAATACAGGGAGAAAAAAGTGAAAATTTTCGTAAATTTTTTAAAGTTGGAATACAATCATGAAGTTACAATATGACTTCGATAAAGTAAAGATTTTAGAACAATTGAAATTTTTCTTCAACACAAATTGAAAAATATAAATTTTTGTAAATAAGCTTTAAATTTTTTTTTTTAACAAATATTTAGTAATTAACTGAAACAAAACCTACACAGTTAAAACAAAGCCAGGAATAAAGTAGCTTTAAAAAAAAACATAAGATTCACACAAATTGACGTCTTTTTATTGTTGCTCGGAAAGTTTCTTTAATTGCTGCTATACTTGAATCTATACCTAATTTTTAGTACATTAAAAAAAAATAATAAAAAACAAAAAACAAAACAAAACAGAATTTATAGAAACTATTTTGCTAGTTTTTATATTATTAAAATAAATATTTATATTCATTATACACATACAAAAGAAAGAAAAAAAAACATATTTATAGAGAATATTTTAATATTTAAATAACATTTTACCACTATTGTGATTATTTTTAATTATTTAATATGATTTTAAATAATA
Organism: Ecdyonurus torrentis; assembly: GCA_949318235.1. Lineage (NCBI taxonomy): Eukaryota > Metazoa > Arthropoda > Insecta > Ephemeroptera > Heptageniidae > Ecdyonurus > Ecdyonurus torrentis. The sequence continues at coordinate 22,493,274 of OX439129.1, forward strand.
ATAAATGTTACATTGTTATTGACATTACATTTTATATATAATAATATAAATTTAATTTTTAATTACTAAAAATTGTTTTTTTTTTGTATTATTTGTTGAGTATTTTAACATTAAATTTATTATGTTATTTTTAATACCCATAAATTAAGCATAGACACGTTTTATTGTGTTTATACAAAGCAAATGATTAACACATATATAATTTTGTGCTTTTTGTACCATTAATTAAAATCATGTAAATTTATTTAACCAGTTCAAATTTTATTTTTAATGTATATATATATATATATATATATATATATATATATATATATATATATATATATATATATATATATATATATATATATAATATTTTAGTAACATTATAGTTATTATATTATTATTTATTTCAAACAGTTTTGAGTTTCTTTGACATGATTAAGTAAAGGAAAATAAGTATATATATATTTTTTTTAATGTTTGGATATTAAGTATTATTATTCAACTGTTCAGCTATTTTGTATTTTGAAACCTATAGATTGAACTTGATAAATTGTGTACAACTGTATGTTGTATTGTACTGTACTGTATGTGTTTGTGAGTGTATTAAGCACACACACAAACACACATACAGTATAAAATAAATATATTTCTATTTATACAGTCTGAAACAATTTAATTTCAGGCCTTTTTTCACTGAAAATACTCTTTTGATGGGACACCAAAAGTTTAGTTGTCGTAACAAAATATTTGTGTTAAAAAACGTCCGTAGGAACCTTTTGCTGAGCCAACAAAAGATTTTGTAAATATTATTTTGTCGCAGCAACAAAAAGTTTTTGCTCCGTGAACAAAATGTTTTGTCGCGAGAGCACAACCTTATGCAGAATCTTTTGCGTTGGCAACAAAACCTTTTGCCATATCAACACAATATTTTGCTTAGGCTCTTTTTCCCGCTATAATAAAAAAATACTTATTTTTCATAATTATTTGTAATAAATTAATTTTCTTGGATATATTATTAAATTTATTAATTTATTTTTCATGTAAAATGCAATAAAATCATTTAATTGTGAGGGGGTCATTGAATATTTCATAATTACGTGATTTTTATGTCGGCTTCAAAGTGACGCTCCCTATTGTAATCGTTTTTGTATGGAAAGAAATATCACATTTACACTGTATATAAAATCAGATTTCAACTAAGACTTACTCAAATGTTAATCCAAATACATTCATAAATAATACTTTTCAATTATTATACTGATATTTCTTTCTTTACAATACTAAATCACAAAATTATAAAAGCACTTCGGGAGCGTCACTTGCATGATGCAACAAAAAGTAAGACTCTAAGTTTCCCCGGATGTGGAGTGCATAGAGAGGAGGGGAAGTGGCGTCTTATTGTGGTCAACAAAAGATTTTGCTAAATTAACAAAATATTTGTGTTAAGGGAGCAAAATATATTTTGTTTATCACAAAACAAAAGATTTTGTTGGGAAAGCAAAAATTTTTTTTAACCAGCAAATCTATTGCTGGGACAACAAAATATTTTGTTACAATATCAAAACCTTATGTTGTAACAGCAAAAGGCTAAAGAGTCGTTATTAGCAAAACCTTGTGCATTGTTTTTAGCAAAAGAGTATTTTCAGTGATTGGAATGGTTTGGAACGATTTGAGAAATCTTAATTAAAATTTTAGAATGTACTAGAGAGTTCAGAAGAAACTTTACATTTTTTTTTTTTTTTTTTTGAAATTTTTTAGCTCATCTAGTTTTGAGCAAATTTATGACTTTTTCAGGCATTTTTGTATATAAAATACATTTTAAATTAACCCTTACTCAAAATTGGTTCGATATTTTTACGTTCAAACTGATTCAGGATTAATACATAACCTTAAAAAATGACCTAACATTAAAAACGGTTTGTATTTCGACCAACATAATACTGTTTTTAGCAAAACTAAAACAATTTAAGTATTGGTTCAGATCCTTGTCAAATTGAAAAAAAAAAAAAAGAAAAAAAAAAAGATGGACACTATACTGTAAAGAAACTTTGGAAGAAATTGTAAAAAATAATAATAATTTAGGTGTGAGTAACGTCATGTTTTTATTGTTTTTCCACGGAGCAACATTTCCAATGTTCAATAATAAATTTAATAACATGCATCATCCATATAAAGCCATTACATTTTGTTAAACACAATGCAAACATTGTTCCGTGTGAACAGGCCGTAAAGTGTTTTTCTTTTCCTCTTTTCTTTTAATGGCCTTTTTTTTATTATTAAAATATGACAATAATATCATTAAAAGTTTATCATATTAGCGTCAGTGAAAAAACATGCACCTCCTTATAGTGCTAACAACATTTTATTAACTTTTAAATAATATTTGTGCGTCTTTATCTCTTATAATATCTTTATATATATATATATATATATATATATATATATATATATATATATATATATATATATATATATATATATATATATATATATATATATACACATATAAAATGTAAAATTTGAATTATTAGGTAAATAAATATTTTTCTCATTAAAAAGTAAACAATATTAACAACACCATATTAATTAATTACTTTTCTCTTTATGAGTATACACTGCATATAAAATCAAACAAAATTTTACAACTTACGTACATAATAATATAATAAATGGTAGGTGTTTAATGACAAAAACAATACTCGTTGTTGTTGTTATAGTAATAAATTAATCATGCTTAACACTGGCTGGTAAACGAAAGATAGCATTATTTTGTAGTTTGCTAATATTCTATACATGGCTATGATGCTATATAAGTCTAAACAACCATTATCAACATAATCTTTTTGGAATCATTTTCAATGTGCACAACAAAGTACTAATAAATTTACTCAGCTATATATTTGCTTGTTTGTTCAATATAAATGTATACAAAAATATTTAAACATATAATTTTGCATCTAAAACAAAGATTTTAGCTTTTATTATTAATAAAGAAGGCACTTTAAATATAGAAACAGAAATACAGTGATATGAAATAATAGTTAAATATTATAATGTGTTTTAAAAAACAAATAAACGTAAATATCAATAGCAATATATATATATATATATATATATATATATATATATATATATATATATATATATATATATATATATATATATATATATATATATATATATATATATATATATTGAAATAAGGGAGCTTTATTTGAGTATATATTACTATATATATATATATATATATATACATTGAGTTAACTATATTCAATATTATTTTGTAATTAATTAGTTAAACTTTAGTATTTTAACAGCTGAGTTTTGATTGAATTTTAGTAAAAAATAAATAAACAAAATGATGATTTCTAAAATGTTTCAGTTTACAATAAACACGCAAGCTAATATTATGTTAATTTCTTATTCTTTTATATTAAACATTAAAAAAATGTAGACATATTTTAGTTTCTTTCTTTTTTTTTTTCCCCGCAAAGATAAAAAATTACATGTCAGTATCTATTTATTAACGGACAGCGAGGATACCAAATTTAAATATGCTACTTTTTATGAAGTGGCTTGACAAATTGTGATTTGTTTTGACAAGAAAATTAGACGTTTAATACAACATTATACGAAGAGGCAGGCATACAATATATTGTAATATGACATATCACTATATCGCTTTATAAATATTTATATTTTCCCCTATTTTTTTAACATGGGAGATACATATTTGTAATTGAGGCTATATTACTTACAATATTATTTAAATTAAGTTTTTTACTTCTTATTTTTTATATTTTATTTATGGGTATATGTATTGTATTTTTATTTCTTTTTTATTTATAATTGTAATATGAACGTATCAACCTTTTTTTTCCTTCCATCGTATTCTGTTTTTGAAAGTACCTATATTATTCTTGCATGAAAGTTTTCTAGGTATGAGAGAGAGAGAGAGAGAGAGAGAGAGAGAGAGAGAGAGAGAGAGAGAGAGAGAGAGAGACAGAGTATACACCTGCTATCCATGTTATAACGCAAAACCTAACTTGCTAATCCAAAGTGATATATGTACTTTACAGTAAAATGTGACCATTTTTAAATTATTATCCTTTTTGGTAAAAAACATTTATTTTTCTGGTTGGTTGAGTTATATAAAAAATAATAAAACATTTTTGTTTTGTATGTTTGTATATATATATATTTATATTTAAATACAGTATTTTATTTAGGCTTTGCAAAAGTTATACATAGTAATATTAGGAACACAATATGTTCATTATTTAAACTCAGTTTACAAATCCGTTGTGAACTACGGACTGTACTTCAAACGTTGTAATCCCCCCCCCCCCCCAAAAAAAAAAGAGAGAGAGAAAGAGAGAGAGAGAGATTATTAAAAAAATATTAAAATTAGTAAACTTTAAATTTAAATTTCTATATCTATGATTTATAAAGCTTTACTTTCAATGTAAATACAAAACCACGTACAAAATTACTCAATTTTCAAAATATTACTTGCTTGGAATTTTTTCATCAATATTATATTAGCTAAGGGAAATAGCTTACTTTCCAAGTACATTTATATTTTAATGCATTTTTTATGTTTCTCTTTCAACGAATATGTAACAAACTCGATTAAATTTTAATTATTAATCACATTTTTTATACACATAAACAAAAAAATAAACAAGTTTTAAAATTATTTTTTAAATGTGTATTATATAATGTATTTATATATAAAATTTGAATACATAGTGAGAAAATAAAATAATGTATTTCAAGAGGGAAAATAACAAAACAAATCAATTTATATTTATTACATTTCTATATAACATTGCTGCTGCCATGGAAGTAATTAGTAATTCGCTTATTATTTTATACAAATGCATTAAAATTACAGACTGTTTTATTTATTTGAATTTCAAATCACATTGTTTGTTTGTTAAAAACACTATTTAAATAATGAATAAAAAAAAAGTTTTTTTTTAAAAAAATTTATTATTATTTTTTTTTAACTTCAATTCCATATATATATTTTTTGATCACTTTAATACTTATAATAATGGAACTTTTATTTTATTAAATTTTTTAATTGATTTCACTGCAAAACTATGGATAATTGTATACATTTAACATCCCATGCTAAAGAGAACATAAAATATTGTATTACAGGGGTATATATATTTTTTCTTTTTGCATCATGTTAACATTATAAAACTATTGAGAGTCGGATTTTATTCAGTATACTTTTCTATCTACTAATCTCCTATTCATTGTATTGTATCCATATATCCTAGGTTCTGATTATTGATTATTTATTATGTGAACTATATCATAGTTGCAAATTTGTATAATATTTATAAATTTTTCCATACACTGTACAAATGTATTTTTTTTTTACTCAATATATTCATTTAAAAAAAATCATACATATTTACACATGTAAAAGTTTCTACTGCCAATCATTCATCTTTTCACCGAAACAATAATCGACCCATCATGTCCTTAACCTAGTGAAAATATTTCTAAAATATTTAATTAATACACAGATTTTCTTGAAAAGTATTTTGTCAATAAATACCTTAAATATATCTTATAAAAATGCGAATAACTTACTATTTTTTTTAACACTTCAAAATTATTATTATTATTATTATAAAAGTATTTAATTAAATTTGTTACTGACCTAAAAATAATATAAACATAATGTATAAAATTAAGCAATATTATAATGTGTAAATTTTGTGTTATTATTATTTTTAATTAAAACATTCTTTAAAAAGAGAAAACACGCAAGTTAAGCATATTTATGATAAAATATTGAGAGGTTTTAATAATTTAAGAAACGAGGGAGAGACAGAAAAAAAAGTGAGAAAAGACAACACTGAGTAGACTATGGAATGTTGACATAGTGATGACGTTCATATCAAGTTGCTCTCTCTCTCTCTCTCTCTCTCTCTCTCTCTCTCTCTCTCTCTCTCTCTCTCTCTCTCTCTCTCTCTCTCTCTCTCTCTCTCTCTCTCATACTTTCTTTCTCTTTTATACTCGTTATACAAAGCCAACACAAGTTAATTAACAAAAGCACGTGTCAAGCAAATTTTCAACCCGAATAATAAAACTTATACACTCTCGACAACCAACAAGTATATAGAAAGAAACTTGAATATTTTGTTCAAAAGAATGTTTTTGAATGAATGCACACTCATTCTTTTGATGAAAAACATAAAAAAAAAAATAAATAAAGTGTAATATAAAGAAAAAAGAAACAAAATAAAATATCTTCCGTTGGTATTGTTTTTTATTACATTTATAAAAAAGATGAAATAGTATGGAAAGAAATTTTACTGATTTATTAAAATATTGTACATCCATTTTTTTCCCTTCAGTTATTAATACAATAAAATTTCAAAGTTTTTGCAATACCGTACGGTATTGAAAATATACAAATATAAAAACTTCAGATTTGTTGCATATATTTTGTATACCTTATTATAAATACCAATAAAGGAAATTAGGTAATTAGTAATTTATTCTGCATTTATATCATTTAGCATAAATGTTGCATAATGTAATGAAAGAAATAAGAATAAATAAGAACTTTTATTGACTCAGACAGTTCGTAGTATAATGTATGCTTGTTATACTATGCAGTATACTTATCTTTATTTTAGTAAATTATATTGTTATGAATGGATGATTCTGCAATCTGGTGAGAATGCTTCATTATTATGCATTGATTTTTGTAGTACGTGTACTACAGTACTGATAAAAAAGGTTTTTATTTAGGATAAACACCCAATTACATGGTCCTCTGACATACGTCAAAGTAATATTATTGTCCGAGTATTTTACGGAATTTTAATTCACATGTTTTTCAATAATAACAGAACTATTATAATTCAGCAATGTCTTGATTTTTCAATCTTATAGCTTATTTATTATATATATATATATATATATATATATATATATATATATATATATATATATATATATATATATATATATATATATATATATATTGTAATTGTAAGATTTTTTAATGATTCAAAAGATACAACATAATATAATCTTTCTTTAGTTTATTTTCATATGAATGGAGGATGATAAAATCTTAAAAAATTTACGAGTGTAAAACACGTGAACGTAAAAGTGTATTTAGTATACTTCATTTAAATATCTCCGATCTCAGTGCAGTAGCTTTCCCAAAAAAAAAAAAAAACTTTAATAACCTGTTTCTTTAATATTAAGGGATACGAAAAGTAGGCGTTCCACAGCATTTCCTGCACCACATGTAATTTGCACTCCACTGGTAAGCTCAATTTGCTATAAAAGCATAAAATATTTACTTAAATAAAATTACCATTTCTCTCTTTAGTTATTTATTATTTAATAAGTATTGTGGTAATAATAAAATACTATTAAAATATAATTAAATTTTGTATTTTTTATATACATGTTTATTCAGAAATTTTTAATTAAATTTCATATTATCTTATTAACCAAAAGAAAATAAAAATATATATTACAATATAAAGTTCCTTTACGTGTGCAAGAATACTTTGCAATTTAATATTGTAGTACGTAGTAAAAGTATTATCATAAAAAGTTATTTGAAAACAAGTATTATGATAATGACATACTTTAGTTTTTTCTTCTTTTAATATTATATAAAAAACATGTTATTCTCACACGCGAGACAAGACACAAACACTTTCACGTTTTTATTATTAGTTAAAGTAAAAAAAAAAAAAAAAAAAAAAAAAAAAACTCAAAAGGTTGGTGGTTACGGTCGTACGTGTTAAAAAAGAGAGAACATTTGAACATTAACAGAAAACACACACTCACAAGTATATCTAATTAAAGACTAAAATAAAAGGTGTGTATAACAAAACCGTAAATAAAAAATTTGTTTTTAAGCAAAAAAAAAAAAAAAAAAAAGTTTTCAAATACAAAATCAATGAATAATACTGTTAATTTTAGTAAAAACAAAGATTTTCTTTTAGATGGTTAACTTAACTATGATAATACATATTTTTGATTGTTATTTAATGAGAAAAAAAATATTTTCAACAAGGTAATATCAATAATAATTATCGACTTTTAATGGACAAAATCAAGTTAAGAAAACTCTAAATTTAACCCAACGGTTGCACAGTACAGAGCTAATTTTTTTGTTTTTATTACTGTCCACTAATATTGTTATAGTCAAAGTTCAAATAATTTTTATACTGTGTATTTTTAATTTCAAATAGCTATACGTTTAATAACAATACAATTTCAATACAATTTCAATGTGTTTCAGTATACACATAGTTGCACTTAAGAAGAAAATTAATAATAACAATGTATTATACTACCGTTGACCACTTCAAACACCTTAAAGCTTTTAAGCAAAATAGCTCTCTATAGATGACATGAGTTTAGACACTTAACTAGAATTGTATTTACTTTAAACTTAATTAAAGTTAATGAAAATTTTCATAGGAGATCAAGTTCAAAGCAGTCTTGATTTTCTCTTATATCTCAATCTCCATGTTCCACAATCTAGGGTTACTTTTACCTTTATTATGAAGTGAATTGTTTTGTAAACACAGTTTTATCTAAAAAAAAAATATAACAAATTTACTGAATTCTATTTTGTAAAAACTAGCTTGTAGCAAAAACTTTTTCTGTGTAATATCTTGCACAGTAAATAAACAGTTAAATAATCATCATTAACAATACTGTATAAAAAATAGCAATTCATAAATCTTATAAATATGAACTATTAAAAAAAACTCGTTAATGCGATAATAAATTTAATTTAATTATTTAAGTTTATGTTTCAATCTGATCATTTTCTAAATTGTATTTTGCACACCTTTTAAAATAATAAATTTTATACATGTTACTTAAGATGGAATAAGTTCTAATTGATATTACTTTACTTTAAATGTAAATGTAAGTAATAAAGATAGGAAGAAAAAAAATAGCAGAAGAGACAACACTTAAAAGGTTATCAGAGAGAGAGAGAGAGAGAGAGAGAAAAAAAGTCTGCTTTTGCTTCTTCGTCTTCATTTAAACCTTGTGCAAAGTAGAGTAAAAGCTATCAAAGTTTTCATTTTCTTTGTTTTCACACCCGAAGAAAAAGACAATTTTCTCTGATATTGCTTTAAAAAAAAAAAGTAAAAGAGATATTGTAAAAAGAAAAAAAAAAGAAGCTTCTATAGCTGCTTCAAGCTAGCTAACCCCATTTAAACGATTTGACACAAATAAGTGTAGGGTCAAGGGTCGATTTGTTGACGAAAAGAAAGAAATGGCAAGAAAGGACAAATAGAACTGAGAATTAGACTTGAGATTGAAAATCTCTATATAAAAAATAAAAAAGGGGGATTTTACTTTGACAAAGGTCAAAATTAGGATTAGAATATTAAATTATTGCTTGAGTTATTCAAAACATTGAAAGTTTTTATAAATTTAATTATTTAATTATATTTCTTGGCATTAATCACTTTGTTACATTTAAATGTAAGCAATGATAATTATTTTGGAACGTTGAGAACTTGTGGGCTTGGTATAGAAACTGCGAGATTTTAACATTATGTGAATTGTTCATTGCAGTTCTATTTAAACTACGATATATCAAGCATGATAATAAAGAGATATAGCAAGTTTGATTGAAGAATGTTGTGAGTATATTATACCATAAACTTGGGCCATTATATCAATAATCATAAACTTACAAGTACGTTTCAAAACTTAAATTTTGGCAAAGTTCTTGTTTACTGTCAGATTCTCATAATATCTTGACTCAGTTCTTCAGATTTTTTCCTTAAATATTGGTTTTACAGTTTCTTTGTCCTTTTCCTTTTCCTTTTCCTTTTTTTTTTTTTTTTTTTTTTTTTTTTTTTTTTGAAAAATTTAGTATGAATAATCTTATGTTGTTGAAAATAGAGCAAATAGAAACAATTCAATTATTTTTTAAGTTACTGAAATAAATTCATTATTTTTACGATTGTTACAATTACTGCTCGAAAAATTTAAAATCAATAAAATTTTTTTTAATATTTTTAGAGTTATTTCTGGAATGCAAAAAAAAAAAAAAAAAAAAAAAAAAAAAAAACTTGACATTTTATGCATTATACATATTTATATCTTCTTTTATGAAAAAAAAAAACAAAACAAAAAACAAGATATTATATTATTATATTGTGGTTATATATTCGTAGATGTATTATTAGGTTACTTATATAACCTACTTAGGTTACTTATGTTTGTCATTTAAAAAAACATTATTTAGAAACCTTATTTATTTAAATATTAATACTACATGATAAAAACTTGATACATGATCTTCTTGCAAAAATTCTTATTTTCTCTTATTATCCTTCACATCACGTAGTAAACGAACATCGTGTATATACTTAAAATTCTTAATTAAATGAAAATACGATTAAAAGAAGACTTTTTTTTTGTATTAAAACGAAGTTTTTTTATATTTAAATTGATAAAGAGTTATAAGTTTTAATCATCGTATCAATATGCATTGAATGATTCTAGTTATAAAATACTTGTTAACATAAACAAAAAAAAAAAAAAAAAAAAAAAAAAAAAAAAAAAAAAAAAAAAACGGTTTCTCTAATAGTTTTTTATTATTTAAAAGTTTTTGTATTATTATACGTCATTCAAAGACTGGAGTTTTTTTTAAATTTATATAAAATATTAAGTTAAGAATAGCTATTATTATTATTATTATTATTATTATTATTATTATTATTATTTTTGAAATGGGATCTGCGCATTAAACAAATTAAATTACTTGAAGTTTCTGTATAATTTAGTTTTTTTTAATGTATCAATGAGTAGAAAATAAAAAGAAGCGTGTGTTTAGAAACGAATAAATCCTCAATAATTAGCTTTGTAAAATACAGCACTACAGTAGTATAATAACATTAATAACGCATATTATACTCATAGAGAAGTACGTAAAAAATATTATTTTCTATTTTAACATAATGTAATAGTACTTTTTTATATTAAATTTATACTTTGATAAATAATATTTGCATTGGAATGCATTAAATTTATCGAAGTTCAAATATTCTGCGTAACATTGAAAATGTTTTAATAACATGTTTTAAATATCATGTTAAATTTAAGTTTCTTGAAAATGAAAATTAACAATTATTAAAGATTTTTAAAGTTTTTTTTCCTTATGACCATTGTAACCCCTTTCTGCTAACTTTCTAGAAAGTTTAAAAATTTAATTAAAAACTTATAGAAAATTATATATTTCTAAAATCTAAGTTTCTCATTTTTTTTTATAGAAAAATACACACAAATTTTATTTCCATGATGCTTTTGTGCTTAAATTATATATATATATAAATATATATATATATATATATATATATATATATATATATATATATATATATATATATATATATATATATATAAAGAAAGAGTTTTGTACATGCGGGTTTAAATTTCTATCTTACAAATATAAATTTTCTTCACAGAGGTATTTACTGTCACCGTGAAGTTGAATTTATTTTCAACCATTATGCCTTGTATAAAAAGTTGTGAAGATAGAAAAGAAGGCATTTTTATTGAAGATAGTATACAGTAATGACCCAAACTCTTTGTTTTGTTTTGTTTTTCTCCATAACACTTTACAGTTTGTTTTTTAAGGTTTATAATGAAAGGTATGTATTGTAGTTTTGAAATTGTAAAATACCTCCTAGCAATCTTTTATACTTAAAGGTGATAAGATAATTTTTTTTTTCAATCACACTTTTTATTTGGTTTTGAAACAACAAAATTTTCTCATAAAAATAAGTGGGACAAAAACACACACAAAAAATTATTTATTTGACTAATATGTATTGCAAATAATTTATTGTATGATTTTTAAGACTTTTTGCAATTGTTTATAAGCAGTTGGAAGGAAGCTAAAACTTTCAGTATTGCAAGATTTATGCATTTAATAACGTTTTTTTTTTTTTTTTTTATTATTATTTTTTTATAAGTAGTGAATTAAAAATGTTGTTTTACTCTAACTTTTCTGAAAATTTCAACTTTCTCCTAATATTTAAGTCAAACATCGTATAAGATTTTCTTATTACTCTATAAAAGAGTACATCAATATTTTGGAAGGAAAAATAACAAAAGTAATGATGTAAAGTGTTAAATATATAAATACTTATGTGAAAAATACAGAACAAATGAATAATAACTGAATATTTTGTATATAACAGAGCTAATAAACTAATACTGTCGCTAATAGTTTATACAATATTTCATACACACACACACACACACACACACACACACACACACACACACACACACACACACACAAACTTCTACTCTATATAAAATATGACGTAAAACAAAATCACTGTAAAAGTATACTTTTTCATACACAAAAATTAATTCCATATACAATGATAACATTTTTGTGTTATATAATATATACAATACAAAAAAAAAGTTTTTTTAATCAAGCTAACACAACATTGGGCCAAAATTAATTATAGAAATTACTTTTAACTGATATCGATTTTATTTTTAAGTGTGAGTTTAAATTATGTGGCCTGGTAGAGTGTGGCTACTTTGTATCACATACACTTACACACACACACACCAACCGAGTGTTATAGTGCCAGAAGCAAAGAGCAAAGCATATATAGCTATATTGTACAACAGTACAGTACAGGTATATATATATATATATATATATATATATATATATATATATATATATATATATAGGATGTACCCCACATCTGAACGTAATGGCCGTCCCCGTGAGACAATTAGTCTGTGCTGACGTCACATTTTCCTCATCCTCTCTTTCATTTTTTTTCTCTCTCTATTTCTCTTCATTGTGTACTATCCTCCAACTTTTCATATTATAACTAAAAAGATGATCATCTACGAGTCTACGACTAATTTACCACAAAATATCAAGTGTCACAATCACACAATATTATATATATTTTGGACATTATTATTATTATCTGAGAAACAAAGACACTTTCACTTTATTAAATAAAGTATAATATTATGTAACAAATGTTCGTAAATACATTAAGTCAATTTTATTTTATAAATTTATATATATATTTGATATAAATAATAAACTTATTCTACTGCTTTAATTATAATTCAAAAAAAAAAAAAAAAAAAAAAATAGGACTTTTTGGATATTAATAAACCTTTAGAAGGAAAATAATTTATTGAGGCAATAAATTTAAAATATTCCAATAAATTTTATATATTTTTTGTATAGGATAAAACTTATGTTATACTATAAATGCATTACGTAGTTATAAATCATATGCATCGTTTGACGTTCAAAAGCTATTTTGCAATGGGTTTCATAGTTATATATAAAGTAAAAAAAAAAATGAATGGGTGGGGATGGTTGGTCACCTAGTTTAGTAATCGTTGTGTAGTAAGTTTGAATTTGAGTTTGTCAGGGGAAGGAGAGAGAGAGAGAGAGAGAGAGGTTGAATATAAATTGCTGCCAAAATGGTAGGGTATATAAGTACTACATTGATTGGTGAACATGGTCAAGCATTTTAGTAGTTTTGAAGCTGGACACATGCCTCTCCTCTACCATTCATGCAGGAACAGTTGGAGAACGTTATAGAGGAGAATATATCAAAAAAGGAAATTCAGGGGAAAAAATCTTTGTTAGATTTCCGTCCTTTTTGTTAAATGTCTCAGAAAGTTTTCACTAAAATGAACACTAAAATGCAAGGAAAATTTCTATTGTCATAACATAATAACACACACGTAAAATGTCATACAGTTCACAGAATTTTCTCTCTCTCTCTCTCTCTCTCTCTCTCTCTCTCTCTCTCTCTCTCTCTCTCTCTCTCTCTCTCTCTCAATATTATAACTATATCGACCTGTTATTCTCAAAAAAAAAAGCCTTGTGAGAATATTTGATAAAATACTATAGTTGATAAAGAAAACAGCTTCTAAAAGAACAAGAAAAATGTCAACAATTAAATATTTATTTAAGCGTAATAAATATGTTTTATTTTTTATTTTATAATTTTCCTCTCTTTTCATAGAATTACTGTTTAGATTTATAATACGCGATAAAATTTTAAAATATTTCCTAAAACCACCAACAAGGAAGTTACAAAAGCATGTTAGGTTACATTAATTTTTAATCTTCATTGCAATCAATATTACAACAGTAACTTTACGTTAGGAGAAAGAACATAAGATTAACTATTTAATTGACTTATTTCTAAGACAAAGAACTTGTCAAAGTAAAATCTTATGCAAAATCATCAATATTTTCATACCTTTTTAGTATATCAAAACAATAGCTTATTTTTTCACTCCATTTCTTTTTCATTTGCTAACTTTTTTTCCCGATAGATCACAATATGATGTCATGGCAGTTCTTTTTTTTTCTTCTTGAAATTTTTTTTTAATCGAGCTGCTGATTTTACGTTTTTCAAATATAAAACGAAGAAGGGCGCGTGTGTTAAGTGAAAGACTTTGTCAGGATGCGAACATTAATCAGAACGTCTTCCCCTATATGTTTAGATTGTCTATCACAAGGAAATATTGGTGATTGAGTGATGATTTCTGGATTGTTTATTTAGTTTCTGTTGAGTTTGTTGTAGATTGAAGTCCAAATTTAGATTGCTATATGCTCAAAAGTCATTTGAAACTGTTTTTTTATGCTTTAAATTCATATATTTATCAAAATTTATGCCATAAATATTATTATTAATATAATAAATTTTAAAAAAGGATAGCGTTTTGGTTAGTAATATAATATTTCTTATACAAGTTCTATATAAAATTTAATTATGATAATGGCTTTTGGTATAAAATATATTTTAAAATTTACGAAACCACAGGCATAAAAATGCTATACATTCACTGTTATTTTAAAAAATAAATAAATAAAACGTTATAATAAATAATATTAAAAAATTGAACTAAAGTAAACAAACAACATTTTTAAAAAATATACATTCATTTTTTTTCCTTTTATTTAAAGAAATAATAGTAAACCTCTATTTTTTTTAACAACCTAACAATTTACCAGATAAATGAGCTTTAACCCACACATCTACGTTGTATCCTATATTTCATTTTTATATTATGTGAAAAATCTAAGCTATTTTTTAAGCTATACACATTTTGCAAATAGCCTAAAACATTAGCTATTTTTTATGAAGGAAATTTCATGATTTATTTCTAATTTAAATTAAGTAGTTATTATTGTATATTAATTTTAAATAAAATATATCAGCAAAATGTTTGACATATTATATTTAAATTGTCAGTACTATAATATATAAAATACATTTTATCCATCTGCTGAATTTACAAAAGTTTTTTTCTTTTTTTAACAGACATATTTGATTGACAGCCGTATTGAACGAGGGCAACCCATAACTGCCATCTTTTTTAATTCAAACTCTGTCTATATCTTGTCGTATCTTTCAACATTCCAAATGCATGAAATACGTATGAGTTTTTCTTCCTTATTCAATACCTGACTTGAATCTATTTAAGATGATAATATTATATTACTTTATGTTGAAAATAAGAAAGAGAGAGAGAGAGAGAGAGAGAGAGATTCTAATATAAAATGTACGATTGTATAAAATGATATGCATACCTTTAAAAATTTAATAATACAAGATAAAATTTATGAAACAGAGAGAGAGAGAGAGAGAGAGAGAGAGAGAGATAGAGAGAGAGAGTGCAAGATAAGTATCATGATTATATTATTATATTAATCTTGTTTCTTGCTTGAATAAATCTTGTGGTTTTCTGGCTCTTTCTCTTTTCCTTTTCATAAAATAATTTTACCCAAGGATTAAATAAGGAAGCACTTTAAGGTATTTCTTACACCATATACTGTATACGATGATAGATAAGCTTTGGGCACTATTATATTATTATGTATATACTGTAGTATAATAAGGAATGTGCTGTTACTCGCTATCTTTTAGATTATATATAAAGCTTAAAAAGAGAAGGAATTTCTTCAATATCTCATGATAAAATTATTTTGAATTGTGTAAAGATATTACATCTAAAATATTGCAAATATATAATAATGAAATATTTATGATTTTGCAAGCCATGTAAATCAAAACATTAAAATGGTTATATAAGAATGCATAATGGTTTCTTTATTGACCTAGGCAAGATATCTTAATAAATGATTTTTGAAAAAAAACTTTGAACAAGTAATTTGCAGGTATTAAAATGATGTTTGTAAGGTCAAAACTAGGAAAAAATTGTAAAATGTACATCAATATGGTAAAATAATAATAATTATCATTTCGTCATTGAATTGAAATTTTTTATTCATATAAAAGAACAATAAACTGCTTTTACTGGTGGAATTTTAAATTTCAAGTAACCACAAAAAAAAAAAAGCGTTTGTTGAACAGATTTTTTCTACAAATAATGAAGCATTACCAAATTTATGGTAAATAAATAAAAATACATAGAAATAATATAGAAATTTTATATATTAATACTTATAGGCAAAATATTATAAAATATAACTTTTGAATATATATATTTTCTACAGCAGCAAATATTTGATCTTAGTGAATCAGTTTATCTATATCATCGACAGGGGAAGAAGTGGCTTTGACTCTTATGCAGGGACTTTGAGGGGAAAAAGAGGGGAAGTTCCATAAGCCCAATGTTAATTCAAAATTCTTTTGCGGGGACAGGTCCCCTTAAGTCCCCCCTCACTTCTACCCCTGATCATCGATAAATGTGGTAAATGAAAATATAGATTAAAATCATACTATTCTTTACAGGAAGGAATGCTTCATTTATTTATAATTTATAATAACCTATGAAGTTCAATTTCCGGTCATAAATTTTGAAATGAGGTATACAGTATAAATAAGAAAAATTATAATTTAGTTAAATTGAAAATATAAGTCTTTATTGTAGACTACGAGAAGAAAAAATTTTTGGCTTTGTCACAAAAATTTCTACTACAGTTCTCTTTCTTTCTCGTTTATTAACGTTTTGTGTTTAAATTTATTATATTATATAAAATGCTATATATACTATACAGTAAAAGTTTCTTTTAAATTATATATGTGTTAATGTTTTTACTCTTGTATTACTCTGCTCTATAACGTGACCTCTTTTTTTATATATAAATGTTATAAAAATTATTAAAATGTAGTTTTTTTATTTTTGTATTGTACAATTATAAATAAAATTATATTGTTTTATATCATACCAATTATTTTTTAGTATTGAATTATAATATTTTATTTTTTAACCAAAATATGTTGGTTTGGATCAGTCTTGTAGTAGTCGCCTAAATTTTCTATAACGTTAAAGAGAAAGTTCAGTGTTTACAACATGGCTTCTTTTATTTTAGATAATGAGAAGAACTGTTCATACACTCACATATGATGACCCAGAGTCCTTCCGTAGCCCCATGGTAGCCTCTTAAACTTGCGCTCATTCTGTGAGATATGCAACCCGCTACAACATTTTCTATAGTAAAGCCGTAACTATGACGTAAAAGATACGGGAAGAGTTGCATATCTCGCAGGATGATCACGAGTTTGCGAGGCTACGGATAATATAGGGTTGAGACGGCCGATGGTTTAATTACTTGTGCCTTACAATATGTATTATGTATGAATTTAAACAATAAAACCCTTTGAAATTGAAATTGAATTGGAAGGGCTTTGGGTCATCATATATGAGTTTATGAACAGGTCTTCTCATTATCTAACATTGAAGAAAGCATGTTGTAACCCCTGAACTTACTCTTTAACTCTAAGTTAATTTCATATAAAACTACAACTTTAACGATAACGTTAATTTGTCCCCAACTATAACGTTACCTTTAATGTTAACGTTAACTTGCGTTAACTATAACGTTAACAGCTTTTTAAGATGATATGTATGTATGTGTTTTTTATGATCATTCATACGTTAGTTATTTATTTATAAGTTAGTTCATTTATAAAGTTAATATTTTACTTATATTTACTTATTTATAAATAAAAGGTTATTTTAAGTTATTATTTCTCTCACCTCGTCAGTTGATTTAGTCAGTATAATGTAAAAATTTCTTACAAAAGGTAATGTTATAGTAACGCTATGGTAACTTCAGTTTTTGTTAATCTATAACTGTAACGTTACTTTTTGCAATGTTGTTAATCTATATTATAGAAATAACCAGTTAACGTTATAGTTAATTTAACGTTAACAATTTTACGTTAACGACTACAAGGCCGGTTTGGATTATTAAGAGTAATCATTTATTTGGCTGTATCATTATATTTTTTTTACTTTTAAATTTCAAAATAAATAATTTTGTAAGACATGTTATAAAGATATTTTGAAATACTAAAATGCTTTATGTTTAATTATAAATTTTTATTCACTTTTCCATTATCTAAAATATTTAAATACATTTGTTCAATTTAATCAATTCAAGTTTAATGTTTTTGAAACAAATATTAGTTTATATATAAATATGTGTTTGAAAGTTTGACATTTTCACAATCAAAATGAAAATCAATTTTAAAAGCAAAGAGGTTGAAAACACTACTAAAATCACAATCAAAATGTCATGACAAATAAACTGATTTGTTATTACAGTTACTTTGGGGTTGCTGACACTTTACGCAAAAAAGGTTTTAGTTTTTTTTTTTTTTTTTTTTTTTTTTTTTTACTTATAAGGTTTGACAGTATAGAAAATGACTTGGCTTCTTCTGATATAAAGTGTACATTGATGTATCCAAAAAAAAGTTAAAATTTTTATTTGACATATTTGAACGTGACATATTAAAAGGAAAATCATTTTATATTTCTATACAAAAACAAAAGTAAAATTTTACAAGACTTTGAGTTTTCTTTATATGTTTATGTTCTGTTGTGCATTTTTATATTTTTATTTTCGTGACCTAAATGATGCAAGTGAGAAGTAAAAGAGCGTTTACAATTTTTTTATTGTTCATAATTTATTTGTAGCTATCATTGTTATATTTTCAAAATGAATGGCAATTTTGAATTAATACTGCAAAAAAGAGAGACAAATGAGTATTTTTCAATTGTTTACATGTTTTTCTTTTCTATTCTTACGTTCTTGTTTTGATAGAAAGTTTTGGAAAAATGAAGGAGTATTTTCACTTTATTATTACTATTTAGAAAGAATTTTGGCTGAGTAAACACAACATCTCTAATGTAGAAATAATATTATGAGTTCGAGAAGCCATACATTGAATTCAAATGTTGTTTTTTTGACGATATAAATAATTGTATTCTCATACATTGCAATTCTCTAATATATTATTGAAATAGCATTGTTTATTTTTCTGGGTAATTATTATTATAAGTAAAATTCCAGTTTTGTTTTCAATAAGATAAAAAAATTATCTTAAAATTTGTTGTATGTATTTGATACAATATTAATTTCAAGAAAAAGTATTCTTCAAGAATTGCTATATTGTTTAAAAAGAATTATGAAGAAAAAATAAAATTTTACATCATTAAGATGTATACAATGTAAAAGAAACAAGAGAAAAATTAAATTGAATTGAATTATTTAATTAATTAATTTTTTAATAACCTATTTATTTTCAAAAAAAAGTATTTTTCATTGTTAAATTTATAATTTTTCAATACAAAAAAAACTTAATTGTAAATGAAAATAAAGGAAATAAATATAAACTCTAATTAATATTGACATATAAAGCAACATTCTGTATAAAGCTTTATTATATAAATGATGTTATATACAAAACGTCACGGAATAATATAAAACTTTGGAGTGCTTGATATGAATGCAGGATTGCAGATTATATTGTATCATGGACGTGATTGATAGGAAGTGTTTTGATAGATAAAGCTATAAAGTGGATTTGTCGTATCTGAAAAACAAGCTTCATGATTGGCTGTCATTTCAATGTATAATATTTTACACTACATACAGTATTATATAAATATATTGTATGCTGTATATTTGAACTGGTAACCTCGGATATACTTTTTATTATACGAATCAAACTTTTAACAATACCACCAGTTTTTTTTTAAATATAATATATATACAGTATATAAATATATATTATATGTATATAGATAGTTTTTTTTTGTATTATAAATTAAATTAAGTATCTTCGATGTAACATGGTATCTATACTTTTATTATATGCTTTTTTATCAACGTTATAGTATTTTTTTAAAATCTGATTATATGGACTAATTGCAATAAATGCAGTCATTATTAGAGCAAAAGTTTGATAAAACATAAATAAAAATATATTTATTGTTAAAAAAGTAAAAAACATAAAAAGGCAAGTGACATTAACATACCTAATATGAACTAGTACATATTTTTTCAATATTATATGAAAAGTTAATTTTTTGTTTATCATAATACCGTTACTCGTAACTTAGTAAACTATTGAAATATATGTTTAAAAAAATTTATCATCTAAGAATTTTAAATTATAATAAATTTTATAAACATTAAACAATGGGAGAGAATAATGAGATAATTTCTAAGAGGAAAACGTTCACAAGTTACAAACATTGTGGTTTTGTATGTAATGTAATGAAATGTCGTACATCAAGGGGTAGGTGTGGGGGGGGGTAGCTTTCCTCTTCTCTCTATATGGCTTGTCGTTTAGGACATCCCATCTCATTTGACAGTATACCACATATAGTGTGGTCAATTGATAGCATAGTACATATACAACTGTGTATATTATGTACGTATTACGTATAGTACTTACCTTGCATCATTATACACACACACATTATATATATATATATATATATATATATATATATATATATATATATATATATATATATATATATATATATATATATATATATACATATATACACACACACACACACATATATCATAACTTTGAATTATATAAAACGCATTTATATTGAAGTTGGTAGTGATGACCAGTTTAGAGGACACATTTAGCACACCTGTCGGTCTCTAAAGCTCTTATCTTTCGATCATGTTCATATAATGACGTATTCTCATGGTAAAATTATTTCATAAGGTAATACTATAAAAGTAATATAAAAATAATAAAATTTTGTAATAAAATAAAATTGTATTTTAATGATTTTTTTTTTATTTTTTTAAATTTTTTTTGTTTTTGAAATGGGATGTATTTTTATATAGTAAATTAAATACTCGTAGTTACAGTTAAAAATAAGTTTAATGTTTTTCTTTAAGAATATTGAAAAAGTACAAACATACGATGTATTGTAAACATTGGATGGTATTTACATTAGGTTTACTTAAGAAATGCTAATTTATAGCATATCTTTAAAGAAAAATACTAATTTTTTCAACTCGGTAAAAGCACACACACCCCCTCTCCCACTGCTATCATATACATGTGTGGGGTATACATGATGATAGATATAATGCTAATTTTGATACACTTACAAACAAACTCACTGTAATTAAACTAAAAATAAAGAAAACTTTTACTCATTATACTATACATACAAACAAGAATACAAATTATTAAATTTAATAATAATAAACTTTGGTGCTGTGAAACTTGTATACTAAATTAGTTTTTATATAAATATTACTTTTTTGACCTGTCACGTATTTAATAGGAAAGTTTCTAAAATATAATTGGACCTCCTCTAAAATACATTTATTTTGAATTAAGTTATGTTATTGTATGTGTATCTCTCTAAAATTTTGTGTTATGTTATCCTTTGAAATGAAAAGCTCTAAGGTCGTAAAGGTTAGCAAAAGCACTTGTCTGCGTCGTAATATGTATACCACACTATTTCCCTTGACGATCTCTCTCTCTCTCTCTCTCTCTCTCTCTCTCTCTCTCTCTCTCTCTCTCTCTCTCTCTCTCTCTCTAATACCACATTTATGACAGGAAGTTTGCATTTTGCCCTAACGACATACCTAATTACTTCTCATTACAGCAAATGTTATAATTGTGTAATAAAATAATATCTAAAAATAATAAAATATTAAAATATAATTAAGTAAATATAATAACTTATTAAATATGTGTCTATATTTTTATTGTTTACTTTTTATATATTTAAGTATTGATTTATAATGTTTTGATTCATTAAAAATTTATATACTTCACTTCGTATTTTATCCACTATTTTTAATCTTGTTAAGAAATGAGATATACAAAATAAACTTACCGTATTGCTGATTGCTGTCATCCAATCACTGAAAACAAAACAAAACAATTTAAAAATTAAATTTTTTTAGTTAAAAATAAAATGTTAATTTTATAGTGTATTTTTTATATTAATTGTTAAGTAGGGAATTAAATCAAATTAAGCTAGTTTGTAAAAGGTCAGGCACTAAAAATAGAATACCCTTTAAGATAAAATAGATATAATTCAATTTAAGGCTACACCATATAGAACAAGTTATTTCTAGTAAGAGGGTGTTGTATTACGTAGTTTATATTGTTATTGAAAACTTTTAGGATATATTATATAACATAACTATTACTAAGCTACTTTTTAAGCTCAATAATTTGCGTATAGTTAATATAACTGTATTAATGGCTTAAATAACAGTTTGGCTTAATTTCTTTTTTAAAAAATGAATTAAATATCGTAGAAAGTTAAATTTAAAAATTATGAATAAAAGAAGTACAGTAAAATTAAAACAAATATGTTATTATTTAAAAGTATAGATTGTTTATATAAAAAAATATATAAACTTTTTTTTTGCATATAAAAATAACATGCATTAATATGAAATGTTGTTGCGAAACAACACGTAGTAAGCACACTCTTGTTTGTTTCTTTCATCTTGTGTTCTACAAGTTAGATTTAGTACTTATGCACCGCGTCAGTCATATTCCCTAGGGGGTTTAAACAGTCAAGGCTAGAGCTCTTTCTCTCTCTCAACATCAACCTTAACGTGCAATGAATAATCTGAAACAAGATATCCTGAAGTTTATGCAACCGTTGTGTTATATATGAACAACTGGTTGCCTATATACTTAGGATACTGATATATAGAGTTTACGAGAGAGAACTATGTTTTTGCTTTCTTGATATAAACACTCATGTTTTGAAAATAGAATTTTATAATTAAATAGGTATTTAATTATTAAAAATATTTATACTAATTTTAATTTATTGTTTTACAAGACTAATATTTTTATTTACGGATGATAACTGGTTTTGTGGTTTTCATTAATCATAATGCAAAACAATAATATAATAGAAATGTATAAAATTGTGATACTATATTTCGTTCTTGTGAACTTATAAGGATTGTTAAGTGACGATTAAATTAACTACTTACTTGACTTCTTCCTCCGACTGCGCGAGGAACCAGTGAACTTTCTCTCGACGTCGAGTACCAAATGCCATGACCTGAGTCACGTGACAATGACCAGGTAAATCAGGTCGACCTGGGATACGTAGGGTCCAGTGACTGACGGCAAGGAGTTCTGGAGCTTCCTTGACCAGCAAGGAACCTTCTGGTTCTCCTCGACCTTTCTCTTTGAACCAAGCTAATGTACTGTCTTCGTACAATACTACCCATTCTTCGCGCCATGCTTTGCCGAATAGGCGTTCTGAAATCAAAACATGAAACATGAATAAAATTACTGAAATAAATTACTATTCTGCATATTTATGTTAACTTTTATATCAATAAAAATAGCCTGTAGCGATATATATATATATATATATATATATATATATATATATATATATATATATATATATATATATATATATATATATATATATATATATATATATATATATTATTATTATTATTATACACACACAACTTAACACAGGCTTAACACATATAAACATAATTTGCCTTCTTCATTGCAATTTATAAGCCATTGATTATTTTTATATAACATATATTTCAAATAGTAAATTTTTCATTCATTTTTCCATTTTTATGAATTTTTAGCGCTACATGGTAAAAAGAAAAATCTTTCAATAGGAACAGTTTTTTATTTGCAGTTTATTCTAAAATAAAACTTTAAAACTACCTCATTTACAACATTGTGACAATGGAGAAATAAAAACACAAAGGATAAAAAAAAAAAAAAAAAAAAAAAAAAACGATGGAAGCATTGTAAAACTTTTTCCACAAATATTCGGAAGCTTTCATTGAGAGTTTTATTTTAATTTGAATTTTATTCATTTTTTTATTATGTATATTTCTTTTAAGAATATTGAATTTTTTTTGATTATTATGTTAAGATTTATGCTCTAAATTTAAATCGATTCATTTTTTTTTAAACTTTTTTATATCCTTCCTTTAAAAGTTTTTA
Organism: Ecdyonurus torrentis; assembly: GCA_949318235.1. NCBI lineage: Eukaryota > Metazoa > Arthropoda > Insecta > Ephemeroptera > Heptageniidae > Ecdyonurus > Ecdyonurus torrentis. The sequence continues at coordinate 22,517,576 of OX439129.1, forward strand.
CTTATATGATTGATTTTGATTTAACTTAGGGCCATGATATTGCTTTCTTTGTTGGCATCATTTCAAAAATTTGCATTGGTAGTAGCATAAGCGAGAGAAGGAGAGAGAGAGAAATATATTATATTTATTTTATAATATAGCATTGAAAAATATATAACTTTTTAGGTTACGCTAAGTCAAGGTGGCCATAAAATATTGAATACTGAGAATACCATATATATGTAATATAGCCATTTTTAATGGACATTAATATTTTATTAGAATAGTATAACTTTAAGAAATGGGTAAGTCTAAATCAATAAAATGTAGAATAGTTTACCAATAAAGTGATAAATAACAAAACAAACTGTGTAGTAAGTACATTATTTACTATTTTGCTCTCGTAGATCCTTCATGTTATTATTATTATTTTGTATGTCCAATTATAACAGATAATCTTTTTTAAATATAAATTTAATACAATTTCTTACATTTTTCAAGATTAAAATTTAATGTTATTGTTTTCATTGTAATTTAATTTTAAATTATGTAATATTTTATAATTTCATCTTGAGTATAATCAAATAACATATATTTTCAATTGCAGAGTTATATTATTATATATCATAATCATATATTTTTTCTATTTATATTAAAAGTATAGGTTACGTGGTTATATGATGTATTTTTTTTCCATAAAGTTTATACTAGTTTGAATGTAATAGCAAAATAAAAGTTGTCCTGCTTTGCATAATGATATCCTACAAGTCTTACAGACTTCGCTTTTACTTCTGTGTATTATTACTAAAGTTTTATTCTATACATTTCCGAACCTATTGTACACTATTATATTAACAAAAAGTTTTAGATTTCATTCACAAAACTTTGTATATTGTGTCACTAAGAATAATATGATATGGGAATGTGATTATATATTTGAACTTTTTTAAACTTCAAATGAGCATAATATCAATAAACATAATTTATTTTTTATTGTTATAGGGGTTTACATTATAAAAAAGTTATAATTCGATGTATGATAAATATAAATAATAATACTGATTTATTGTCTTTTTTTCTGTTCAATAATAACTACCCACGGTTAGAAACTGATATATATTTTCAATAATCAAACTAAGCCTGTGGCGCAGAGATATGCGTACTGGTTTGACGAGTGAGAGAGCATAAGTTTGTGTCTCAGTGAGTGTGGGTATACTTAAGTTATTTCTATAAAGTATAGTGAGGCTCATTAACAATGATTGACTGCCCAAAAAATTTAGACACATTCATTGGTTGATTTTCTTTTTTGAGCCTATATAAGTGAGTTGCATGTTAAGCGTGAAACTTTGTTGTGTGAAATTTCGTTCATTCTTATCAGTTCTAAAGTTCTAAACGAAGAAATAACAATGATCAACCACATATTTATACGTAGTAAACAGGTAATGACGTTATGATCAGGTGTTCTTAACACAGGAAAAATATCAAAGCTGGCTCAATATTTGTGTGAAGTTTACGAACGAACTTATACGTACTGTACCTCTACAACATCTATGTAGAGTTACATTGGGTTGTACCACCGTATGAGGCTGTTTCAGAGGCTGTGGTATGCACTGAAAACGCTCTCGTGTTTACCACACGTTGATGCCCGTTTGTATGCAAGTGTGCCACAGGTAAAACAATAGATGAAGTGTTAAGGCTTAACATCATTCATGTCTCCACTAGTGGTAGTGGCTCTCGCCAAAGTCAGAAGTATCTCGGGACGGTACAGCCATCCCTCTCGTCTCGTTAATTTCTATTAAATCACATGTTGTTGGATTTACCTTGTTGTGTGGTATAGAACTTAATGTGATTTTAATTGATTAATTCATAATGTATATACCGGAAAATTAATTAATTGGATATAAAAGCAGTAAATCGCAAATTTAACATCAAAATAATAGTAGTTCATCATAAGTATACCAGTGACATATATAATATTCTCTGCAACGTATATAAAAACAAATTACATACAATGTTCGTTTTTTTTTTTTTTTTTTTTTTTTTTTTTTTTTTTTTTTTTTTTTGCAAGTACAGAAAACTAAAGAACTTAAATAACTGCACTGTGTTTGCAATTAGTACAATTATTGTGCTATACTTTTATCATATCTCCTTTTAAACATAAAAATACAACCATTTAAGTATAAAAGATATTTAAATGTGTTAAACTAGTTATTTTTTATGGTTAAAATAGAGTAAATAAGTTTTAACTACTACACGTATACATACTGTAAACAAAGGGATATACTGTATATAGGTAGACTGGTTCTTAAATAAAAATATAATAATATGTGTATAGAATAATAAAAATTCATTGAAAGTTTTATTTTCCATACAGTATATAAGTAGCTTAAACGTATATACGTATAGTTTTATTATATTTTTATGTTTTTCAATATTACTATATACACGAATAACATTCAAGGCGCGCTAGAGTGTAAATAATGCTTCATGATGATACATTTTATGTGTTACGATGGTTTCCATCTTTTTTTTTTCGTAAAAAAGAGAAAAATATATTGAAATGTCTCAATTTAAGATTTTTCTCCTATAATAATTTTATTATTATTATTTATTATTATTTCTATAAAATTTATATTTTACTGGAAAATAAAATAGCAGATACTAATTTGAATTTGTGCTGTACAACTTTTTTTTAATAAGTTCAAAACTTTTCTTTTTATAATGTCAAGGGATTAATTTTTATATAAGCCGTAGAAAAAAAGTTTTGAAGTAACAATATAATATCTGTTGCGTTTTGTAATGTTTATAATCTTGTAGAAATGAAATATATTATGTTTCAATACATTTTTATATATACAACTTATAATGAAGAAGAAAAAAAGTTTAAAAAAAAAAAAAGGTTTTAAGGTTTTTTAGTAAAAGAAAAAATTGTTAAGACTTATTTATAAAAAGTTTTAAAGAAGTAAGAAAAGTTTGAGAACACTTTTCTTGTAGTTTTGAGAAGGAGAGAGAGAGAGAGAGAGAGAGAGAGAGAGAGAGAGAGAGAGACTGGAAACGGGAAAGTGTTTAGGTAGAAGAACGCCAGAGCTAAAGGTTGATGAGGTGTTTCCGCCCAAAAATCTTTGCTGCAAGCGTTCCTAACTCCAGTCCCCACCCTCTACTCTTTCCTCCTTGCATGTGGTCACTTCCCGCTCTTTCACTCTCTTGTAAACTCCCAACTTACTTAAAACGGATGGAATTTTTATACAAAAATGTTGCACATTTTAGTATAAGCTAAGGTAATAAGACAGCCAGAGGGAGAAAAAAAAAATGTTAATTTACCTTATCTGTTGTAAACTTTGTATTCTTATTTTTAGATCCTCCAAAAGTTTAACTTTCTTCTTGTATAAATTTTAGATAAAGAAAAGTATGTAAAAAATGATTTTGTTTTTCATTTTTAAACTTCTAATTTGAAGTAATTTTAAAGGAAAGATTTTAAAATATTATGTATAAAATTTCAAGGAAATGAAATAAATGCTTACACAATTTCAATTGCTCTTAATGTAAAAAAACAAAACAAAAAACTTCACGTTGTTTTGATTAAATTAAACATTTTATAAAACGTTCACATTATACCAAAATTTATAGGCTGTCCCAATTTTGATTCTGAAACTGTAAGTAGGCGGATTTTATAATTATTTTTACAATTTTAATTTGTGTCAGTTAGTTAATAAAAATATTATTTCTTAGTCATTTTTTTATAGTATTATTATTTATTAGGATGGTACAACTCCTATGACATTATTTTAATTGTTCTTCAAAAAATACATTTATTTGACTTATTTTCAAGCAATATTTTAATAAGAGCATTTATTGTATTTTTTTCACTGCAAGTATAAAATTTAACACTTAAATATAAATACTGAAAAACTTTGCCTGCAAATCATTTGTAAATCTATCACAAAGAAAAACAAATTTGTCTGGTCAATATCATATGTTTTCAATTTAGCTGTAATTCTTATGGAAAATAAAGCAGGCTAGTATTTTTGATTTGTAAGTAATTCTGCTTTTACTAAATTATGCATTGGCAACAAGAAGAATAAGTTCTATTTTAATATAATATGTTTTTTTATATATAATAAAAAGATAGTATTAAAAATACTGCTCAAGCCATAAAAATGTCTTTTCTTCTCTTCACAAGAACAAAAGACATATTTTTCTAGAGAGAGAGAGAGAGAGAGAGAGAGAGAGAGAGAGAGAGAGAGAGAGAGAGAGAGAGAGAGAGAGAGTGAGAGAGAATAGCTGAGCGGAAATATAGTTTACTATGGAGATATATATTTTTTGTATTATAAAGTAGAGGAAAAGACAAGAGAGAGAGAGAGAGAGAGAGAGAGAGAGAGAGAGAAAGAAAAGAAACAAAATTCGTACACAACATACCCGCAGGACATTTTGGCTGGCATGTGTGTAGCCGCCAGAAGTCATTCACAATATTATAGAGCACCAAAATATGACAAAACACAAAATAATAATATATTCTCTCCATTCCCCATACTCCTCCTCCTCCTCCTCTTTTTTTTTCTTCCTTATAACAATAGACCAGCTTGGTGGACGTATTGTCGTCATGTCAGACATCACGCAACTTTGTAAAACAGACTACAAGTATGTAACTGCGACGTTATAATAAAACAACAGCCAAGCCAACAAAATAGTATATACCAAAAGAGAGGCTAAAATTAAGAGACATAAAAAAACAGCAATAAAGTAGCTAGAGAGAAAGAGAAAGAGAGAGAGAGAGAGAAAGAGAAAAAATGTCTTGTAAGAAGGATAAATTGGCTCAGCTGGACCGTGAAACCACTGGACCATTACAGAAAGAGAGAAAAAGAAGACAGAAAAAAAAAATGAAAATGCCAAGTCGTCATTTTCTACAGCTTTGCAGCTCTCTCTCTCTCTCTCTCTCTCTCTCTAAGGAGGTTTTACAGTTGAAAACTTTCATTGTTGTCCTGTCGTTATGTCCTAGCTATTAAAACACTAACATCTAAAACAAATATTATATATATATATATATAAGACGTACAATATCATATTAATTTACTTCAAATAATAGAATTGTTATCTTTGAAAATATTTCATTTATACTGCATAGCACGCAAGCAAATTAGACATTTCTGATTCGTGATAACAAGCATCTACATTATATCGCACAGCCTTAATGGTATAGCTTATATCAAGTTTAATATTCTAAGTTACAGATTAGTCTTACAAGGATATAATATGACCATTTTCAAATTTTTTAATCATATCTCTAAAGTATTTACACATTTTTTATAGTTGCTTTTCTCTCTCTCTCTCTCTCTCTCTCTCTCTCTCTCTCTCTCTCTCTCTCTCTCTCTCTCTCTCTCTTTAAAATATAAGTAATTCTTATAAAATTTAGAAAATGCCATTTGAACAAATTTGTAATATCTGAAATGCTTCTAAAAAATTATGTCTTATACTCTTAAATTTTACAGATTAAATTTTATTTCAAATTCATTCACATACTTCAATGCAAATGCTCAGTAATACAATTCTTGTCAAACTAAAAGTTATAAAATATCCCAAATATTTGAGAAATCAAAATTTTAAACTTAATTCTTCCTTTTTTTTTCTGTAAACTTCTACTCCCTTTTGTTTTAAATTCAGTTAGAAAACATTTTCTTATTATTTTATTGAAGTTTGACAATATTTTTTGAAAGTTTGAAAATTGTGAGAACAAGGTAAGGGTTTCTTTGTGTGTGTAGGGTTGTGAAGGAATGAAAAGGGAGTGAGTAGGTAGCATGTTGAAATGTGAAACTTCTTGCAAAAGGACAGAAAAACTTTTTTGAGAAAATATCGTGACAGACAAAGAAAAAAAGTTTTTTTTTTTTTTCAATCTATGATAATGCTAACTTATAACTTTTAAATTCTAAGAAAACTATTTTTACTATATAAATAAGATTCACTCTTCCTCGTTTAATTTTTTTCAACTGAATATTATAATAAAATAATATTTTACTTCATATTATAATTATGATAATAAATTAAGCTGATTTTAAATTTTAATCCGTAATTCAGTAGATTTTATTACAGCTGAGAGAAAGTATTTAATGATGTTAAAACGTAATGTGATATGCAGCGAGTTCCAAGATTTTATAATACAGTATATAAAACAGAGCTTTTATATAATATTATATAAAATAATAATATAAAGTAAAAAGTAAAAGAAGAGAAATTTAAATTAAAATATTTAAATTAAATAGTTATAATATTTCCTTCTTAAGTAAATTATTTATATAATTTATGTAAGTTTAACATGCTTATTGAGATTTTTCTTTTCCAAATAAAAAATAATATTGAATAACTGTCATCTTATGTTTCTAAATAACGTAAATTTTTGTAGATAAAAGATTTTGTCTGCAAATGAAAGAATATTTTCAGATTCATTAAAAAAAAAAAAAAAAAAAAAAAAAAAAAAAAAAAATTATAATCAATCTCACGTTTGAAACAAATTATGTAGAAAGTATATAAAATAATATTATATTTATCTTAAAAGTTAAAACTAAATAATTTCTACGCATATTTTATAATGACTTTTTGTTTTCTTTTTCATAAGTTTTGTTCATGTATACCTTATAAATCTTTCTTTGACTTTTTGAACCTTAAACTTTGTCGTTAATTTAAGAGAATACGAAGCCGAAGAAAGTCACGCAGAGCAGTAGTGGCACCACAGTTTCTTGTTATTGTTTATAGGAGCACAAAATTCTTTCTATAGACTTTCAAGAAAACAAAAGACAACATCTTTATGTACCATACTTGAACATTTCAAACCTATATATTTATATATAATTTTCTACTGAGTTGAGTATCTTTTATATACGTTTACTCCTTGTGCTTTTCTAAAAGTTAAGTTGTCCGTTTATTCTCTCTCTCTCTCTCTCTCTCTCGCTTTTGGCTTTTACTTCTTGTACATTTATTTTATACTTTACGAGATTTTTATACGTTTAAAAATCAATATGTGCTTCAATAATTTTAAGTTGATATGAATTTAAATGTGAATTGAAAAATCTAAGTACGTTGTAATTATTTAACTGTATTGCTAAAATTTAAATTTTGTCCAGTTGAGGTGGGCCATGAAGAACTATTTCCGGTGGGTTTAATAACAATAATAATAATAATAAAAGTCAGATCCCGTTATAGCACTTTTCTGAGCTTCTAATACCAGAATTGTGCAAGCTTAATTTCAGTGCATTTTTTTTAAAATTAAAAAAAAAAAAAAAAAAAAAAATCTCTATATTATTTTATATACACATGAGGATGTAGAATCTACTTATTTTGAATATCCTGCTCTTTTTTCTTTTTCTTCTTTTATATGTATAAGAAGATTGAAAGTAAAGGTTTTGCAAGACTGTAAAAGCTAGTATATGCGTTGAAAGAAAGTGATGTGAGGGAAGGAGGGAGGGAGGGAGAGAAAAGAAGGAGACTGCAAGGAAATTGTTTCTTTCAAAGTACAAAGGAAGCAAGGAAGATTGAATCAAAAGCTAATAACTGAATCTTTTCTTATGAGATGATGTAACTACACAAGAAAAAGCGACACACAGCACAAAGAAAGTTAATGTTGTGTAAGTGTTGAACCATAATAACAAGGTGACAGTCATGTTTATTAATCTGGAAAATAACGTTTTAACAACTTATTTAAAACAAAACTTCATTACTGTACTAAAAGTTAACAAACACACATATATTTAACCTCCACCCCTTTTTTATTATGTTATTTTTTTCTGTTGAATTCAATCATAGTTTTGTTTTTTTTAGTAACAAATTGTATTTAACGATGTTATTAAATTTAAAAGATAATTATATTTAATTCATAATGAAAAAAAAAAGTTTTTATAAAAAGTTACAAATTTTATGATTAAAAAAATATTAATCATACATTTTTGACCTATAGTAATTTTTATATTATTATAATTTTAGTCCGATATTATATAGTTAATAATATATTAATTTATTTATTAATAATTATATTAATTTTAACGAAAATAGCAGTTAAAATCAATGCTGATAATGTTATTAATTTAATATTAAATAAATTCTTACAAAAAAAAAAGTAAAAATATAACCAAAACACTTTTAACAAATCAAATAATGCCATTGAATTTATTTATTTATTTCACAATCATTTAAATATTGCTCTCTAACATAATTTTATTTGAAAAAATAATTTTAATCTAATGAAATTTCAATGGCTCTTATGTAAGTTCATATACTGGTTTACTCTGTATGATCAAAAAGTCCTTATTAATATACCCTTCAAAACATGGTGAAAATAAGTTTCGGGTATATCAAAGTGACGTTCATATTGAGTTAACGTTGTAAATTAAAAGCATGATTATTTCGTTATTCATTTATAAGATATGACGTCAAAGAGTCAAATATTAAAGAGTAGAAATTTTACTACTTAAATAGCAAATTTATGTGAGTACTGTAGTAATATATATTTTTTTTTTGTAATTTTTTTTTATTAAAAAGCTTCTTTTTTTTAAATATATTTTATACCATTATGTATTATGTACGAAAAATATGTATTTTTATATACTTTTTATATTGTAATAATTAGAAATGAATTTCGTTAAGTAGTAACAAAAGAGTAAGGAAAAATGTGAACATTTTAAAACAGAGAGAGAGAGAGAGAGAGAGAGAGAGAGAGAGAGAGAGAGAGAGAGAGAGAGAGAGAGAGAGAGAGAGAGAGAGAGAGAGAGAGAGAGAGAGAGAGAGAATTAATACCATAAAAAAGAGGAAAAAGCGAATTAGATATCGAGCCCAACAGCTTGCATTTATCTTTAAGAAGTAATTAAAAGGCGGCGGTCGTGCGGCAACGGGATCTGTATAGTGAGAGGAAACGAAGAGGGTGTTACTGGGTCAATGGGGTTGTTAATATATATAAATAAATAAATATATATATATATATATATATATATATATATATATATATATATATATATATATATATATATATATATATATATATATATATATATATACACGTTGAACAGTATAATAAATTACTGAAATTTAACAGTTTAACGCATTTTTCAACAAACAAATTTCCTTATTCTAGAAATCTGCATAATTTTTAAACTTAAATTCATTAATTTTGGTTTTTTAAATATATTTTATAAAAAAACACTAAAAACACAAAAATAAATTAATTAAAAATAATAATAATAATAACAAATCAAATCCAATTAAAATAAAAAATATAACATTACAAAACAAGTTATAATCTAAATTATTTTTTATTATATAACAACAAAATTTAATTTTTAAAAACACAAGATCATAATAAAATAATATTAGCACATTAATTAAAATTGAAGTTATTAATAGATATAATAACAATTAAAATTTTGAAATGTTTAAATGTTACAATACATTATTAGCAAAATGTTTAATACACAGTATTATGTTTATAATATGTACTGTACTGAAACATAATATACGCATGTGTATATGCGTTTACAATACATAATATAGCATTGTATTATTATGATATTGGTTTGGTATACACTCAAACACACACACACACACACACACACACACACACACACACACACACACACACACACACACACACACACACACACACACACACACACACACACACACACACACACACATATATATATATATATATAATATATATATATATATATATATATATATATATATATATATATATATATATATATATATATATATATATATATATATACATATATATGAATGCACATATTGGTAACTTGTTTTAGAGAGGGTCGTAACAATATTACTAAATTACCTCAGGATGAGCAAACATTGTGTAGTAAACACTCTTGTTAATTTATCGTTTATATAAACTTAGAAACTTTGAATAATTCCCATTTATATCCAATCAAATTCATTCATTATAAGTAATGAATGACTATTTGTATACACATATTATACAATATGTGTGTAGTAAAACTCTACGTGTATACACATATTAAGTAAAGGGGGAGATATTTTTGGACAACAATTTCAAGAATTATAGGGTAATTATATAATTTTAATAGCATTGCCTTTTATAAAAATGAAAATGACTATTTATTTATTTGAGATTTGCAATTTTGTGCTAATGTTTTCTGCATTATGGTGAGACATATTTTAAATTAAAATTTTAAAACCTTGCACAAATTTAAAATTTTAAAAAGCTTTAAATTTTTATATATTTATTTTGATGAAAGCAAAATAGAAAATAAACTAAAAAAAAAAAAAAAAAAAAAGTTTTCTTTTTTTAATATTAAATTACATGTACTTTCATTTTATTGCTATAGTTTATTTTAATAGTGATTTTTTTTTTTTTTTTTTTTTTTTTTTTTATTTATTTATTAAACACATTGCGTGTACAACATACATCTAAACATTCAACTCATAAACATTACATATAATATCAAGATCAAATAACAGTATTATACATGTTGATCAGTGCCCTCGGCATAGTAGGCCATACTTAAATGTCTCCTAGAACATGTGAGGAGATGATACTGTTCACATGACATCCCACACAAGGAGCAGATACAATTATTATTACAAATATGATATTCTTTAGTGTTACAAATTTTGTGATGAAAACCGTGTGCCGCGTAGCGGGTGATAATATTACGATTCCTCTGATTTGAGTTTTTCCATGTATCATTTTTTACAGCTGGTGTATTATAAAATGATAGATTAATATCATCGGTTTTATTTTCTCTAATTTGAACAAACTTAATAAAATTTTCAGTTTCTGGCAAATTAAATTTTAATCTCAGCTCCCGTACATAAAACTCCTCTCCTGAAAGTTCATAAACTAGTCTAGATTTTGTATATTTTGAGAGGCACATTGCTCTCTTAAGAAAACGAGATTTTACAGACTCTAATAAGTTGAAGTCTGTGATGGTTAGATATGACCAGAAAATCTCTATTCCATAAGATGCTACAGGTGATATTTTCAGGTGAAAAAGTTTTATGGCCGTTTTCAGAGATAGCAAATGTACGTTTGATATGGTGAAGGATGCTGTGATGGCACTTTTGCTTCTATCTTTGACATGAGCTGCAAATGTCTTGCCTGATTGCTGTAAGGTAATACCTAGATATTTAAATGAGCTTACAAACTCCAATTTAGTTCCATTACAGTAGATATTTTCCGGAGGAGGGTTTGTTTTTGGGCGGCCACCACTTGCATATTTAAACTTCATTATTTTTGTTTTATTCGCATTTATTTTTAACCCATTTAGAGAGGCCCATTTAACTAATTTATCCAAAATTTTCTGTAATTTTTCTAAGTTTTTACATATAATAGCCAAATCATCAGCATAGATACTGAGAAAGATCTCAGGATCATCTGCTATTAAATTAACAATTTCCTCGATTATAGTTAGTATATCATAGGTTAAAAGGTTGTACAAAAGAGGACTACTCGGGCCCCCCTGCAAAACTCCATTGCTTTGCAAGACAGGGTCCGAGAGAAGTAAACCATCATTTACAGTTACAAAATTGACTTCCAGTAGCAGGGCCAGAGCAACAAGTATTTCTTTCGGAAGCTTTTTAGTTTCGATAAGTTTACTTAATAATAACTTTCTATCAACCAGGTCGAATGCTTTTAGAAAGTCAATGAATAGCACGAATGTACAACTTTTTGGTTCAGCTACATCTTTTAAAATCTGAGCATGCAAATATTTAACGGCTTGAATTGTTGATCTGCCTGGCATAAACCCAAACTGTATATCTGGGATAAGATCCTTAGTGCAATCAAAAACTCTCTTACAAATAACTTTATCAAACATTTTGAACATGATGTAACAGTTTGCAATTCCTCTATAGGAGTTAGTGGACAGAATATTACCTTTACCTTTATACAAAACTTTTAAACGAGACTGTTTCCAGACTTGAGGTAATTTCTTATTTTCAATACATAGATTAAAAAAGTTAGCTAAACAGTTGCCCGAAAGCAAACCCCAGACAGCAATATGTTCCTTTGAAATACAATCCGGGCCAGCTGCCTTATTATTTTTCATGGAGTTAATAACAGAATTTAATTCCAAGGTAGAGATAGGTTTAAAAATTATATCCGATGAATAATTATCTATTAAACTAATTAAATTCAATGAATCTTCTGATGAAAGATTCTTACAGTTTAATATCTCTTTAAAGTGATTCTCCCAATCATGAACAGGAATGGGACATTGGACATTTAGAATTTTGTCTTTTTTAAGATATGTATATGGAACGCTTTCCGCAATTGAAACTAAATTTTCTTCATATTTAATTTGAAATAGATCCCGTTTTACATTGAGTAATTTTATATATTCTTTTTTAACTAAATTGAAATGAGTAAGAAGTTGCTTATCTTTAAATCTACAAGCTCTTAATTTAAATAAAAGGTGTAACACGTATTTCCGGAGAAGAAAAGCTTCCTGATCAAACCACGGTTTTGCTTGCCGCTTAGAATATTTCTTAGGTAAAGCAGAGTTTAATATCAAATATTGAATAGTGATTCAATTCATTATTTTTTAATTAAAATTACTGATATTCATTTAAAAAATAGTATTAATTTAGAATAAAATCTGAATGAAAATATAATTAAATAAATATTATGAACTTTAATTCAATAAAAAAATCAAACAAAATTTTATTATTAAAAAAAAAAAAAAAAAAAAAAAATGAAGCTAATGTATACATTTTTTTATTAAATTATTTACATATAAAATAATCTTGTTAATATATGAAACGTTGACGTCTAAAATTTTGATTTAATACATAGTTAATTAAAGCAAATATTAAGTGAGAAGTTGTTCATTCAGATGAGTTTCATGTTTAGTCAAATTATTCACACATGTTGAATATACACCGACTAATTATTTACCATATATTTATTATAAAAGCAGCAAGTTTTACTAGCTTATATACGTATTATTAAAGACAAAATCAGAGTATAATATATTATAATATTCTAATACAACCTTGGGTAATCTGTGTGTACACTCACAATTTAAACTAATTAAAAATATTTATACATGTTTGATAACATGTACACACATATACAAAATGTTTTAGTAATTGTAATATATACGTAACATTTTTAGTGCATTCCCATCATTGTAAACAATGTTTTAATTTTCTATAATTTATAATTCTGAATGTATGGGGAATTATTTAATTAACTGCAATATATATTTTAGATATATTAATTATTATTATGCATTATACATTATATATATATATATATATATTTGTATATATCATGTATAAATATTTAGGTTCATGTACTGTACTGTTATATCAAGTTAAAACTATAAAAATAGCTGAAAGTTATTAAATTAAAATAAGTATGTATTAACATAGTTTTTTTTTCTTATTAATATAATATTAATAAAATAAGTAAAATATTATTTATTATGCTCATATTTAGAAGAGTTCTAAAATAAAAATACAACGCACTGGGTATGTGGATATTCTAAATAAATAAGTAAAAAAATAAATGTCATAATTTACTAATAAAGGAACAACTGTGTTGAGGCTGACTAAAAGTGATTTCTGTCACATCCGCTTCCGTTTCTTCTTACTACGCATGCGAAGAACGTTGAAACGGAAGCGGATGTGAACAAAATCGCTTATAGTCAGCCTCAAAACAGTTGTTCCTTTATTTATTAGTCAAAGTTCTTGCTTTAAATAAGTTGAGGAAAGATTTATGCAATTTATGAATTTCATTTTTTTTAATGTGACTGTAAAAAAAAATTAGAGTATACAGTAATTCTATTATGATTTTTTTTAAAGTTTACGCTGATTTGTTGTATGTATATATATATATATATATATATATATATATATATATATATATAGAATAATGTTAATGACACTGTCTTCAAATATCTTATATCTTGCTAATCGTGTGTGATAAAAGTATAATATATTGTGCTTTAATGCATAATCAATATAATACGATAAATACCATAGCATAGCATTATTTTCTGTTATGAAAACCAAATTTTATGTTATAAAATGTTTTCTGGTTTGTATATTATAAACACTGTAGTTTCATTTTATTCTTATACTGCAGAAATTACCTTGAAATTGTAGAGAGGACTAACGACCAGAAACTTTTTGCTTTATCAACCGGAAAATTTTCAAACGATGTTTGAGAATTTTGTAACAGCAATTTTGTTAGATTCTTGGGAAAAGAAACATATTAGAGAGAGAGAGAGAGAGAGAGAGAGAGAGAGAGAGAGAGAGAAAGTTGCTAACAGATACAAACTTTGCTGTGCTGTTTCCCTACGCTAGTGTACATAATTATTGTTTTATATTTCACACAATTATGTGTTACGATTAAATGTAGAAACATTTTTTATTCTTCCAAATTATAAAACACATTCAAGATAAAATGAGTAATTATAAGAAATTATAATTGCCATGAGGATATGTTAATTAATAATTTGACAGGCATATTTCTAGCCAATTATAATGAGAAAAAGTAAACATTAATTTTTGATTTGACTGGTTCAAATATTTGTATTATTATTTTAATGTATACATATTATAATATACTTAAAATAATTAAATTCCAAATCACTTATTTTGATAATAATTTTACATTAATAATATAAACAAAATAAAATTAATATAGATATTTCTTGTATGGTTTCGTAATATAATATTGCAAACCAATATAATAATATGAGATGTATACCACATGTTGTCATAAGGGAACTATAATATTGAGTATATGTCATATAATTATTATTATTATTATTATTATCATATATGTATTAATATATGTACGTAGTGGTGTAGGTACAAACGTGTGTGTATATATATATATATATATATATATAATATATATATATATATATATATATATATATATATATATATATATATATATATATATATTATATAATAAAACATTCCTTTAGGGGATTTTCATATACGAGAGAAAAGCTTGTTCTGTGAAAATTCAATGACCATGTAGTTAATTACGTAGAGAATGTTTACTATATAATGTGAGATGCGGATGGTTTGTAACGTTATTTTATACATACATCATCTCTCTGTCTTAACCCTATGCCTATGATATACGTAGAGTCTGTGTATATATATTCAGTAAGTAGGTGTTTTACGTTGGATAGAATTATATATTATAATTGTCGGTAGATGTTCTCTTCCTAAACACATAGAACAAGAATGGATGTTATCGCTGTATTTTGGAGAAGGTTGTGCATTGCTTTAGCTTGTTTGTAAACCTCATACTCTCAAAAAAAATAATAAAACAAAAAAATTGCAGATTCTAAAAAAAATATATTAAAAATATGTTGTTTTTGTGTGTTTTTACTGTAACGCGAAAGTAAGAATTGAACGTCTAAGAAAATATTTTAAAAAACTAACTGTGTATATAAGTTAAGAAAAAGAAGAAAAAAGAGGAAAAAAAAAAAAGATACAAGAAAAATTAGAAAAGTCTGATAAAGGATTATTAAAAAAACACCGATAGTGAGAAAACAGAATGAAAAAAGGGAGGGTGGGTTTGAAAGGATTAAGAACGAAAGAGAAAGAAAATGGAATGAAGAGAGTGAAATAAAGGATGAGAAAGGATATAGAAAGGCTGAAAGTGAGAAAGAAAATGGCATAGAGAGAGAGAGAGAGAGAGAGAGAGAGAGAGAGAGAGAGAGAAAGGCAAGTCATGTTTCCAGCACTACGAAATCTCTCCCTACGGCGACACCCACATTGAAAAACCAGGGTATAGCAACCCAGAGTGGTAACCTCACATCATAACATTGTTAACATTTTTATTTATAAATTACAACTAAAATTACATCATATAACTATTAATTAAAAAAAAAATGTTCCTTTAAACTTACATTTTAATTATAAAAATCATTTCTGCATAGTTTGTTTAGTAAATTCTCAGTTACGCGTATATAGTAAATTTAAATTATCGAAGTTGTATTCAAATAAATCAAAAAAAGTTTTTTTTTCCTACAGGAGTATTACTAAAATTTCATTTTGTTGGAAAAATTGAAGGATTACCATTGGTCTGTATGATGCGTTATAGCTCTGTTCAGAATAAAGAAAATCGAGCGTTTCTACAACATTTTCGTGCTGAAAAATAAAGCTATGACATCACACAGCAAAGGTATTAACCACCACACCAGCTTTTTTATGATGATTAAACTATTTTAAAAGTAGCACATAAGCTTCTTAGAAAGAAAATATGTAAGTGCAACAATATTTCAACTTTGTTCTTTAAATATATGTATGAAAAGATTTTCTAAGAAATTTTTTTTCTTCTTAAATTTAATTTTTGTGCTAATATTTTTGTTCTCACTTTTTCACATTTTCAATCTTAAGTAAATATTGACTCTGTAATTACGATAAAAATTAAAATCTTTATAAAATTAACAAGAACGTCAAATGTACGTAGTTTCTCCGAATTAAGTTACGACGAAGAGACCATATTTTATAATATATTTTTAATTTAATTATTTTGCTTAAGGTTTATGTTGTTGAAAAATAAAAGAGTAAAATATAATTTTAAAAATGAAATGTTTCATTTAAATTGTGCTTTTTAAAGTAATTTTGAATGTAGCTACTAATTCAAATTGAATTTAAAGTTATAAGTTTCATAAAGTTGTCATTTGCTGTCTTATATTTTATATAAATCAACTAGTTAACAAGATGCCATGAATAAAATTATTACTTGAAAATTAAATTTAAGAGTTTTATAGAATAACTTTTTGCACTATTTCTGATTATTCTAGATTTAAAAATATACGTCTCTATTACTTTCTCTCCTCTCTCCCTCGCGCTCTTAATTTACCAATGAAAGGGGGGGGGGGGGATGAACCAATATCCTCGTATAGGTTTAATGTGATACATATAAATAAAAAATTATTTTCTTCCATAATTACTAAGTTTTTTTTATTGAAGTGCCGTGAGAGAAAAAAAAAAACTCTAAATATCTTTTTAATAATTCAAACAGTTACTTTTGTCAACAGAATTTAAGAAATCCAAAATCAATGATAAAAGACATTCACTATATATAACTTTGTTTCATAAATATTTTATTTTAGATTAGAGTGAGTTACTATAAAAATAATGTAAAGGTTTAACTGAAGTCAGCTTTTTTTCTTATTACATTAATAGCTCAAAACTATAAGACTTTGCAGTATAAATATATTATAACTTTAATCTTTTTCATTTTCAATCGCTATCTATTTCATCTAATAAAACAACAAAGTTTTTTTTTCTGATCTGCAAAATATCGATCTTTGTCTCCGTTATTCTGGTTGTTTTACACCTACACCTGAGGCACATTTCATCCCCCACGAGTTCACGTGCTTACTCTCTTAGCCACAAAACAAGACTTTTTTTCTTCGTTCTATCTAGTAACGCCAGCCAAGTAAAAATTGTGAGCTTTGACTGAGACAAGACTATTCTATAATACAGGTAAAGAAAATACACACAAGAAAGAAATAAATAAGATGTAACAACAAAATATAAAACAAATGTTAAAATATTCATGAAAATAGAATAATATATAAAAAAAAAAAAGTTTTACAAAAATAATTTTTAAATTTTACATGCGTATTTATGCTAGAATATATATATATATATATATATATATATATATATATATATATATATATATATATATATATATATATAATACGTTTTAGTTTTACATTCTGCGGCGTGGTTTTTAGTACTGATGTACTGTACATAACGTTTATATATGTAAAAGCATTTCGTCGTATCTTTTCTGTTGTCTACTAAAGATACTATAAAATATTTGCATATTTTCTCAACAAAAAATATTGTCATGTTAAAAGGATAACAATAAACTATAAGTGGATCCAACTGGCTAGTTTTATTTGAATTTTATTTGACATGACGTACGTTTATAAAATACTAAATTATGTTCTTATATACGTACGTAGATGTGATCATATAATAGTATTGAAAATTTACAAAATCGATCTTCTAAGAAGTTAAATAATAATAATATATTTGATATTGAGATATGAGACATATACGTAAAAAAATAAATTATGTACTAAAAATGCAAAGTAAGTTAATAATTATTCAAATTATATTATCTCTGAAATGTTAAACTGTATTATAGCTTTGTCAGCTGTATAAGAAGGATGCTGTGCTATATGAAAAAGGGTAAACTTATAATATACTATGTCTCATTCGTAGAATAACTAAATTTAATGTTTGTATAATATAAGATAAGTATATTTCACGATTTTTTTTTCTGAAGCTTTGGGTTTGTGTATAGTTTGCTTGCTGTGGTTGGACGTCACCCGCAGCTGCTCATCTCTCTTTCTCTCTCTCCCGGTATCCTGGTGCTCACTCACATACCTTCTTCATCTACGTCTCAGAAAAACTCAACACAGATATAATACGCAAGAAAAGACAAAAGAAAAATATTTATTATCAAGTCCAAGAAGAACTTTAACGATTTTTTCTTCGTATACTTTTCAATATACACAACGACGCATTTGTAGTTTATAATTTAACGTACGTTAAAAGTTCTATGAAAGCGTTTTAGTTAGTAATAATTAGATTAAGTTATATGTTTAGATTTAAAGGAAATTGTTAAGCTATTTTTCTTGAGTAAAAACCAAAGTTTGTAAACATTATCAGATTTAATATACTCTTAAGCATTCTCTAGAATAAATTTGGCTTGATTTTAATTTTTTTAGAACAAAACAATATGATTACTCAAATACACGTACAGTATTGTATTTTATTAATATTATTTCTATAGACTTGACTTAAAATTCAACTTCTTTCAAAGAAAATATTTGATCAAATATTTAAAGGATGTCTTCATATGGTTTAACAGACAAAACTTTTCCTTAAATGTTAATAATATCCTGCATACTGTATAATAGACTTGGAGAAGAATTTACAATATTACTAATTTTCTCTGATAAATGTTGAAAGAGATCGGAAAAGTACTCCGTTTGAGATAAACTAAAGCTAACGTAAAAACTAAAGTATATATTATTAAATAAAATGATAACAGGAAACTATTTCGTTTATGTTGTAAGTAATATTCTTGAACAACTAAGGAAAAGCTTTTTTTTTTTTTTTTTTTTTTTTTTTTTCAAATCATATTTTAGCTTACTATTATACTCAATTTATCGTAGCAAGCTATTTCATCATAATCTTACAGTTTACAACATATTATGTAACGGAAACATTGTTTTCTCTCGTAAGTTGAATTTGATAAATTCTTCAACAATAATTACAAAATATTTTTACTCTCACCTTTTTATTATAAATTTAAATTACTATTATTTAAATTACTATTTTCCAAAAAATGTGGCATTTAAAATAACACCACTTTATATTTAATTAAATTTAAATTGTATTTTAAAAAGAAATACTGCTCCATACTTATGAAGAAAAAAAAATGAAGTAAAATAAATTTTTGTTATGCAAATTAGAAAAGTTTTAATTATGAAACAGATGATAGATCTACAAAGCCTTAAATACACAAATTTTATATAAATATATGCTTAAAATTCTTACTACGCATTAAATATTAACAACCCATTAATTGATTAATCATATTCGAAGTATCTATATATAAAATAAATTACAATTAAGTTTTTTTTCGATTCTTTGAATTATTAACATTTATCAAATATTAAATTAATAAAAGGTGTTTCACAAAGTAAAAGTAATTAAAAATTAAAATCCACAAGTAAACGTAAAAGCCAACTCTGTCAAATAGAATAATTTATAATGTGTACATATGTATAAGTACGCACAGTGTGTTATTATAACAATCGAAATTTTGTCACTATTATTCAAACTAAAACTTAAAGTAAAATAAGTAATATAAACTTATATTTTTAGTATTAAAATTCAACTTTATTTTCACTTTTTATATAACACGCGTGTACATATTGTTATTATTTAGATTATCAACTAATTTTGTAATTTCGTCTCTTTTTCATTATAAACATCTAATTTTACTTATTACGAAAAGTTGTAATTATACAAATGAGATTTTATACAATATACAAATGTGATAACATATATAACTTTACAACCGGCATGTGTACTGTACATATAGTTAGGTATGTGTGGCAATTAGTAAGAGAGTCATACAAATTGAGGTAGCCCTTATCTGCTTTAGTTTCAAACAAAATTGTAACCAATATAATAATATATTATATTTACATGCTTAAGTTATTATTTGTGCTCTCTCTCTCTCTCTCTCTCTCTCTCTCTCTCTTGTTGAAATTAATTTATTTGTATATATAATATATTGTTTATTTTATATTAAAAGCTGGGATTGAAATTAATTTAATATATTTTTAGACTAAAAAGCTTATAAGCTTAGAAATTAAATAGTTGTATAACCACAGTTTCAATTTTTCACTTCAGTTGAAAATTATCCATGGCTTTCTATACATATTTTGTGTATATAGAATTAAAATATTTTGTAACTTCAAAAGTGGTTGGTATATAGAATTATAGTTACAGAAAGGAATATTTTATTGAATAGTATAGAAAATACAGTAAAACATATTGAGTTGCATGATGAGAGAGAGAGAGAGAGAGAGAGAGAGAGAGAGAGAGAGAGAGAGAGAGAGAGAGAGAGAGAGAGAGAGAGAGAGAGAGAGAGAGAGAGAGAGAGACTCCCCCTCACGTTGCGTAAGTTATTTAAGTGATCATTATTATGGGTAAAAGAGATCGGTGATGATACGTATACAGTATAAGAATGTAAATTATTATCAGCTCGAGTCTTATACATCACACTCGGCACTTGACAAATTTGCTTGCTTTGAGTTTTACCAGTATTTTTTTTCTTTCAAAAATATTATTGAAATAAATCACTTTAAAGTGAATGTAATTTTATTTATTTCAAAGTTTCTAGCCTCGTTAAAGTAGGTTAAAAAATATATATTAAGAATAGAAATAAACGTGATTAGAATGGTTTTGTAATACTATAACGGATAGGAAATTAGAAATTAGTACTTTTGTACGCTCCTGTGATTGGCTACAGTCAACACCGGTGATATCCATTGCAGGGGGTCAGACCTCAAGGATATTATACTAACTAAATGACACTTTCTCTAATTTTTAAATTATTAAATTGAATTAATAATGAAAAGTATGAATATGTCTGTTAATAATATTTTTTTTTTTTTTTTTTTTTTTTTGGGAGGCCACAAAAGATGGACACACACTTTAATGGTCCTCACAAATTTACACGTTAAATGCTTTAAATTTAGAGTAAATTTAATACAGTTGCTGTATGAATCTCTAAATGTATAATTATATTATACATCTTGCTTTATCATATAAGTTACAAGAACGCATTGAGTTAATATATATATATATATATATATATATATATATATATATATATATATATATATATATATATATATATATATATATATATATATATATATATATCAACACTAATTATTATGGATTTCAAACCTTATAATAGAATAGATATTCAGTATAAAAATAATAATCTTTTCAATTAAAAATAATAATGAATAGTACGTGACTTTGGATTAAGCAGATTTACGTTAGAATTAATTAAATTTAAAAGAATTGCGAAAACTTATAGTTTTATTTTTTTTAGCTATTTATAAATCATTATTGAAAAAAAAATTAATATAAAAAATAATTTTACCTAAGTTGCAAATATATAATATAATATCCATTTCAGATATCTAATTAGTGATAATTACATTTATTTTATGACTAAAAAAAGTAATATTTTTCTAGAATTAAAATAATAATATTTACAGTTATGTATAATAATAACGCAGATAAAAACTTTGTTGGCTGTTTTATTCTAAACGTAATAATATCTGTAACGATTTTTTTTCTTTCTCTATCATAATATCACTCAACAATATAAGAACCATTTTATTATTATTATTTAATGATGTCTGAAAAAATATATAATAGATATTGTTATAAAAATAACCTCTATAGTATTATACTTGAATACATTTAAATAAATATACAAATAATTTATTATATATTACAATGCATATTTTTATTTGTATTTCAACTATGATGTTGATCATTATTGTATAGCGTTGAACAGCATTGCACATTGTAAACTTTTTTTCCCTAGTATAAAATAATAGTTATTGTACTTTTATTTTAATGTTTTTTTTATTTCATGTATTATATTGTTTATGTTTTGTTGACTTAATTTCATTAGAATTGTCATTTTGTTTCAATTTTCATAATTCTGCTTGTGTAAAGTAACTTTAATGTCCGAAAGAAAGTTAGTATTTCAGAAATATAATGGTGCAAATTTTGAACCGATTTATACAACTGATTTAATATTTCTTTCATAATAGCATAATGAAATGCCACGTTTTCTCTCTCTCTCTCTCTCTCTCTCTCTCTCTCTCTCTCTCTCCCTCTCCCTCTCCCTCTCCCTCTCCCTCTCCCTCTCCCTCTTTCTCTCTTTCTTAAGATGATAAAAAGTTTCACGCCAGCCAAAAAGACGTCATGATAATGGTGTAATTTATAAATTTCCAAATTCAATTAGGAAAAAAAATCCAACGGTCTTTCTCCTTACTTTTGCTAAAAAATAAAATGTCTAAATCTACCTATATTACAGTATTTTATGTTTATGTATATATTTCTAGACATGTTCATGATAAAGTTTACAAAACAAGTTTCAAAGATGAATTGCAAGCTAGTTTTTATTATACCATTTGCTATGAAATTACAAATTTAGATTATTCCTTATACAATATAATATAAAGCAAATGAAGGTTTTATATAATATATAAAAAAACATCAATCCATCATTATTAATATATCAAATACTGATAAGTTAAATCAGAAAAAAAGTAACATGTTCTCTGAAGCAGATCTTTGATTTCACACATCTCAGCTTCTAAGTAAAAAAAAAAAACAAAAAAAAAAAAACACTCTCTTATATACATATCTAGTTCAGTAACTTTTTTTTTATAGAAATCTAAATAGATGTTATGCAAAACTTTCAAGTTCTGTTAAGATAATACTTTATGGAATAAAGTCTTAATTAAAGTTTTTGATTAATAATAATAATAACTTGAGATAATTCAATTTCAAAAGAAAAGAAAAAGTGTATGATTGAAACGTTTATATCATAGCATAGTAATATTTATAGTCAAGGTTTATTATAAACCTTGATTTATAGTAAATTATTACATTTACATACACCAGTGTATATATATATATATATATATATATTAGTTTTAGTAATTTTATTTAAAGTCATATTATACAACATGAAACACATTAGCATTGATGGGACTTACCTAAATAACATTAATTAGTCTCAAAACCCAACTAACTGTAACGCCGTAGCAGTGATCAGAAAATTTTGATTTATGCAACCCGCACAACATTTTCATACTAGCTTTTGCCTGTTTCTGATGTCTTAAACAGAAATATTCACGCAAATTGCATACTTTACAGTTTTTTCACGCTCTCTTGTGGAGCTACATTTACTTTCTGGTAAAAATTATCATCAGTTTTGTATATAGGTTCCATTTTGTGTTTAATTATTAAAAAGAACTTGTTGTTTCATGTTTTCTATGCCTTTAAAGTATAAACTTGAAATTTTTTTACATCAGCAAGTAGATTAAGTTTTAATCATAATTTTAGTATATGGGACACAAGTAGTATATATTATTATAATTATATAATAACGTTGGAATAATTATCATAAATTCTTGAGTACAGTAGAGTAAAATATCTTAATGTGGCATACATTATTTAAAATGATGGTTTCAATGTATATATTTTACTTAACTAGGTTTATTTAAATTTAAAATTTTAATAACGAGTGATGCCTGAAGCCTAAAAAAATATTAAAGCAATAGACCAGATAAAACAACGTGTGCTTTTTAATGAATAAACACGAAATGGGACCTTCTAAAATTAATGACAATTGAATGTTAATGTAACCTCACGAGAGAGCGTAAAAATACTGTAAATTATTACAGTCATTATTATGTCAGAAACAGGCAAAAATTAGTAAAAAATGTTCTGCGGGTTGCATAAATTGAAATTTTCTGATCACTGCTATACGGAGCTACTATTGGGGTTTGAGACAAACTAAAGTTATTTAATGTAAGTCCCATCAAGTTTTTTGTGATATAAATGCTTATGTTTTCTTCTGGTCTATTCCTTTAAACTAAAATATTTAATTATACACATACTATAGTTTTATTTGTATATTGAAATTATATTAATTAAAAAATCTACCTACGCTTACTTTGTAGGTACTATACTCAATTTCAAGGGAAAGCTGAATTTACAACATAATTTATACGAGTTTTAATAATTAACAATTTTTTCATTAATTGTAGTCCACATTCCCTATTTAGTTAAGTTTTATAAATTATATCTAAATTTTTATTCAAATCATAATTAATTTTTATTTATTACTTATTTATACTAGATGACCCCAATCTACACCTGAAGGCATAAAAATTATAGTTCATAGTGCTTACAAACAAGTACATATTTACTTAAAGTACATATTGTTATTATATTTGTGTAAAATTATATTTTGTTGTGGTGCAATTACGTATTCCAAACCATGATAAGGACACTATGATTCATTCCTTTTCATACTAAAAGCAAAGAGTGTAGGTTTTAAATACTATTATATACATATGCAGGGGTAGAAGTGGCTTTGACTCTTATGCAGGGACTTTGAGGGGAAAAAGGGGGGAAGTTCCATAAGCCCAATGTTAATTCAAAATTCTTTTGCGGGGACAGGTCCCCTTAAGTCCCCCCTCACTTCTACCCCATGCATATGCATATATATATATATATATATATATATATATATATATATATATATATATATATATATATATTATTTTATATTTATTTTTTCAAGACCAATACTTGTTGTAACTATAACTGTTATTGTGAACTGCCTGGGTCAGAAAAGAAAATTATTCTTATAATATGGATTATATATATATATTTATATATATATATATATATATAAACTGCTGTTCTTAAAATTAAAAATGGTATAGTTTGAAACTTATTATAAATTAATGCATATTTAGAGTGTCATAAATTATTTTATTAAATCACAACATTTTTTTAATTTTCCTTTTAAAGAAAAACATGCCTTGAAATTGATTTATCAATAAATATTTAATTATAAAAAAGATATCAAAATATGTATGATCAAAAATATAAAAGTTAAACAGGCTAATAATTCAATATCATTTTATTTAAATATTTCAATGGGCCTCTTTTTTTTTCTTTTTTTTTTCTTGGAATTGAATACTGAATAATTTAATATTATTTTCGCAATATTTGAAATTTTTATTTATTTTTAAGTTCTTTTTCTATAATAAATGAGGATTTTTTTAAAATTGAAAAAGTTTGTCTTCTGCATTGATTACTATTGAGAGGAAAGGGGTAGCGGGGGGATACAGGATTTTTTTTGTAATCAGGCTGATTCAAATGCAAACTTTCTCTTCTCAGTCGAATAAAATCGTGTTAATTGAATAAGATTTTTCAAATGTAATTTATTTATTTTTTTTAGTGGTCTTTACGAATTGATTCTCTATAAGTTGCCCCTTTTTCTTTTTGTGCTGAAGATTTTAAGATTTATTCAATAGATAATTTCATTAATATATTTAGATACTGTATTTTATGAGAAAAATTATTTTTGCTGAAAAACCAAAACGTAAAGTAAGCATCATATAAATCTAATGACCAAAAGTATATAACAATGCTCGCTATAGATTTTTAAACAAATAAATATTAGCACATCTTTAAAATGTTTCAGATTTTACTTTAATTTAGATTGAGATTGTCATACTTACTTATTATTATTATTTTTTAATTTATACTTAGAATTAAGTGTTTTGCAAAGCTTAAAATATTATATAAAACAGCTTTACAACTTTATGTATATCATTTATGCTCTTTGTTTTGTGTTTTGTAACGTATATTATGCATAGTAGTGTTTCCAACACCATCAAAGCACTTTTTAACAAAGATTTTTTTTTATTAAAAAAAGAATACATTTAATGAAAAAATTATGGAATTTGAAGGAAAATTATAACGCACAAATAAAAAATTGCAAGTGTTTATTTTTCAAAAGATATCAATATTTAAGCTTTATTATGCATATTTTAAGATTTTCTCCCTCCCTCTCTCTCTCTCTCTCTCTCTCTATATATATATATATATATATATATATATATATATATATATATATATATATATATATATATATATATATATATATATATATACACATAAACGACATAATGTCTGAGGAGTTTTTTTTTAAATCAACATCTATAAGATCAACATCAGAAAAAAAACTGGTATAGTATGGTCCACGAATCACATAAGTTCAATCTGGAATGAAGAGTGCAGAAGAAGCACATTCTGTCCAATCACTAACAGGGAAGTGTGTCAGAGAATATTCACTCCATGCGTGATTTCTACTCTTGTGAACACAATATAAGCTTTACCAGAGAAAGTAGAAGACACAATTCCCATATATATATATATATATATATATATATATATATATATATATATATATATATAATACACACACACACACACTCGCGTAACTTAGCGTAGACACATTGTAGCTCTTTCTCTGTGTATGTGTGTTCTCAAGAACGTGCCAATGTGCAGAGAAAAGAAAAGAAAAGAAACATAAAATTTCCTGGAAAATAAAGACATCACTTTTTAGAAAACTTTATATGTATGCAAAAGAAGGAAGAAGAATAAGAAGAAAGAGAATTTGTAAAATATGTATAGAGTAAAATACATATAAGGATTTACATACATAAGAAAATTTTCTTCTATATATAATATGTAAATATAATTTATGTAAAAGACGAAAAACTAAAAGACTTTTAAAAATAATTATTTTATAATATTTTAGTGGTTTTTAAAATGATGTCTTTTTATGCTTTATACTTAAAATTATATAATTTATATTTCCCCTATTCTCTTATACTTTACATATAAAGGTATATGGTGTAAAATATGTTTGCATGAAATAATTGTGGGTATAGCACTAAAACTTGCACAAGTAGTTGGTTAAGTTAATTTTTATACGAATATAATATGATATGTTACGTAATTTAATATTGAGAGATGCATTTTGTTTTAAAATAACCTTGCGATTGTCAAGAAGAAAAGAAAAAAAATCTTATAATTTGATACTTTTCAAAGCAAATGTTTGCTTACGATAAACAGAGAGTGAAGGACGGAAAGCGTCTTTCGATAGAGACCATTATGAATCCAAACAAAAAGCTGGTGCGTGAAAAACTAAAAGAACTGAAGCTTTCATATACATACTCAAAATAATATGGAAAGAAAAGTAAAAATAGTTATTTAACACTTTCAAACGCGTTCTTTGAAGATATAAAGCATTGCACAAGACACATAAAGATAAAAAAAATTACTTTCGATATTTGTAAAGATTGATGAGAAAATCATATTTTAATTGAAAAATAATAATTATAAAATAAAAAACTACTTTCTGCAATACATTATATGTATATTTTTTATTGATTTAACTAAGATGTGGAAAATATATAAATTATAATTTATTTTTGAGACACTTAAAGAAGTAAAATTTTATATATCATTTTTTTACATTGAATTATTATTTACTAATAAATGAATTTGTAAGGCTATTCCATTCTGTATATTGAAGGATATGAGTAAAAACTAATTTTATTCTAGTTATACTAAAAGCAATTATTTTATATTATAGTAAGTCTTATTTATAATAATTTCATATTATATTATAGCTATAAATAAAATAGACTTCTCTCGCTCTCTCTCTCTCTTTCTACTCTCTATTTTATTTATACATCCTTAACTTGCTGCGTTGAGAGTAAAAAAAAAAAAAAAAAAAATCAGCAATTTAAATTTGTTCGCAATTTTATAGGAAGGGGTATATGTGATTTTTTTTTTTTTTTTTTGTATATGAAAAATAACAATAAAAAAAAAAAAAATAATATTGATTATGTTGTTTGAGTCAATACTAAAATGACTTTATTATTATTCCCTTTAAATTGAATTGTCTAGTGAGTTGAAAGTTACTGTTCATAAAATTTATTCAAATCACTAAACAAATTCCTTTTTTTCCCCAGCTCTAACTGTAAAATTTGAAAATACATACAAAAAAACTTGCACAATAATTTTTTTTTTCTGTAAAGTTTTTTTTTTTTTTTTTTTTTTTTTTTTTAACCGTACCACAAACAAAAATGTTAATAAGAAAGAAAAAAAATTTTATAAATTTTTTTATTCTTACATATATATATTTATATATATTTTTTAGCAGAATCACTTTGCAATACCACATTTTATCGTCATCAACATCATATTAAATTGAGTAAAATTTTCATATATTTACAAGAAATATATATTATATGATTGAAATATTTGACAATAAAATAATCAAATTTGTTTTGTAAATTTTAATGAAATACCTGAAATGTTGTGGAAATAATTATATTAAGAAATTAAACAAAAAAAATAATAATAAAAAAAAGAAACAAAGAAAAAAATAAAATAAAATAAAAAAAGGATGCAAAACAGGGATATTTAAAATAGTGTTATGCTTACTGTTAGAGAAACTTGTAAAATAATTTTGTAAAAACTTAAGGTTCTAAGTGTCTGCTACTCACTTGGCTTGCGTGAAACATGAGCCGCGAAAAAAAAAATTCTAATACGCGATATTATTTGTTATTATTACTTGAAACGCTCAAATTATGGTTTTTAACAATTTTAGATTTAAATAAATGAAGTTTGTTATAAAAAAGCATTTTAATCAATGTAATTGCAACAACGAAAAAACTTTAATCACAAAAGTCATAATTAGAACCCACTTTTAATATATATATTTTATAATTAGAAATAATTATTTAAGCAAACTTTGTGCGTAAAATTATAGCACTAAAGAAGAAAAGTTCACTGTTTAAAAAACAAAAATTGATTTGATTACATTTCTATAACAGTTCAGATTTTTTTTTTTTTTTTTTTTTTTTTTGCAATGCCATAAAAGTACTGCACATGAAAATATTCATTTGCATAAATAAAATAAAAAAAAAAATAATAAAAAAAAAAAAATAAAAAAATCCATCCACAAAAGAAATGTTAACATTTATTTTAAATTCATACCGTTAACTAAAAAGCACGTTATTTAAGCAATAAAAGTAAATATTTACTTAAATCAATTATATGTTAAAACAAAAATTAAACTTAATCTTATGTAATATTAATCTATATGGAAATAAGATTGAGTTATACATAAAAATAAAGTACTCATCGAGTTTAACATCTTTAAGAAAATGTGGTTACGTTTATTTTTATGAAAATTACATTTTTGGTTTAAAATTTTGTTTCCAATGTATTCTATTACAAGAAGATGATTTTTTTTATTTAAGAAAAAAATTATATACGCACATTGTAAAGTCTGAGATGTAATCAAAAGTAATGCATGCAACTTTAATGTTTAAAATAAACAAATTAAACACACGCGTTACAAAAAAAAAAAAAAAAAAAAAAAAAAAACTTTTTTCTTATATCAAATTAAAAAAAGGAAGAAAATTACATGCGTTTAAACTATTGTCTGTAACCCAAAACTTTTTTATTTGTTTTGTTTTGTTTTTAAATATTTTAATATAATAAAAAGCATCTTGTGTTTTTGTTACATGTTGATTTTTTTTACTGATTATTTTTTTAATAGCTTTGAATGAATATTCATAAATGGAAAAAAAAAAAAAAATTTTCTTTTACTGTTATTGTTATTAATAAATGTTAGCCGTTGATATTGCATTGTATTGTGTTTGTGTTTGTAACGAAATATGACAATATTTAAATTAAATAGTTTTTTTTTGAATTTATTGCGTTGTCTATTTTTATTGTTATTGTTTTTTGTTTTTTTTTATTAAAACAAAAAATGATAGGATTTTTCCCCCAATAATTTAAAAGTTGACATCAAGGGAGCAAAAATAAGGCTGTTAAAATGAAGAATTATGAACAACTGTTATTGGTTATGATATGATGAATAAATTGCTTTGGCCTAAATCGTTAATATGATCTTTTTTTAATAAAAGTATCATATTTATTTTTTCATGTTATTTAATCAGCAAATTAACAGAAGTAAAAAAAAAAAAAAAACACAAAAAAACATGCAAT
Organism: Ecdyonurus torrentis; assembly: GCA_949318235.1. Taxonomy (NCBI): domain Eukaryota; kingdom Metazoa; phylum Arthropoda; class Insecta; order Ephemeroptera; family Heptageniidae; genus Ecdyonurus; species Ecdyonurus torrentis. The sequence continues at coordinate 22,547,813 of OX439129.1, forward strand.
AGTAATATTTTTGGACAATAGAACATTTACATGAGTTTTCATTAAATTTCTTCAAAATTCTTTACAGAATAAAACATTTTTTTATGGTCGCATTTCTCATTGGTCTTTAAAAATGTATTAAAATTAAATTCAATGATTTATTTAAATATTATACAACATTAATCTGAAAAATTGCTCCTTTTCCATAAGAATTGTTGAAAATATTTTATACAATTTGTAGCATTGAAGAATTTTGGCCTTTTTTTTCTTTGGAATTTTGATTATGTACCGTTGAGAAATTGTTACATATCTATAAATATATATATATTTTTAATTTTAATTTCAAAAACCCAAATTTGAATTTATGAACTATGCAAAAGATCCATATTTTTTTAAAATTGTAATTCTTTTACGTAAGTTTCTCTCATTTTTACGTTTAACATGCTTGAAAATTTTAATACAGGTAGTTAATACAATGCAATTTGTAATGACGCTAAATTTGAATGCCTTTAACTACCTATTGTAAGACAATCTGGAGATATTGGACCTTTGGTTTCACTGTGATGCCACATCTTTTGTTAGAACAACATACAAAATTATTACTTTATAGTCAGCTTATTGAAAAAAAAAATGCTAAGTAATTTTACGTAAAAATGAATATCTATTGACTTATGGTAATTCAATGCAGATTTCAGTTGACGCAAAACTCTATCTAAATACATGGTATTCCCATATGCCAATAGAAATTCATTTTTTTAGTAAAAAGAGCGTACTGTTTTATCAACAAGCAGCACTATTTTGTTGTTGCAACTTGCAATACAGCCATACTTTAGTCATTACACCAAAAAAAACATAACATACGCGCAAGGGAAGAAGAAATTACGTAATTTATATGCTGTATTAAAAAAAAATAAAAATACTCACGTCATGCATGTTTTTTCTATGATCTAATATGTTGTGTAAGTTATTTCCTGTATCTTTATGCTTGTACTGTGTGTACCTCTATTGTATTGGACATATATCTGTATTTTGGAAACTACAATAAATCAAATCAAATATTGCATTACATGTTAGTATAATTGAAATAATATAAATAACTGTTAATACAACATAATATTCATGCTACATTGTATATGGTAACTGTACTAGTTATCGGCAGCCCACAGTTATCGGCAGTTCTATTGTTTTTAAATACCTTTTACTAATTTTAGGGCTTTGAAATTTTAGCACAAAAGAGATTCTTAAACAATCATTTTTTTGTCAACATTTCAAAACTCTCAAATAAGTGGAACGTATTATAAAAAAGCAGTAAACGCCTGCCGATAATTGCGGCAAGCATGCCGATAGCTAGTATAATTACCATACAGTTTTTATTCAATATAGCATTATGCTGTCGTGCAAAATTGGTGCTTAAGATAGCAAAGTTAAAACGTAATTATTTTTGTCTGTGTGTGCAGTACAAATATATTACTTGTGTAATAACTTTTGAACACTTTTAAAGAAATTAAATTAAACATTGTATTAAATTATTACTTTTTTTTTTTTTTTTTTTTTTTTTTTTACTTTTATTAGTTTTAAAGAATTAATTTTATTTACTTTCTTGGCACAATTTCATGACAACTTTCAATATTATTCAATTTTCTTTATTATTTGTTTCCCTCTCAAATCTCTTTCGTTCACTCTTAGTACAAAATTGTTCCCATGTGAATATCTTTCTCCTATTTATCCATGACATATAATATAGATAAATAACCAATTGAAATGCCTTAGGGATTTTTATTTAATCGAATGATAGAGATATCTCAAATTCAATCAAGTGGTGAGACGTTCTAGCCAAAATACTTATTTTCTTTTACCAGACTATTGAATTTTAAACATTATAGACTTTGATTAATTATTTTTTGATCAGTATATATTTTTATATATTTTTTCAATACTATTTTTTTCACTTTATTATATTACGTATTATTATTATTTTTTGTTATCAAGAATCCAAGTAAGTTTTTTTTTTTTCTACAAGATTATATACAGTTAGCGTTTGTTTGTACAAAAAAGTTGTGTGGTGTCGTGAGGCATTGTGATAACGATGAACTCCATCTCTTTAGTAGGCTGGATGATTCTTTTCAAAACAAACTTTTTTTTTCTTCTTACTTTTACTTTTTTTTTCTCTCTTTTTCTTTTTTTCAGATTACTTGTGAAAATCCATCCGAGCTCAAAATCTAAAGCTTATGCTGAAACGAAGTAAAAAGAGAGTAAAAAAAAAAAAAAAAAAAAAAAAAAAAAAAAAAAAAAAAAAAAAAAAGTCTTAGAACTCTGTGTGTTTTCTTCATTTATTTTATTCAATGCAAATAAAAATATTTTATAAGTAGGTAAAAATTATGACTTACGCCGTCCGTGGGCAGACATTGCAGTGATAAAAAAGGAGAGTTATAATTAAATAAAAACAAAAGAATAAATAAATATGAATTTATAAATGATTTATATTTTAGCTTTTTCAATATATTTTTGTTTGTTTATGCTATAAATCACTTTGAAAAAAAAAATACTAAAAAAAATATATTCTTGTGATATGCAAATTAGTGTTTGTAACAAAATAATAATAAAATTTGTATTTTTTACAATGGGAAGATTTTAATTTCTATAACACACAGTTTTTGTCATTTTATAAATTATTTTTATTATGGTACATAAATTTTTTAGACATTTCCTTTTGTTTAATTTTTTTTGAGAGAGAAACTAATGCGTGTGATAGAATAGATTGATTTACATTTTTGTTCCGTTATACCTTTTTTTTCCAATGCAAAACACACAAATAATATGCAAATTAAAATTGATTGAATTCATTAACTATACGGTAAAGTTTTTTTTTCTGTTAACTTTAATGAATTTCTTTTTACATTTTAATTTAAATTATTTGCATTTTTTTTATTCATTAACATTACTTTTTTTCATTATCACTGTTATTAATATCACTATATATATATAGAGTAATGAAATACATGTATAATTATTTTCTGTACTGTATAATGAAAAATTACATGAAATTTGAATTACAAAAGATGTGATTTAGCCTTTTGTTCTGGATTAAATTATATATAGAAATGGATATACAGCAAGTATATTAGAGAGAGAGAGAGAGAGAGAGAGAGAGAGAGAGAGAGAGAGAGAGAGAGAGAGAGAGAGAGAGAGAGAGAGAGAGAGAGAGAGAGAGAGCAAGAGAGGAAAGGATGCATACAGAAATTCTGAAATTTTACAATGTATGGTATCTATTACGTTAGCTAACATGCATGAATGTATTTGTCGGTTAATTTATAAGCAATTCATCGTTGTCAGCAGTCTCTGTCTCTCTCTTTCTCTCTGCATATCATATACTCAACCCATAATGTTTCATGTAGACAAAGTATTGACATAAATATCTTAATAATTCGATTTTCATTGTTATTTCAACCATAAAAAAGTGAACAATGAGCTACAAACTATAATAATAATACAAGTTATAATTTACAAGTTAATTTCATTTAAATAAAATCCCTTGAATATTAATTATTATATTATCTTCTTTATTATTGATTAAATTATAATTATTAGTAATATATTTACTAATGATATTACTAATCAATATTACTTAATTAGTGTATTAATTGTTTAAAAATTTTAATATAATAATATTATAAACTTATAGATGTAATGACTTAATAAATTTGAAAATGCAATTTTTATTTCCAATTTTACGTTTCGTAAATTTTTCTAGTTTTATTATTATTATTTTTTGTTCACAATTTTTTTTCTATAGAAAAAAATACGCACCTGAGGACATGTATTAGATTGTGTGCAGTGAAGCTAAAGTGGTCAGTATCGATTTCAATCAGTCCTTACTTCGCAATATTCTCCTGTGTAACTATAGCAACCCTCTCTCTCTCTCTCTCTCTCTCTCTCTCTCTCTCTCTCTCTCTCTCTCTCTCTCTCTCTCTCTCTCTCTCTCTCTCTCTCTCTCTCTCTCTCTCTCTCTCTCTCTCTCTCTCTCTCTCTCTCTCTCTTACACGGGTTCAACAAAAAGAAATTGAAAGATTATAAAGGCAACCTTTACTTTTATAAGATCGTATAATATGTATAATATTAAAGTTAATAGTGACCCTCAGGCAATAATCTTGACCTGTAAGATTCCGTCGCGAGGAAAATATTAAAAAGGAGAATGGATAAAAAAAAAAAAAAAAAAAACAAGTTTGATCTTTCAGGAGGAACAATATTACTTCAATATAATCTTTTATAAAAAAAAAGAGAGCATATTATCTCATAAATAATAAGAAAATTAATATTAAAATATGGTTTATATGTACCACATTTTTCTCTCTTTTTTATGATTTATTATTTTTAATAAGACAACTGAAAGAGTTTGTTTTTTCTGTTGGTAAACATTTTTTTTCCTATAATAAAATAGCAATTTTCACACAAAGTTATTGCGTTTTTTTTTTTACTAAAAAATGTACACTTGAGGCTTTAGTATGGAGACTTTTTATTGAGTCTAAAAGTCCCATGCATTTTTCCCTGGGTAACATTTACAATAATCCAACATGTCCAAGTAAGGATCAACTTTGAAAATAAAGGGAGATATAGTAGATTGGATTAAAAGACTGCAAATTTTACCACATAGCTATTTTTTACTATCACGGTACATATACATATACGTATATACATATATACAATTCTCCGGCATATTACACTAAATTTTACTTAAAAGCTCAAACAATCAAACCTACTGTAGAGAAAAGGCTTTTCAACACACACTAAATCGTATATATGCATTGTAATACTTTCCTTTACAGGAAATAAATTCTCTTTCTCTTTTTTTTCTTCTTCTTTTAATTAAACTAGAATTTATTCTCTCTCTCTCTCTCTCTCTCTCTCTCTCTCTCTCTCTCTCTCTCTCTCTCTTTCTTTTCTTTTTTTTTTTTTTTTTTTTTTTTTTTTTTTTGCAATTCAAAGAATTTAATATAATTGAAAATTTTCTTTCCTTTTTAGCGGATTTTTTTTTAGTTACTTTCTTTTTATTAGTTTTTATATGAGAGTTGGTTGGCTGCTTTGTGTGGTTTTGCATTGGTGAATTAAAGTGAGGTTTCAATTACTTGGGTAAGGTTGAATGTTTAGCCTTTGCTTCAATAAAATTTGGTTACTCAATAAAATATATTAAATACTAGGTATATATTTACGTAGGATAAAAATTGCATTTCTTAACTTAAGGATTATGAAAACCAGATTATTCTGTTTGTTTTATTCAAATCCCAAAATATATGATATAAATATTCAAATATTTATTTTTCTTCGTTTTATTTGTATAAATTGACTTTGTAAAACTGATATGCGCATACAATGCGTATATATTTCAGCAGAAACATAAAAATATAAATTTAAAGCAAATCTTGTCTTCTCATAAACTTAAAATACAAAACACATATTCAGCGTTTTCCTCATCATATGATAAACAATATTTTGTTAATATATCAACAGCACAATATGTCAAAATACAAAACCTCCTATAATTTTAGGACATAAAAACTAGGTCAAAACTACTCCTTTTATTATAACAACATTTATTCTCTCTCTCTCTCTCTCTCTTTCTCTCTCTCTCTTTCGCTCTCTGTTTCATATTATTCGTTCATATCATAAACCTATAAGCACTCACTGAAACCACGCAGAGACAAAGAAAATAAGGAAAAGATGATAAAGAAAAAAAAAAAAAAAAAAAAAAAAAAAAAAAAAAAAGGAACTGGATTATTGTTGTCAACAAAAATGGATTCTAAATTCCATTTTTTCCCCTTGTTTATATCAGAAGAGATAAAAATATGTTCTTATAAAAATATTTGTTTAGATATTTCATATATTATGATATTTATCAATCAGTTCTGTATAATATTTGATGATTCCATCATTAAAATACATACTGATCGGTTTTAATGATTAAATTTCTGTTTACAAACCCTTGGTTTCTCCCTTTTTGAATAAGACTTGTCAACTTCTAACATCTTACAACCGGTTCATCAAAATATGAAGATGACTTGTTGATTAAATTGATATAGAAAAAATACATTCAATAAAAAAAAATCAATATAATGCTTTAATTTTCATCACAGCTTGATTTATTATTATTATTTCACATAACTTAAAAAATAAAATGTAAATTTTTAGATTAAAATTCGTCAATATATTAATCTCATTTTATTATTATTATTATTTTTAAATTTGTGAACGAAAAGAAGAAAAAAAATCAAATATTGAGCCAAAAATGTTAAAAAGAAATGTATAGCATGGAATATATATATATATATATATATATATATATATACACACACATATATATATAAAAAGTAGATTTCAGACTTCTTAATGTTCTTATAAAAAAATCATGTACGCATATTGAGTTTCTCATTTTCTTTGGCTTTAGTTTTGCTGCTAGCTTGGTGATTTTATTTTAAATGAGATTCTCAGAAATATCATAAATTTATTTGCTTTTTGTGCTTTCGACTGTTATGGTTTTTCAACCTCAACAAGAAGATAAAACGCAATAAGAGACAGAGAGAGAGAGAGATTCAGTGTGTAGAGATTATCTGCTTATATACTTTTTTTAATACAAGCCCAACTACTTTTAAAATATTGTGCTATTGATGATACTTTAAAAATAACCAAAAATTCAATTCTAATTGATAATTGTATTATGTTAACCGTGTTTTGTAATAATAAATGTAAAGCAATTAGCTTTATTTTTAATAATTTTTGGTCAATTATAATAATAATGAATAGTTTTTATTTAGAGGTCAAAAAAGTTACAAACTTACTTTTATTATGATCCTCTGACATCTTTTGAATAATATTTTCTTGTCAGAGTATTTCATAATAATTTTAGTAATAATAATATCAGCTCAATATTAGTTTAAAATCCAAAATGTGGTTATATAGGTTCTGTTATAAATTATACTTTTTTGTTCTGTTTACCTGTATATTAAAATAAGTTATTAGCCTGAATAACTTTAATTTGAATTATTCGTAAGAATTATACTCGGGCCCACATTGATAAAAAAAATTTTAAAAGGTTATTTTAAAATTTTGTATCGGTAATATCGGTATCGGTATCGGTATATATATATATATATATATATATATATATATATATATATATATATATATATATATATATATATGAATGAGGAAAAATTTGGTCTTACCTTCCACTTGAAGACCCTGGGCTTTACACTCGCTGATAGTTTATATTGAATTTTAACAAAAATTAAAATTACGTCACTAAATGTACATATTAAAAACTCAATTCACTAGTCTTTAAAATTATACATAGCTATGTTAAAATTAACTCACACAAACATGAACGTTTTCGGAAAGCATTCGTTTTTACACGTGTGTCGGCTTTCCTTACTCCTATGTCAGTGACATAGGAGTAAGGAAAGCCGACACACGTGCAAAAACGAATGCTTTCCGAAAACGTTCATGTTTGTGTGAGTTAATTTTAACATAGCTATGTATAATTTTAAAGACTAGTGAATTGAGTTTTTAATATGTACATTTAGTGACGTAATTTTAATTTTTGTTAAAATTCAATATAAACTATCAGCGAGTGTAAAGCCCAGGGTCTTCAAGTGGAAGGTAAGACCAAATTTTTCCTCATTCATCATGTCACCTCGCTCGAAATTCAATTTTTACAATATATATATATATATATATATATATATATATATATATATATATATATATATATATATATATATATATATATATATATATATATATATATATATATATCTGGACCTTTCCTCTATTTGAAGTGTCGTAACTGTATGGGCCTATCATTATTTAACATTACCCAAACCTTAAACGTATTGCAGAACAATTTATAAACTTTAAAAGTAGTCCAATTACGTAGAAGTAATACTATAGGCTGTATGCGGATGACGTCATACTTAATGCACTTGGAGGCCATACTGGAGTAGTAAATAACTATGCTTAGCATAGGACAAACTTTATTTGGTCAATTTTCATTGGGAAATCGGTTAGTTTTTTGTTGTTGTTATTTTTATCTTGAGATAATAATTCAACATATTTACAGAATCAATGCTCTCAAAAATATTGCAAAGTGGTTTTAAACAGGCAAAATGTTTTATTTTCCTATGCCACCCATGTTATTGAGTTATCCAACATGGCGTTGACTTTAATTTGAGTGCATAGACTCTAAAGTCAATACCTTTACAAAAGACGTAAATATTAAAAATAAAATGCAAACAAAATTATAACACTCGTTATCAATATTGAATAATGATATTTTCCTGAACTAAAAAAGTTAGAAAAAAAATACAGCGTGGCTATTTTATATAACAGATGTAATCCTATGTATTTATTTAACGATCAGGCTTCTCTCCTTGCTATATACATCCTACGCAGTTAAGCTTTGTGGATGTTATATATATATATATATATATATATATATATATATATATATATATATATATATATATATATATATATATATATATATATATATATATATATATATATAAATCTAAAACAAACATATAATGTTAAATTAAAAACAGAATTCTTGCCTTGAGTGCTTTCAATTGAATTGGTTTTTCACAACTCTCAATTTAATTTATAATAGAAACGTTATTTTATATAATTTAATTATACATATAACAGATGACGCAAATATTAAAGTAAATTGCAATATAACTAAAACTGAATATATTAATAACTATATAATTATATACGTACATATTTTAGCATATTATAAAATACAGTAACTTCTATATCATACTATAATTGCATTATAGAATTTTTTTTTTTTTTTTTTTTGTAATTACTTTTAGAAAACAACTATTTCTTGTTCTGCATAATTATCATGTGGGTGAATATGTTGAATATTAATTAAAATGTTTCAATTGGATTTATTGTTATAAATATAAACTTATATAAAGTACTTGTTATTCAATCGTTTCTGAACGTAAAACTGCTGCAATTTAATATTATATATTATATGGAGAGGGGTATATAATTTTTTTTAACAATTTGCATTTTTTTTTTTTCGTTTTTGCTTTAAAAAAATTATTTTCAGCAGCTTGTGATTCATTTTTTTGCTACACAATAAAAAAATTACATTGATTTACAAAGTTATAGAATAGTTTCTTTTTATTTTGTGTTTTCATTTACATGTTTGAAAATTTAAATGCACACATCGTTATGTATATAAACCTTGATTTATTATCCCTTTTAAAAAGTACAAATATAAAATAAAACATATTTTTATTAATATTAATTTAGTTAGAGTTATGTTTAAAACATAATTTACAAACTCTGCAGTCAAAAACATACTCTAGAGCAATTTTGTTGCTTTTGAGTTTTCAAATTTTGTTAATGAAATCAATTGTTTCATGTCAAAGTAATTAATGTATCTTGTTGTTTTGAATATAATATAAATTATAACAATTGTAATAATAATATTTATTAACATGTATGAATACAAAATATAATATTAAACAAGATTAAAATGTTTAAAATTAAATTATAAATGTAAATTTAATTATATACTTTTATAAGAGTTTTTTTCTCTCTAGTAAACTATACAAAAGATATATATATATACAATATATATATATATATATATATATATATATATATATATATATATATATATAAAAGCTTTTCTACTAATTAAAAAAGTCTCTTTTTTAATATTTTTGTATTTTAAAGTAAGGCTTTAATATTTTAAAATATATAATGTAGGTTAAAAGGCCAAATAGCTTACTCTTTTTTTTAATGAAATTGTTGTTTTAAGGGTAAAAAATTGACTTGTTATTTTTTTTATTTTTTTATTTTTTTTTACATTTTTGAATAAGCATTTGGAATAAAAATTTTTGGTAAGAGCAGCAACCTTAAATTAACAAAAAATAGAGTGTATATTATAATATATTAGCAATAAACACTTTGTTGAGAGTTGAGATAATTATTTATCAAATTACAATTTTTAGTAAAATTCAATGTTGTAAAAATAAACATATAAGAGTAAAATAATATATATATATATATATATATATATATATATATATATATAGTTTAAAATTATGGCGTTGATGTAAGAACTATTCAAGAGCTATAGAAAAGATAGTTTTATAAATCACACTCTCTACAATGCTGTCGTATTCCTGTCTCATCCTACTCTTGAAAACTGTGGTAACATATTAGGGGCTTAAAAAAAATAAAATGAATATATAGGTATTGAGGAATTCAGAAAGTTGTCGTGTTGGCACAGTGACCGGTCTTTTGCTGGCTCGAAGCCCCCCTAGGGACTTAGAGCATCCAAAAAAGATGCTTCAAGCAAGTAGAAGAGAACGAAGTAAAAAAAAAAAAAAAAAAAAAAAAAAACGAGAAAAAAGGCAGATTGGAAAAGTCCAAGTAAAGAAGCGTGTAAAATGAGTCTCCAATGCCCGATAACAAACCTCTAGTGTCACATTCTTACAAGAAAATCTTAGGTTCACATTACTTTCCTACAAACATTTTAAGGATACTTAAAATAAATAATATCGTAGAAAAAAATTTAAAATATGTATTAGTTAAAAAAAAAATATTGTGTTACGAATTTTTAGTACCTGATATTGCTGTTTATTGATTTTCAAATATTTTATCTTTTTAGTAACGTAATACATGTGCATAAGAGAAATAGAGAAAAATATGATGATAAATCATATTATATTACATCATATTTTATAATAAAGTACTTTTTTATCTGTTGAATTTTTTTCTCTATTATAAGAAATATTTTGTTACCTCTATCTTGCTTCATATATAACAAAGTTAAATATTACGTTTTAGTAATCATTTTACCTGTCTTCTAATAATTTTGATTCATTCGTACATATCAACTGGAGTGTAAAATTTGTCAAGTAATCATTTTAAGAAATTAAATTAAAAGACTTTGAGCTTTTTTTTTTTTTAAATTGATTTTTTTCAATTATCCAGAAATTTTTCATTTTTAAGTTTTTATAATTTTATACTTTTCAAATTTGTTTCTTATAATTTGAATTCAAAATCAAAATAGTATTTTTTACAAAACACACATTAAATTCAATTCGATTGAATTTAAAATAAACTTCATTTTTAAGGGAAAAAATATATATAAAAAAAAAATCAAAATTACATTATGTTTGGGTTGAACGTCATAACCAGATTCAGATTCAAATAGGCTTTATTCAATTCAAATTCAATTCAAAATAGGCTTTATTGCAAAAAAAACAAAAAAAACAACAACTTCGAGTTGCACCTGCAAAATTGTTATGGTAGGCAATTTGTTGAACAGATATAAGCAACTGGTTGCATATGCATCAGGATACTTTTATTTCTTTCATAGCATTAGACGACGTAAATTCTAGTTTGATGGCATCTTTTTAGATTTGCAATGAAAACCTTTTGAAATTTTAAATTTCCACAGAATGTTTGAAAGAAAATAAAAATAGAAAAGATAAAAAAAAAATCAATAAAGCATATCAGAAGTAAATAAAGGTTTGAGTATATTTATTAAATAATATTATATTATGTTGGGTAAAAAAAAAAAAAAAAAAAAAAAAAAAAAATAGAGTATAATTTAATTTGAGTTATTTTTACATTGTTTTAAATATAATATGTAATACTATATAATTATTATAATTAAGAAAGAACATTTCTTATTATATATTTTATGTAGAAAAATGTACTTCATTAAGATAAAATAAAGTTAGAGATAACATCTTACCTTTATTGTAACTCATTATATGTATGTGTGTGTATATATATATATATATATATATATATATATATATATATATATATATATATATATATATATATATATATATATATATATATATATATATATATATATATATATATATATATATTGCGTTGAAAAATAATGAGATACTTGCAACCCCCTTGAACACATTGATATTGACGCTTGTAACATAAAATTTTTTATGAGAAAAAGACTGGAGAATGTGTGTGTGTGTTTGTGTTTGTGTGTGTGTGTGTGTGTGTGTGTGTGTGTGTGTGTGTGTGTGTGTGTGTTTGTGTTTGTGTGTGTGTGTGTGTGTGTGTGTGTGTGTGTGTGTGTGTGTGTGTGTGTGTGTGTGTGTGTGTGTGTGTGTGTGTGTGTGTGTGTGTGTGTGTGTGTGTGTGTGTGTGTGTGTGTGTGTGTGTGTGTGTGTGTGTGTGTGTGTGTGTGTGTGTGTGTGTGAGAGAGAGAGAGAGAGAGAGCTATAGAAAAAGAGTATACGTACAAATTTCTCTCGTTTGTGTGTTGTTGCATTGAGTAAATAAGTGTAGAGATGTGAAAAGAAAAAGAGGTATTAAGGATTATAAGAGAGTAGTAGTGTATAATACTACGTTTTAGAGAAAAGAAAGAAAAAGATAATATATCCTTCTATATATACTATGTATGTATACACAATGTAGAAAATGATGATGAAAAGTGGTTTCAACCAACTCACCAAAAACATGAGGTTGAAAGATAAATGAAAACAGGATGCAATACAGTAATTTACTTGTTTTATATTATAACATTCAATTAAGTAAATAGTAAGAAAATTATTGAGAGACATAATCAATTATCATCTATCTTACAAAATATTGATTGATAATGTTATTATACATCTCAATTTTATTGATGTTTCTTTCTCTAACTTTAAAAATACAAAATATTATTCAATTAAGTGCCATAAAATTTGCTAATGACCAGCGGGCAACAAATAATAATAATAAAGCATTATATTTCTTTGATATTTCTATACTGCAGTTCTGTCAATATCAATTGAAAAGAAATAGAACATAATAGAACAAAAATAGAATAGTGTATCTATCAGTTTTATAAAATTAAATTAATTATTTACTTTCATTTTTTTTTAGGAAATAAAAATTATTATTAAATTTTTTTTAAATATATTTGTTAAAATGTTATAGCACTCTATGTAAAAAAATGTTTAAATTGACTGTTTTTGTCACCTTTACAAATATGAACCTTTTTTTTTTCATTTGCACCTTACATTCTCCATAGATATGAAGTCGCAGTGAACAACTGATGTATTTTTATTATAATATATATGTCAAGTTTATACGACAATTTTTATAAAAATATATTATATGACAACTACGCATATAGCAATAATAGACTAAAGCAAAATATATAATACAGACTACATAATATATATATATTTTTGCTTTTATGTATATTTTAAATATGGTATTTGATGTTATAAAATATTTTGTATAATACAATATATAATTTGAATATAAGAAAAATAGTTTTGATCCAGTAAAAAAATATGTTAAAAATATCTGGAAAGTCAAACTGAAAAAACTTATTGGAATGATTTACTGAAAAATCTAAAAAAAAAAAGAAGAAAAAAGAAGAAAAAAATACAAGCAAGCTAAAGAAAAAAGCCACTGTGTAAAAATATATCTTATATTTAAAAATTGTATTCTTATTTTATATGAAAAAAAAAAAAAAAAAAAAAAAACTAGAGAACAGATATTGAAATCATTTTGCCGATAGTAACGAAATCTAATTAACGATACAGCTTAGAAATGTTTATTTTACCTCTATGTTGATTTTTTCTATATTTTACAAAGTTAGTAAAGATTTTATTGCATCATAGAGGGAAACGTTTGAAAGCTAAACGAGCAGAGAGAATGGCGGAGAGAGAGAGAGAGAGAGAGAGAGAGAGAGAGAGAGAGAGAGAGAGTCACAAAGCTTCATCCACGATGACATAAAAGTGACTCTGTGATGCATACACAAAAAGGAACATCGCACTTTAGAGCATTAATCACTTAACAGTCACTGCTTAACCATTTATATCCTATATAACATTTCATATATCACGTCTATGACGTCAGAGAAATTATTATAACTTTAAAGGAAAAGTTAATCATTATATTACTTTCAAATATGTTCTTGCAGTTATTTTATGAGTATTATATATTTTTTATTGCTTGAGTTTTTTCTTGTATATATTTATTATATATATATATAATAAGAAAGTTTATTTTGAGGGTGCGGGTGGTTGTAGTAAAAGGAACCAGGAAAGTGTATTGATGGTACAAAACGGTAAACTTACGTCATTTTGTACAGGCCGTGCTGCTTCGAACGTTTTACTTCACGTCCACAACTTTTATTATGGCAAAGCAAGGCTTGCAAAATGCTGTATGAGATACACACAAGACAAGAGAGATAGAGAGAGAGAGAGAGAGAAGGAGGGCGGGGGGGGGGGGGGGTCTACAGGGGTTAATGAGTTACTAGCGAAAAGCGTAGACATGCAGACGCATTTTCATCCTACATATTCCAAAACATAAGAGCTTTATAATCAGAACATTTAACGTTTAAACTATCATCATAAAATCACTTTTATACTACGTATAATGCAATTTTCGTATATGTATAATGTTTTATTTTATAATGTATGTGTAACGGAAAGTTTTTTTTCTAATGCAATATCCAAAACTTACACATTAGACAATTGTTAATAGAAAACTAAAGTATACTGTAAAATAAATAATTGTAAAATATACCAGTTTGAATATTTAAACTATATATATAAAAAAAAAACTTTCAATAAAAAGTAATAAAATATAAGGTTAGTAGTTATGTGTTGTCAATAAAAATTAAAAGAAAATACAGCAATTTTTTTTCCTAATATTTTATATGAAAGATCTCAATTGCCTAGGAAGAATATTATATTAAAATATATTTTAACTAGTATTTTTTTTTTTTTTTTTTTGCATGCTTTGTATTTTTTGTAGTATGTTTTACGTGGAATGCTCGTAGCAAATAACAATCGAGCAAATAGTAGAGTTTGTGAATTGGTTCATATTGAATTGGTGCTCCAAATTGATGTGCTAGTGGATAACTACGACATACGTAAGCATACAGTAAACTCTCAATTTTGTGAAATTGTAAGAGAACTGGAATGTGACAAAATCAAATTTCACAAAATCGAGAGACTTAACATGGAATTTGATAACCCGACTGAACGTTTCACAAGTTTGAGAGTTTACTGAATAAGCATACAGCCCTTGAACTAACATTTTAATGGTTTTGATAAGTACTTTTTTTTTCGAGCTTATAAAAATATGAATAAAACATTAATATTAACCAAAAAATTAATAATTTATTTTATAAATAAATTTAAAATATATATTAAAAAAGTTAAAAATTATATATAATATTTTCTTTTACATTTTTATGTAAATAAGTTATGTTAAAAAAGAAATGACAAAAAATAAGTTTTTTTTTTTTTTTTTTTTTTTTTTTTTTTTTTTTTTTTGTGAGTTTAGGTAACTGACACGATATTATATAAATATATATAAAAAATATTTTAAAAACTTTCTTAAAGATTTTTTTTCCTCGTTTTTAGTCTTCTTGTGCTACGATATGCGAGAGACTCTTTGTCATTGCTTAACACGATGTTAGAAAGAAAAAAGTTTAAGTATGAAGTTTTAACTTCAATATTTTGTAACGTAAGTTTTCTTCGTCTCTACATCTCAACTCAAGAAGTAGATAGAATTCATTGTAGGTACAGAAAATGCCTTCTAGCAAATATACAAGCTCATGTTAACAGCAAAAACACTTGTTATAAAAAAAATGTTCCAAAAACATTATTTTTTTTTGTCGTATGTTCATAACACTTTTCAAAATTACTTTCATGTTTGAAAGTGTTAATAATTGTCATAGTTAAAAACATGTTATAGTTTTATATTAAAAAAAAAAAAAAAAAAAAATTACTTTCTAAAATTATATATATTTTTTTCTTTTTTTTTTTCTATAGAAAATTTCAAAGTTATAATCAGATTCTAAATTTTCAGTAACTCTAATATATTTATTTACATTACATTAATATTTTGACATAACAAATTTAATTTTCTACAGTCCAGCTTTTACTGTACAAAAACAATTTTAATAATTAAATTTTTACGCAACAGTAATTAAAAAATAAATATATAAAGGAACATTATAACGTATTCATTGAATGTGTTGTATAACTTTACGCATGGAGAAAAAATTATGCTGTATTGAATAATTACTACATTCAAGAGCACAAGTTGCTTTATTTGGAATAATATACGTAATTATGCTCTGAACATATCAACTTTTATTCTATGTAGTATAATAGCTGTAAAAATATAACATAAATTATGATATTACACGCATGAATGTTACTACATTGAGCATCATTATTGCGTATTTATTTTTGTCCTTGCGAAACAAACTAGTTGTACTTATTTAAAACAATCCTATTTATTGATTTGCTGTGCAATACAACATATAAATGAATATGTGAACGAACCTCAAGGTGGCCGGCTGATATCTGACAAACTGAACGGCCGTGAAATATAAAATTAACATAAAAGCTCGTTCTGTAAATTAAAGTAAATCTCATTAACTGTGATTGGCTGACCAACAAAATAAGACACATTAATTGGTTGATCTTAGTTTTTTGAGCCGATAAAAGTGAGTCGCATGTTTCGTATGGATTTTTTTTTTTTTTTTTTTTTTTTTTTTTTTTTAGTTTCTTTCATTTTTATCAGGTCCAAAGTTCCAAACGAAGAAATAACAATGATCAACCATATGTATAAACGCAGTAAACAGGTAACGACGTCATATCCAGCTGTTTTAACAAAGGTACATTTTCAAAGCTGGCTCAATATTTGGGTGTAGTTTATAGAACGAGCTGAAGTAAGATGAAAATGTTACTTAAAAGTTTAGTTATATTAAAAACATGAAAACACGATCAAATATTTAAGCTATTCTACTTTGAAGATAACATGTAAATGTGAACATTCAAACTTTAGCGCTACCTTTTTTAGTGAAATTAGAAGCTGTTTTAATATTAAAAATATTACTAATACTTTTTTCGGAACAAAAAATATTTTTAAATTCATTCAAGTTTATTTTGAAAATTATAGTCTTTGTTTTTGTTTTGTTTGTTATAAATAAAGGACAAAGAATTATTGTGAAAATATAGTTCTTCTTTTGACTATTTCTACTCCAAGTCAGTCTTAACGAATATTTTGTTATACTATAGGGTCTAATGACTCGTTGAGTTGCAGATTTATTAAAGGAATAGACCAGAGAAAAACATAAGCATTTAAATCACAAAACACTTGATGGAATTTACCATTTACATAAATAACATTAGTTTGTCTCAAAACCCAACAGTGATCAGAAAATTCAATTTATGCAACCCGCACAACATTTTTATACTAATTTTTGTATGTTTTCGACGTCATCAACATGAATTTTCAAGCAAATTGCATACTTTACAGTTTTTGCACGCTCTCCCGTGGGGCTACATTAACATTCTGGTAAAAATTGTCAACAGTTTTGAAGATTTCATTTTGTGATTATTTATTAAAAAGCACATGTTGTTTTATGTGGTTTATGGCTTTAAATAATTCAGTTAACGGAGTTGATTTCTGAGCCAATATACTTCAAGGTTGATTCACAAAGCATAGTTTTTAATTTGATCACTAGTGTATTATTACTTAATTGAGGATTTTATGAACGATGACACAGATTAAATAAAATATACCATGAAACTTAACGCCATTCAACGTAATTTGCTAATTGACTGTAGTTGAGTTGTTATATGTATGTATTTGTCAATATTTTACTGACAATCATTTATAAATTATCTAATTTTGAGGCAAAACTTAAGCTGGTGCATTGTATTTGTATTATGACTGGAGGATGAAAGAATTGAATAAAGAATTTTGAATTATTTTTCCTCTACTATATGGAAGTGTTATAGAAATCAGGTCACATCAAATGTAAATGCACCTAATAAATACTATAGAAAAACAAAACAAGTACTTACTTTTGTGACGGAGCAAGTAACCTCCTTTCACTTGTTTCACCATGCCTGTAACCAAACAAGAAACATAGAAATAAGTTCATTGAAAAATTAAATAACAGCCGTACTATATGAAATGAATAAGTAAATACTTTTAGAAAGTGGTACATTATTGAATAAGTATTTGTAGGAGGTTTACTTTGATCGAAACTAACATTTCAACATCAGAAAGAGCTATATCTTTATTTTAATTATTATTAATATTTAATTGAAAATATATGCAGTGCATTAATACTTTAATAAATTATAGTTTATAACGTATAAGTTTTGATAACTTAAAATACATACTGAAAGTTGAAGGTTTTTACTTTGATAATATTTTAATTATATTAATGGTTTTCATATATTATTTTACTGCAATATATTGGATTTTATTTAAAAGTATTTTTTATTTAAATTATTAGTAAGATTTATACTATAAATATACTGTATAAATATATTACTGACGTAAAAAATAGAATTTTAACTTTTAATAATATATCAAGAAACCAAATTTCATTTTTGTGCATTAGCTCATCCATCAATTTAAGCTGTCATACATTATGATCAAATTCTATAGGCTTAAAAATATACTTTTAGTTCTTTATTATTATTATTTAGTAATATATTTGTGTAATGTAAATATTATAAAACATATCAAAGAGCAAAAATATCAATTATTTATGACATTTTTTTGACAACTAATTATTCTTCAAAAGCTTTATAATGTTAATTTTGTTCCTGATATTTTATATAAATAATATAATTTTATTTATAATTATTATGAGTCAATCATAATGATAAGATTATTCATTTGTAAATTATAATATAAATTATAATGGTATGACAAATATAATAAATATTTAAATTTATTAATTTGACATTTCATATAACAACAACAATAAACTGTATAAATATTTTATACCAAGAATCAAGTGGTATTATAAAATTAATAAATTGTGAAGTCATGTTTTGATGAAAATATATTTTAAACTCTTTAAAATTTATTTATAAATCATGATAGTAACAATAGTTAATAATTTAAATAAAGTCCCCCGCCCCATTTTATTTTTATTATTTTTTTGTTGCGTGTATTTTCAAAAACATGACAACCAAACAATCCTATAATAATTACAGAAGTACTGTACATACTAAAATTATTTATAATTTTATCAGGAAATCATAATAACAATTTTATACTCTTACATACACTTAAAATTCATAATAAATTCTAATTTTGTAATTCAAAATACATTTGATTTTATTAAACAATGTTATTTACATGTAAATTTATTTAATTTTTTAACTTGTTTTATCAGCAACAGTTATAATTTATTTTTAATTATATTTGTCAGTTTTATTATTTTTGAATTAATTTAATTATATGCAATGTACAGATCTGGCCAAAAGTCTAAGAACGGGGCAGTGGTGACCGCAGCGTTTTCCCATAAAGATAACATAGAGTGGTTGAGGGTTGCCTATACAAATCGTTCTGAAACTTTTGGCCAGAGCTGTACGTATATATTATTACTCTTTTGTTTTGTACAAATATATAAATTGTAAAAAGGAGTCAGCATACATGATTTTCATTTACTTACACTTCAAACTTTACTATCATATGAATTACTTGACTAAGTCCTTATTTTCTGTGTTCTTTCTATATGAACTATAGTCTCATTTTTTATAGACTTATTATGTATTTTGTAATTAAATATATTTTAATTACACCTGAGATCATTAGGCTTTATTGTATTAAAACTAAATAAATAACTAAACAATTAATAAACAAAAAATATTATGAACTTAATGAAGGTTATCGGTTTAAAAAATTCTTTAAAAATTTCAATGGCTTAAAACACGTTAAAGTATGCCTAGTATTTCTCATATAAATTTCTCAGGAATTGGTGGGTAGTTCTCTCAAAACTCGCAAAGAAAAGAAAAACGTGTTTTTACCCATAAGCGTAATGTTGAAGGCGTAGAACACTTTATACAAAAAAACATGTCTAATATCATAACATACCTAAATATCAACGTTGATGTGGCCGGAATCATTAATTTCTAATTTACTTTCCATTCACAAAATGACAGATGCGGGTTTTTAAATGAAAAATAAATTAGAAATCAATGACTCCGGCCAAATTAACGTTGATATTTAGGTATGTTAGGATATTAGGCCATTTTTTTTTGTTCAAGGTGTTCTACGCCTTTAAATTAGGGGACCCTTAGCTTTCCCCTTGTTTCCCTGCTCTCTAAACCGATCAGCTCCATTGTAAGATAATAAAAATTACGTCACTTGAATTTTGCAATGTATTTAAAAAAACATAATATGAATATACTGTATCTTATGTTTTGTAAATAAAATAAAGTCGCAGTAATTATTAAAAATAAATAAATAAATAACAATAATACAGTATAATACGAACACTGAAGTTAATATATTACTGTATATTCAGTTTCACATCTATTTCAGTATACCAATTTGCAGATAATAAATATATTCACTTATTTACAAGTCAATAAGTCATGTCAATATACAAATACATTAAAATAAATTATTTTTATACTTGTTTATTAAATTACAGATAAAAAATTATTTTAATGATAAATATTTATTTATTTATTTAATTGATATAATAGATAACATCGAGTTAATTGATTTATTGAATAATTTGATATACTACAGCTTTACCTTCACATTAATCATTGGTAATTAATCATTAATTGAATAGTAGTTGAGCAATCATACACACTTGGCATAAAAAATATTGTTTAATAAATAATAACTGGCTTAATATTTATCATGTATGTATATGTACATAAACCATCCGCGTACAGAAAATAAATTAATACGTTATGACTTGAACAAGTTCGTTTATGTTTTATTTGAATTTTATTTTTCTGCATTATTATCATACATAGTAGCTTTAAAAATAGAAAAAAATAATAATAAATAGGAATTTTTTTAATGTGACTTTTACAGTACCTTAAACGAAACAGTACATACGACATACAGTACATAGTACATACGATCTATGTTTTTAAGTCTAAAGTAGTTCTGCCTTCAAATAAGTTTTTTTTTTTTTTTTTTTTTTTTTTTTTTTTTTTTTTTTTTACTTACAAATCAATTAATTTTGGCTCTCAAAGCACAAATGTTTAGAGAGGATTTATGAAATGCATTGATTTTGCGTCAAAGTATTAGTGTATTTTTACTAAACATTCAAACTTCTATAGAGGCTAGGGTCTAATAGTGTTAACGTTAGTATGATGAGATGGGTTCTCCGTAAACATGCTCTAGTCTGTGTACCCATTTCACTAGTAGACAGTACCCATGCTCTGGTAGTAGGTAAACATGCATGGTAGAGAGTAAAACATTTCAAATGTTGAATATCTATTAACGAATGGAGGTTATCGGTTTAAAAAATACTCAAAAAAATTATATGGCTTAAAACACGTAAAAGTATGTCTAGTATTTCTCATTTAAATATCTCTGGAATCGGCGGAGTAGTTTTCTCAAAAATCGTAAAAAAAAGTGTTTTTCCCCATAAGCGTAATGTTAAATTAGGGGACCCTTAGCTTCCCCCGCGTTTCCCCGCGCGCTAAACCGATAATCTCCATTTCGGATAATTTTGGATACTTTCTATGCAATAGAATTTGACTCAAATTTGAGGTATAGGCATAAATGCACGAAATATTTACCAACTACCAGTTTTAAAACTACTAGCCTCAACTGCTTTTAATCAAGTATTGTATTTTATCATATATGTACAGTAAATACATACATGTATATGATTATGAAATGATGTGGGATAGCTGAGGTATACAAAAATTAATTACAGTGCAAAATGATGTAGTATTGATAAAAAAAAACACACAAAAACAATAATAATCTTTAATTGTGTTACCTTGAAATAAATTAAACTTGCTTTGTTATTTCAGTAACATATCGTATGTTGTATAATATATTATTACGAGCAGTATATCACAAAACAAGCTACAATTCTCTTTCCTCTTCTAACCCCTCCAACATGTTTAGAGTAGCGAACAGATTCTATTGTTTTTTGCATAGTCCAGTAATCAGCTGCTTTCAATCATGTTTTTAGCGTAAATTTTGATTTATGGTGACAATCATTATACAACACAATTTATATACCATTTTAATACCCAGAACAGCTCTGTATTTATGTTACACTGCCTGTAATTTTTTTTTTGTTTTGTTTTTTTTTGTAATTATTAAGTTTGTAAAGTTCTGTCAATTTTTTTCATTATTATTATTATTTTTTGAATAGAAATTTAATTTTTGATTATACTTGTTTTCCAAATAAAAAGTGTTTTGATTTTTTTTTTTTTTGTAATAAAAAATAATTTAAACAGGAAATAATTTTTAACTTTGACACGTCATTAAAAGTTTACATAATATAGATTTGTTTTATATTTACAGTAGGTTTTTTATAGTTAGGGCATTATTGTGAATTGTGAATGTTTTTTTATACATGCTCGTACATAAAAAAAAACTAAACTTATACAAAAAAAAATGCTATATTTGTATTAATTTCATATTATTTAACAATTTATCTTTCTTTTCGTGATTTTAATTAACTCTACGCATTGCAATTCACCATAAAATAATTATAAATATTATTTAATTAATATCTCGTCTGCAATATAAAATCTTATAAATA